>CM053616.1:15100626-15116716 GCA_028646535.1 Procyon lotor
TCAGTGGGGAGCCTCCTTCCCCCTCTCCCTCTGCCTTCCTCTCTGCCTACTTGTGATCTCTTTGTCAAATAAATAAATAATCTTTTTTAAAAAAGACACTTTTTTATCTTTTATTAATTTTTCTTATATAAACTTTTAATGTTTTTTAGATAGAATAAATATTGTTCTTGCAACAAGTTGTTTGAAAGGTAGATAGTGATTTCCATGAAATCCCCTTTCCTTAACTCTGATAAAGGACATTATAATCCAATATATATTTAAAATCATTTACTCTTTAATATTTAATTTATTTACTCTTAAATCTATTAATATAAATTACCTTCAGAAATATTAAAATATTGGGATAAATAATTTATTTCTTTGAGTGTTATAAAAAGGATTACACTTATTATTATTTTTTTCCATCCTCAGAATTTCCTATAGTCATCAAATTTGAATCTCACAAATTAAGCACACCAGGAAAGGTTTATCAGTACATATTCAGCTTACCAATGACTCTTACAAATCTCTACATAATAGAATTGAATAGTTCTACCAATAGTTAAAAAAAAATAATCTGCATCTTAGTGACACTTTCTCATATTTTTACTCACATCACTATAATACTTTTCAAAAAAATTTATAGCTCCTAGTTTTCACAAAGGTTTTCATAATTTTGTTATTCTCCCTTCTTAGTGAACATGTAATAGTGGCTAAGATTTACTGAATGCTCTCTATGTTCCAGGCACTGTTCTAAGAACTTTGTAATTATTAATTCTTAACTCTTAACAGCAATCTCAGGAAAGAGAGAGTATTATCGCTTTATTTTACTGATAAGGAAAGTGAGACAAGTTCACAGAACTAATAAGTGGCAGATCAGGGATCAAGCTAGATATTGTGACTCTAAAGCTTATGTTCTTAATCCATCTTTTAATAAGAATATCCAATTTTAGGTTAACTCTTTTTTAAACCTATTATTATAAGTTTATAATCATGCTAAACTCTTGATATTTGTGTTTATTTTCCTTAAAGAATATTCTCAAACGGATGTATTAAAATAAATAAAAAGATTTTGAACTAAAAAAGCATTTAGATAAATTTATGTGCTGGAATGAATTAATGCACATATGAAAAAGGACCAAAATATTATTCCTATTAATATTACCTGGAAATAGCTGAAAAATATAGCTTTCCCATTATTTTAATTGCAACTTAATTACTGAAACCAATTTTGGGAATTTTAGCCAAATATGCCATGCAGTTATGTGTAGGTGAAGCCAGGGTTTTTGACTAAAGTTCAGATAAAGCCAAATGCAGCCAAATGCTTGCTTTTCCCAAAACACTAACTGAGTTTTTCCAGAATTGTGCAATATCCATCAAGTCATCCAACTTTATTTTCCTTATCAGGCCAGCCTATAAGCAGAATTAATGGTGAAGTGCTTTATTTCCCTTGATTATAGTAACACCTGCAACAACATGGTCTGATTAAAGCAATCAATTGAACTTCAAAATTAGTCAGTTGAGTTCAGCAGTGGGGAATGCTCCAATATATAACCACACAACTTCTTATCCTATTCTCCATGGAAATCCTTTAAGGCATATATGTGCAGGCTTATTTAGAATAGCAATTGTCTGCTCAATACTTTCCCACAGAGGATGCTAGGAGGGGTATGGTATTTCAGTTTCTACTGTGTCTGTCACCCTCACTTGACTTCTCAGCTCGCCAGACACATAATAGAACAAGATATAATAATAGTCATTAACAGACACATTTGATGCTCTCTGCACAAGTATTCACTCACAGCTCATTCACTTCAATTGCTTTATAGAAAACCCTCCAATTCATGTTCCACATTACTATGTTTTCTGCTTTAGAAGACTTTACACTTTTCAAAGGTTAGAGAGAGTACTTCACACAACAAGAGAGGAAGACCACGGAGCTGAGTAGTCCCTCTCTGCCCCCGCATGGCCAATCTTCACCTTCTTCACTCTGATCTGTGCCCCCGGAGGCTGACCTTTAAGATGGTCCCTACAAGCTGCCTTGCCATAAGACTTCCAGTGAGTTCAGCAATGGGAAGAACCAGAGGGAGGGGGAAGAAAGGGACGTTTTTCTCCCTGTTCCCTGGTTTGTAAGCCATAGCTGGTCAGTTATGTCTCTCTACCAATATCCCTTGTCAGGTGGCCAGAGAACTCTCACTCCGAATTCTATAACCTGGTCCTTCTTTTACCTCCACTGGCCTAGAGATGGTAATGAACTAAGTCCAAGGGCTCTGTATTTTCTCTTGTACCCTAAACCATCCCTCACCCTTGTTTAAACAGCCCCTTTATTAAATTTGACTCAATTCCCAGCCAAAGGCATCAGGATCTTGACTTATTCATACTCTTCTAAATGGGAAATTTGTTGTCCTGAAGTTTTTAAAAGCAAAGATGCACAAAGACACAATTAAGGTGTTTGTTACAGTTTTCTCTTTGCCTCAATAGATATTGACAGGTGTTCACCCAAGGCTAATTAGATTTCATTAACATTTACATTGAGGGTTAAGAACTTATAAGGAGTGTGGAGCATTCCATATTGATTAGGAATAGTATGTGACCTTTCTCTTTTTGATTATTGCTGGTTCTAAATAACTTTTGCTGCAGATTTCAATTGTGAAGAAAACCCTCATAAGCTTGATTAATAACATTTTTACTATAAATATGTTAATTTAAGTGTTGGAAATTCTATTATATTTTAAGAGTGATTCACAAAAATATTTATAATTTACTAATCTCTCCCTAGTGCTATAATATGGTTCAATCTTAGATTTATAGGGGAAAACTTGAATTTTTTTAAAGCAGCAATTACAAATGATGATCTGTAGCTAAATTCAAGTTTTGTCTTGTTTTTGGCACAAATTATTATAAAATATTTACTTAGTTTTTTTCATTTTATTTTGAAGTTTTCATATTTCTGGCTTTTCTTGAAAAATGAGGTTGATAATGGTCCACAACCTAGTCGGGCAAATTGACATGGGGCTGGGTAGTCGTGGCATTTCTTAAGAAAGTGTGCATCTACCAATGCCCCACAGTATCCATCATTCTCTGCTTCTTATGACTCTAATTCATTTTTAGTTTACCTGCATGCAGCCACAATCTTTGTAGTTTGTAATTCCTAATATCCAAGAAAATTTATTCTTTCTAATATGTTATTGAAAACTGTACTTCATATTTCCCTGTGTCCAACTTAGGGGTCAGTAAAGGCTCCTTTCTGTTAAAGGCCAGAGAGTAAATATTTTAAGCTTTGCAAGCTATAGGATTTCTGTTTTGTTGTTGTAGCATAAAGCAGCCATAGATAATACATAAACAAAGAAGCATGGCTGAAATCCAATAAAACGTTATTTTAAAGAACAAATGGTGAGCTAAATTTGATCCATGGTCCATAGTTTCCAAATCTCTGGTGTAAGGAATCAGAGAATCTATAATATATCACGGCAAAGATATAACATATGCTAGTAATTTCATGTGTGGATTTGATGTTTTATGAACAAGAAGGAGGAAGGCTTAAGGATGCAGGAAGTGGACAAGGCTGGTGAGACTAACCATTAAGAGTATGTAGATCCTAAGAACAAAGAAATGACAGATTAGAAGGATGCATACATGTAACTATAAGTGTTCTAGAGATTACAACTCAAGGAAAGTAGCTCATGGCAGAGTCTCCAGACTCTCTTCCATTTTTAAAATATAAAATTTCCCACCACAGAACTTATTCTCAAATCACAAGGCAAATTCGAACATTTTCTGCAAATTTAGGAGGTATCGACTTTTAAATTCCAATGAATCATAAAGGCAAAAGGGAGAAATTCAGCTGTGATACCAGTTATAAGAGCTATAGGTTCAAAGAGGTAGTGAGTTATAGAAAAAGATCTTCAATTTTGGAGACTGCTAGTGAATTACTAAAAGATTTAAGCTATCTTATTTGTAAAAAATTAAACTGTTTGAAAGAATCGTTCTAGATAGTGTAAGACTTATTCAGGGACACAACAGAGTTTAATGTACTGATTACAGTGAGTTGCTAGGTTTCACATAGGTAAATGTGAAAATAAAATTTGAGGCATCAGGTTCTTTGTTCGTTCAAAGCAACTTGGAACTCTTGATGATTCTGAACTCTAGTCTTAAATTCTTGTAGGAAGGAATGGAAATTAAATGAAAATATATTGAAAAGACACTGTATAAAAAATAGACAATCTTTGGGTACCTGGGGGGTTCAATCAGTTAAGTGTCTGCCTTCAGCTCAGGTCATGACCCCAGGGTCCTGGGATGGAACCTCCTGTCAAGTTCTCTGCTTCTCCCTTTCCCTCTGCCCCTCCCCCCGCTTGTGCACACACTCTCTCACTCTCTCATTCTCTCAAATAAATTAAATCTTTTTTTCTTTTTTAAAGATTTTACCTATTTATTTGACAGAGAGAGAGATCACAAGTAGGCAGAGACTCTGACAGGCAGAGAGAGGGGGAAGTAGGCTCCCCACTGAGCAGAAAGCCCAATGCAGGACCACCAGATCATGACCTGAGCCAAAGGCAGAGCCTTGAACCCACTGAGCCACCTAGGTGCTGCATTAATAAAATCTTTAAAAATAGACAATCATAATTTAGGTATAATACAATAGGACTTGTACCTAAACTATATAGAGAAAAGTACAAAATCAATTATTTCAGTGTTTGACTTGAGCATTTCTAAAATCTAAAGTGAAGGACAACCTTAACTTATCAAGCAAGTATATTTTGAATATACACTAGAATATAGCATTCATTCATTCATTCATTCAGTCAGTCAGTCTGGCATACATTTAATGTTCAATAATGAATGTTGTTTGAGCAAATGCAATGTTCTAGGCATCATACTACTCTGTTCTTTAGAATTTGGGGGGATATGGAATTTTATGCTATGATAGAAAAAGGGAATGTTCAGAAAAAGTGACTCTGAGGAAGAAATGTTTAAGTTGAGGTATTAAGGGTAACTTGAAGCAAACAAAACAAAATTACAGTTGGTAGGACAGGATTGTTCCTTATGGAGAGAAGAGAATATGAAAATACCTGGAAAAAATAAATCACAGAGGCAAAGAAGTTAATGCAGAATGCTTATCCCTTAGGGGCACCTGGGTGGCTAAGTGGGTTAAGCCTCTGCCTTTGGCTTAGGTCATGATCCCAGGGTCCTGGGATTGAGCTCCACATTAGGCTCTCTTTTCAGCAGGGAGCCTGCTTCCCTCCCCTCTCTCTGCCTACTTGTGATCTCATTCTCTCTGTCAAATAAATAAATAAATAAAATCTTGAAAAAAAAAAAAAAAAAAAAAAAGGATGCCAGGATGCTTATCCCTTAAAGCCAGGTTGGGAACATCTAAGGTAATTCTTCTATCCAGAGTTTGGGAAAGGCCAATGCAGTTGAAAACCTGATGCTGTTGTGTATTTCACACTGCAGTGTCAATATTTATTTGTATGCATGTATTGTTTAGCCATGAGTTGGTATCATTGTGCTTAGGTAGGATAATATAATGACAGCTTTCAATCCCTTGGATACTCTTAAACAATTTTATCAAGACCTGAAAGTCACATTTAACATTAAAGATCAAGACAGGAATATGCACACATCCTGGAATACAGGATGGATATACAGATATTGGAATACAGATATTGCCTCTGCGTGGATAAACCCCTGTAGCAACTCAAATCCTCTAAACACAGGGATTAAGAACAGGTAATAGAAATAGATTGAAAGACCACCATGCAGGAACGAACACAAGGGAACTCAGGCAGCATGAAACTAAACAAGTCCTCTAAGTTTGCATTAAGCAACAACTTTGGGGAACTTACAGTATTGGAAAAAGAAGTACTACAATTGGTTTTATTACACACTATGAGTCAGTGGTGCTATATCTATCAGCAATGGATGGATTTATATTTAAACTATTATGCTAACCATTATATTAAACTTTATCTTTTGAATATATGTATAAATATGTGTACATTTTTTTCTGGGAGGGGGTTGTGATGAGCCCTCGTGTTTTCGGTCCCAATAAGTTTATGAACCATTGCTTTAAATATACCTTGAAAATATCATGAATTCAAGTACTAATTTAAGGTTGTTAACTGTACCCGTAACTAGAGATTGAGGATTTATTGTGGATATCAAAATATCCACATTATTCTACATTTTCTACATCTAGGCATCATACTACTCTGTTCTTTAGAATTTGGGGGGAAATGAATTTTATGCTATGATAGAAAAAGGGAATGTTCAGAAAAAGTGACTCTGAGGAAGAAATGTTTAAGTTGAGGTATTAAGGTATTCTACATTTCTAAGACTGGATTTATCTCTTTCTAAACTATACTGAGTTAAAATAATTAGATAACTAGAGACACAACTAGTGGGGAAAAAAGTCACACTTTAATAAACATTGAAATAAAGAGTTAGCTCTCTACTTAAATTATGTGTTCTTTTAGAATGGTTAATGACATATTATTAATATAAATTTTTATTGGAAGTAGTTGATGCATAAAGTCATATGAAAATAAAATATATTTGCATGCTATGAAACATAATAGTAAAGTGAACATTTGTGAAGTCCCCACCAATCTTAAAAAATAGAACATGCCATACTATGGAATGCTACATTGCCTTTTGTAAAACCAAAGTAAGAACTGCTATAAACCATTTTTTCAAAGTACTCCGCCACACATTGACATAAAATATACCTTTGGCTGAAGAGGACTAGCTACATTTTAGCCTCTTGTAGAGGAAATCCTTATCAACCACCAAACAAACTTCAGTAAAACCCAGTTTACCATAAATACTTGACTCAATTTTTTAGTTGCTGATAAGCTCCAAATATTAAAGAGCAGAAGTGTGAAAAACATTTGGAAAACAAACATACTTATTCTTTGCTCATTGCTTCTATAATTTGACACAGTTGCAAAACTTATTTTACAGCATCTTCCCGGATAGTTATTTCCCTGGTCTCAAGAAGCTAAATACTCTGAGACTTCCTTTATGCAATTAAGCAAATAGAAGAAAAAGTTTTTACTATACAGTTTCCCCATTTTTCCAGGTCATGACTTTCAAAATGTGAGGCAACATATTCTACTTCCATAATTTCTAATGGATAATACATAATGGGAATTCACATGACCAATTTTTGCAGTTTTTGTTCTTATTTTTAAATTTGATCACAATTATTAGTTATATAACTTTTAAAACTATAGCCAGACCAAGGGCAACAAATCTCAAATACGTTTTTCTAGCCATGTTATCAGATATATTTTTCAAAGACATATCCCATTTTGCTCTGTAGGGATACATCTTTATCAGTGCTTTCAGTGACTAATGTTTGCCTTTCCAGTTTAATAGTTTTATTTTTTTTTTTTTTTTTATTTTTTAAAGATTTTATTTATTAGACAGAGAGAAACACAGCGAGAGAGGGAACACAAGCAGAGGGAATGGTAGCGGGAGAAGCAGGCTTCCTGCCGAGCAGAGAGCCCGATGCGGGGCTCGATCCCAGGTCCCTGGGTTCTGACCTGGGCCGAAGGCAGACGCTTAACGACTGAGCCACCCAGGTGCCCCCCAGTTTAATAGTTTTAAACACGGAGTTGAAATTTGAGCAGGATCTGAATTAAGAACTTATTTTGCAACTATACAAAAGGCATAGTTTGGCTTCTACATTATCACTCACCTCCATATATTTTCTACTTTAACAGAGCTTGGGAAGATAAAAAAAAGATAAGGGGAAATGTGAATAAATTCTCTCTCTCTCTTTTGGAAGAGATAGATATTCTTAAGAGTGACAATTTTTTGGTCCAATTAATTTATTTCCCCTATCAATCAAAGACTAAAATTAAAGAGTGATAAAGTTGATTCTGTGGGTCCTCATACTCAATATTCCACAAGTTTTAGAATATTATTCCCCATATATTTTCATGTAACTTGGTGAGAGAACATGCCTTAGTAATGTACAAGTTTTTAAGAAATATGCTAATGGTTGAAATAGCTTCCTCTATAGAATGTAATGGAATTTCTTCATCTGTGACTAGGCAGAGGTTTGTTTAAAACAGAGTTTTTACATTTTTTAAAAATTTGTGATAACTTCACAAGTAATAATTTTAGGTTTTGTGTGTCATATGATAGAGTAAGTCTCTGGATCTCCATTATTGCTGCAGTTAAAAAAATAAGTATTTTTCTTAAAAAAAACACTGACAACATAAACTGTAAAAGTATATAACCTCTTCAAACTTGCAGAGAAAAATAGATCTATCTAAAGTAGCTGACAAAACATTACAAACTTTCTCCCTTCACACGCATGCACACACCCTAAATATGACTGACATAAGGGACACCTAAATCCACCAGCAACTCAGCACAACCAGGTAAGGTTAATCTGCATGAGAGAATAAGTGTCAATAAACTTGAGCTGGAGAAAATCTGAAATTGCATTTGTACCTAACAGAGCGTAAAGTTAACCACGTTCATCCGAGCTGAATGTTGTTTAATTCAACTAAACAAATGAAGTTTATGTTCATCCTAAAACTCTATGTTCTAAGGTTTTGGCTAGTTGGCAGACAAGAAAGATTCCAGCTCCTTCCACATTTGGGGTTCACTATATATAATTTTATAAATGAATTTAAAAATCAGTTATGAACTCACATTGTTAAACTTCTCATCATCAATCATTATCCTGGAAGTTGGGAAAATTATAGAGAGGAAATTTAGTGGTACTCTAGAATCGGAGTGTAACTGTTGACATTCCTTCCCTCTGGTCAAATTTCTAAGGGAATTGAAAGGATGATAATTTTACATCTGAATTTTCCTTCTCTTAGTAGAGTATTAGTTACATTCTAATCTTAATTATTTTTGGGAAAAACATTTTAATTAAGATCTGTAAGGTAATTTTTTACTCCCTAAGGAATTTAATTAAATGGAGAACCACATTCCTTCACAATACTGCATCATACAGATTTCACTAGAACGTACTTCCGGGGTCACCTTCACTTTGACATCCCAAATGTCTCCTCTTCCCAACCTCAGAGGCTTATGCAGCCCCTCACCCACTCTTTCTAAGATTTCCTTTGGTAATTTCAAATTCAAATCCAACGAGCTTTCTCCAGAGTTGGAGAATATATTATCCTGTTGATATATGCCTTCCTGCATCTTCCATTTATATTACATAATGCTAATCTACTTCATTCAAAAATAGAGAAACATCCTACTTAAAGTATCTATATCTGTATCTGCATCTTAAAGTGTCAAGAGCATAAAAAGTTATCTACATTTTCCGAAGAACTGGTTAAATTTCAAATATATGTCTCAGAAATTGCAGTAGTCAACTCGCTAAGAAGCAAGTGATTCATCCCATTCTTTCCAACAGCCCAAATGCATAGTGACTCACAAGAGACCAGCTGTTTCAGTCCTAGAATTGCCACATTCAGAACATTCAGTATACAAATAATATATTGGTAAGGACAGGTTCTCTACACTCACTGTGTCTGGGCTTGAGATCCAACTCTAGGGCCACTAAGATTAAACGGTGCCCATTTCATGAATCTTGCTATGAGGAAGAGTGAAATGGTCACGTAAGAGCACTCGGCACAGTCTCAGCATATGCAAGTATGTATCTACGGATTATTGTTCCAGCCATTCACACTTGTACCATGTTTCAAATACAGTACATCAGTGATGGAGGTAGGCGACTTCTGATTTATAAACTGCCCCCCCCATTATATTGGTAGAGTTTCTGAGCTTTGATTAGTGTGCTGTGTGACAAAAACAACTCTTAAGAAAGCTATGGATAAGAGTTTGGTAGAGGGGTGCCTGGGTGGCTCAGTCGTTAAGCGTCTGCCTTCAGCCCAGGTCATGATCCCAGGGTCCTGGGATCGAGCCCCACATCGGGCTCTCTGCTCGGCAGGAAGCCTGCTTCTCCCGCTACCATTCCCTCTGCTTGTGTTCCCTCTCTCGCTGTGTTTCTCTCTGTCAAATAAATAAAATCTTAAAAAAAAAAAAAAAAAAAAAAAAAAGAGTTTGGTAGAAAGCAAGAGTAGTCAGGCTGAAGAGAAATTAAACTCAGATTTTAAGTTTTAAGGCCTTTATGTATTTTTGTTTTAGTATAATCAATACTCATGAAAATATCCTTAATTTTTTCCTATATAATAATAATCGATAGTAAAATGTTTCTTTTATTTCATAAGGTATAATTTACATTTGGTAAAACGTGCAAAACTTAACCGTATCACGTGATTAATATTTATGTGTGAATATATATATGTATGTATGTATATATATGTGTGTGTATGTATATATATATATATATATATATATATATATATATATATATACATATTTATGCGTGTGTTTGTATACTCTACCAAGATCAAGATATAAAGCACTTCCTTTCACTAAAACTTCGACTGGACTCCTTTTTAGTCAAAATCTGCCCCCAAGAGGTAACTTCTATTCAGGCTTCTATCATGATCAAGAAGTTTGTCTTTTCTTGAATTTCATAAGAATAGATTCATATAGTATGTACCTTTTTGATTTCCTTTTCAAAAGAAATCAAATTTGAGGATTTGTGGATTTGAAATTTATCCACATTGTAGTGTACAACAATTTGTACATTCTTTTTTATTTCTCTTTGGTATTCTATTGCTTGACTCTAAAACAATTTATTTATTTTCCTGTTCATGCATACTTGGGTTGTTTCCAATTTGATGCTACTTTGGATACTGTGAATCATTTTGTGCACATATATTCATATCTCTTATATATTTAGCTAGAAGTGGAATTGCTGGCCATAAGGAAGGCATAGGTTTGTTAGACATCGTCAAATATCTTTCCGAATTGCTAGTTTCGGTGTATTTCCACAAGCAATGTATGAGTATACCAGTTGTTCCACATCCTTGTCAATACTTTGTATTGTCAGTCTTATTAATTAAACATCATTATTGTTTAATTTGCATTTCCACAACTAAGGATTTTGAACAGCTTTCTGTATGTTTTTCTTCATGGCATCAATAAAGTCCACACGATTTTTTAAACTTCTAAAAATGTTATTATGTCTATTTATATTTATATTCATTATAACATGAATATACAACATAGTCAAGGACTGGGTAAGTCTGTGTTATATAGGTTACTGTGGAAAATATGTGAAAGTTGGGATACCCTGATAGAAAAAATTTAAGGTAGACTCTCATGAGCTTAATTAGGAGGAAAGGAGGGTTTAATCCATTCCTATTTAGCTGCAGAACAGAATGCCTTTAATTCAAATTAATCTGAATTTTGCCCTAAACATATGCAATTAGGAAATGTATTTATTCATCAAAAATGCTTTTCTGTAGCAATTTTGTCTCAGTATTACAAGTTTTTCCGTTCATGTAATTTGTTATGAATAAAATTTCCATTAAAAGCATTTGTTTTAAAGGGACTGATTTTTAATGGTCTTAATCATGCAAGGCTAATTTTTTTTTTTTTTGGCAAGGCTAATTTTTGAGCTGAAGATATAACCCTCTTTGCAAAATTAAAAATATACATATAACCTTGGGAAATAAAATTAAAATACTAAATTTAGATATAAAGGAGAAAATACAGGCAAAGCTGAAAACATACGGAGAATAGATTATGTTTTTAGAAAAGGAATATTTTAAGCATTGAAATGCATGACAAAAATGTTCAAAACTAATTTAAAACAAAATTGGATTTAAATAGAATGCTTAAAAAGAGTTTTTCTGAGATGCAAACTTCTCCGAGGATAATACTAACTTCTTTCAATTATATGTAAACAACCAAAACAATCTATTAAAATGTCTTAGTACCAATAATTGATATATTGAATAAATTATTATTTTTATGCTCTTCTATATGCTTTCAGTCAGAGTATTAGCAAAGTGAGTTTAGGGATATTTTTTAAAGAATAGTTTTATCAGCATATTAATATATGGTGTGAAGTTAGTATTACTAATATTACTATTTAATATTAATATTACATTTAATTAAATTTATACTTTTAATGTAAGTGCAAGTATTTAATATCATATTTGAACATCCCAGAGTAATAATCAGGCCACTTTTCTCTGAAGATGGTAGAGCTACATTCTAATGTTGCTTAGTGGACTTTCCCTTTTTAGTTTCCTTACTAAATCATTTCATTAACAAATATAATGTGACTTACTCATTCAAAAAACAAACTCTTCTAATTCTAATCCCTGCATTGCCTGTTTCCAAAAATATTTTTTGCCATATGCTAGAGGACAGAAATTCTAATTTGTAAAATGTATCATTAAGAGAAAAATTCAGAGATAATTTATTCATGGTTTTCTTTTCTTTTCTTTTTTTAAGATTTTATTCACTTATTTGAGAGAGAGAGAGAGAGAACACAAGTTGGGGACAGACGGAGAGGGAGAAGGAGACTCCCCACTGAACAAGAAGCTCAATTTGGGACTGGATCCCAGGATCCTGAGATCATAACCTGGGCCAAAGGCAGGTGCTTAACCAATTTAGCCACCCAGGCACCCGTATTCATGGTTTTCTAAAGCCTTTCCTACCCCTATTTTTTATTAATATAAAGGCTAATTTGAAGTTTAAAATTTCTAGGTGCATGTCTACCTATAAATATATCTCTCTTTGAATACTGAATCTGATTTTTTCCTTGAAAAATTTATAGTAAGTATCTCATGGCTAATTTTAATTATAAATTTTATTTATATAAGGAATTATAATGAAGACTTAATATACAACTCCTTTTTCCCGTTTACAGTCTTATACTGTAAAATAATTTTGATGGAATATAAATATTCCTTTTTTATTTCTAAAACTTAGCCATGAGCTATAATGACCATTAATAAATTCAAAATGAAATGGCTATATCCTAATTTGTCTTCCTTAGATGTTTATTTATTTTTTATCTGTTGTCCCATTATAATGTTCAGTGTAAAGTGTACTTTTTTGCTTATCTAGAATATAATAGGTAGCATATTACAAGTATTATAAATAATTATTTAGGTGCATATAGTTCATGCACCTAAATACATTACTATATGAAATATATTGTTTAAAGTAATGCATTAGATGTTTTATATACAGATTATACTACCTAATCATAAACAAATTAACTAGGCTAGATACTATAAATATACAGATACATATATTGTATTAAATATGAATAAATATGTATTATAATTACAAATGATATAGCATTATTTATTATTATATATTATACTTTAAAGATTATTAAAATGATTCTTGGGAGTAATACGATTTAGTAAATGATGGATCATCTTTGACAAAGAAGTCTGGTTCAGTTTGAAATCTGAATATGCAAATAAATATTGGGTATATTTCAAACTTGGTGAAATTAATTCTCTTGACTAATGACAGAGATAAGAAAAAAAACCAATGCATTATATTCTATTAGGATATCTAATAGCCAAAGCAATTTTAGATTAGATTAATTAGAAAAGCTTGGGCATCTTAATTATATCACTGTAGAAACAAAGCAATATCAACTTACTATTTTCAGTCATGACAACAGATCAAATTAGACAGGGTATTTTGTTTCAGAAGATTTACACAAACAGATCATAGCGTGAAAGAAGCTTGGGGATGAATTAGATTTTTGCAAAGATTAATTGCAACATTAACTGAACTAAACAAAATCAGTGTGAGGCAAAATCACGCAAGTGGGTCTAATCAATTTTGAGTGAATTTAAAGCAGTGATATTTGATGGATTTGATTTTTAAAACATCTGTCACATGTATTTCCCAGAGTTACTCCTAATACTTCATTGCCTCTACCTAGAGAAGCCACTCTGGGGGCTCAACAATAAAGTTCAAGGCATGATTAGACCAGTGACAATGCCATTGATCCTGAGAGCCACTGGGGCAGATGTTTGCAACTGAGTCAGCCTTTAGGTGAAGAATATTGGAATTAAAACTTTTAATGTTGTGTATCCACTTAAGAGCATAAGAAAATGCAACTGCTTTTTAAATTTCCAAATTTTCTAACCAGGAATTTTGAACAAAACCTAACCTATAAACCTAACTAAACTAAATCCCAAAACCTAACCAAAATGCCAATAAATTTTATTGTGCCTTGTTACTAGTACATATGCAGAACAGACTTACTCCACCACCTAAGAACTATATGATGGAGAAATATTTATAGGAATAAATCTCTAATATGTCTAAGATATCACCTACTTGCCAACTCCAAATTCAGAGCTTTTAAAAGTTTCTTATATTGACTTTTGCTCTTTTTTGTTTTTACTTCCACTCTGGAACCATCAGCACCATTTACTAACCATATAATCAACATAATGGAGAGATTTTTTTGGTGTCTTATAGATGCCATCATATATATAGCCAATCCCAGGCCTCCAAGACAATACCAGGGACAATTTGATATAGTGATCAAGGATTCTGGGTTTGAGGAATATCCCTAATTTTTTTTTAATTATTACAACCATCTTTTTCTTAAAACAATGGGTTTAAAGAATCAGAGAATAATATATTTTAGTTTCTTGTATTTTCTTTTCAGGCTAAACTCTAAATAAGTGAGGATGCATCAGTATATGGGCTCAAAAATATGGTCAGCTCAGATAAAAATAATTCCTCCTACCACCCACAAGTTATATGAGATAAGAATCCAGAGTGGCAAAAGGATTATTAATGAGGATTGTATCATTCTACTCCCATTACCCTAACCTATACATCCTGATCTAATCTTTCCAGGTCTGTTTAAAACTCCTTCTTCAATTATAATTCTGAATTTGAGCGTCAGGAATATGGGATGGGAGTTTCAATATACACCACTTATTCTAATCATTACTTCTGACATTACTGATGCAAGTAGAGATTCATTTGTAACCTTTTCATTTAAGAATTACTAGTGTTATTTGGTATTGCTTTCACTTTCTGCCTGTGTCAAAGTTGATGCTATTTTTTCATACTAATAGTGTTTATTGAGAAGTTTCTTCTAAATTTATACTTTACAATTTTTGTTAATAATAGCTGTAAGTATAATATATCCATCTATTCATCCATTTACTTATAAATATTTATTGAGGAATAATGGCAAATTCCAAAAATGTAGACAATGTTATTAAAATGGATAATTTAGAAAAAATGTGACATAGCTTAAAATGTTACAATTATGCAATGAGTTTATTACCAATTTAATTTATATGGATATATTTTAAATCCTGAGAATTCACTTAGAACCAAATTTAAATTTTGCTTGCCAAGTACTCATTAGGTTGTACAGGAAAGACTTCTAATTATTCTCTCCATAGAACATATTCTCTATTGAAAACAGATAAATAGTACCAGACAGACGCATATCCTCAAGCAATGGAAACAGTTAAAGGTTTCCGTTTACAAACACTTCCTTGGAAGCAAATTAAGTAGAAATTACCGAGATATCAACAGAAGTGTAATTAGGCAGAATAGATACTAATGATCAATGGTAAAAATGGCCTATGAGTCAGCAAAATAATAAGTAAAGTGTTAGCTATCAATAAACATAAAAATGTGATCTAAGTCAATTGAATGAAATGTGTTAGCTGAGCAACCTTAACCAAGAAATTCAATGCACAGTGCTAAAATGTTAATATCTATTATAGACTGATTTTTTAGGTGAGAACTCAACACCATTTCCACATATGCGATTCAGATGCATTTTATATTTTATTTTTATTGTATTGTATTTTATTTTATTTCAGATGCATTTTTTAAAAAAATTTTTAAAGATTTTATTTATTTAGCAGAGAGAGAGAGAGATCACAAGTAGGCAGAGAGAGAGGAGGAAGCAGGCTCCCTGCTGAGCAGAGAGCCCAATGCAGGGCTTGATCCCAAGACCCTGAGATCATGACCTGAGCCAAAGGCAGAGGCTTTAACCCCCTATTTCAGACGCATTTTAAATCATGTTCTGCACAAATTCTGGGGCTACTTTCTATTTTCAATCTTGGAATCATAAAATCTCTCTCGCCTCTATGTGAAATATCTTTAGGTAGATTTGGTTGACATAATTACTTAATAGTCTCAGAATGAGTTTTCACATCTAGAGGTCTACTGGTCAAAATCCCCAGCATCTGAATTGGCC
>CM053616.1:15116816-15144480 GCA_028646535.1 Procyon lotor
TCAGAAAAAATATGTAGTTTCTACTTTTATGCCTCTAAGTTGCCTCTGACTTTCAGCATATTTTACTTAAAACTTAGTAGTTGATTCTGATTCCAAATTAGGTTTCTTTTCCCTCTAACACAGTTGCTACCTCAGTTCTTGTTTAGTTCCAGACAATATATTTTGATGGATTTCTTCTATAAGTTGTCTGTTTTTGCCAAGTAATGGGGCTCTCCATGGAGTTGGCAGTTGAATGGAAAGTAATTTTATTTGGATTCTGATTGCTCATTTAATTGGCTAACACCCACATCCAAACTTTCCATAAATTTATTATGAAATTTATCATTGTCAACTTGGGTTTCTCTACAAGTAACCACATCTCTCTAGATTAGCATAGCCATTATAATTCAACCTCAGTGAATTTTTCAACTGAGGCTAGATAGTTAAGTTCCATAATGCCAGATGCAGCTAATTTTGTTCTAAGTATGAAGCCTGGAGTCCATACAAACAACTTAATCAGTTGCTTCACTTCAGTTAGAGATTTGTTTTTGTTTTGTTGTTGTTTTTAAATTGCCTTGGCATTCCCACAGACCTAGTCTATCATCTGCTTCAAATCAGCCTATAGTGATTAATAAGTTCCAGTTGAATTCACCATTCTGACGGTAACATCACACGCTGTAAAGAAATCTCTTTGGAATCCAAGGACATTACTGTTTGTAGGAAGAGGAGATTGCAATACATCATGACCTTGTCATGCCCTGTTGGAAATGGATCAGGTGCCAGATATTTATTGACAGGATTCAAGACTTAAGTGCTCTGCTCACCAGAACTGACAAGGTCAGAGCAGCTTACAGGTAATAATAAAACTAATTCAAACAGCTGTGCTTACATGATGGTTTGACATCTGTCTGCCTCTTGCCTGGCTTTTATGAATGACCAACTTCTCTAAAGGCCAAAATGAACAATGTACCAAAATGACCATGGCATAGTTTCATTTTATCAAACTAATATTGGTATCAGCATATAGTTTTATGTTCATCTGGGATTCTTGGATTCAATATCTCTATGTTGGAGGTAGATATACATATTTACTTCTAAGTTTATGTTTTCCTGTGAAATATTTTTATCATACAAATGGATTTCCATGACATCATCCAGAGAGCAACATAAGCCATTCTCCATTTTAGTTCTCTTCACAATGAGACAAACTACTAATGACCCATGGACTAGCCGCCATTGTGAAAATCCCAGAAGCCTGCAGTGAAGCTGAAGCACCCCTTGGACAACAGAGAATAAGGACCGCATTAGAAAGGTAAGAGGGGGGCGCCTGGGTGGCTCAGTCGTTAGGCGGCTGCCTTCGGCCCAGGTCAGATCCCAGGGGCCTGGGATCGAGCCCCACATCGGGCTCTCTGCTCTGCGGGAAGCCTGCTTCTCCTGCTACCATTCCCTCTGCTTGTGTTCCCTCTCTCGCTGTGTTTCTCTCTGTCCAATAAATAAAATCTTTAAAAAAAAAAAAAAAAAGAAAGGTAAGAGGGGAGACTATATTCTGATGACACTGACCCTTCCTTAGGGCAGTGAAGTACCACACAGAAAGGGTACACTGGGTCTACAGTTTTTCCAGTGTGTGTTGAGGGGGAAGCCAAGGTGGATGTCTAGTTTCCCTGTCATTGTAGGATGCTTTCTGGGAAGCTCAGTTGGGTCTCGCCTCACAGAAATAACTAGAGGAATCTGGAGGACTCAACCACAGAGTATCAAGTACAGATGGATAAAGGGGTTGGGGTTACAGAAAACAACACTCACATCTTGTCAGACTATATTCTTGCTTTTAGGATTATCCAGTGTGAGATCCCAGCTAGTGGGCATGCCATCTGCAGAGCTGAGCCAATGGCCCCACATGGCCAGGAAGTTCAGTAAGCAGTTCTAATAAGAGTCCCCAGCCAATGAACTTTATTGGCTCTGGAGCCCATTCTACTGCTTGACCTAGGCTATGTCCTTGCCAGACTATATGTTACTACAAAGCCCTACTCAACACCAAAAATTATGATAATAATCATAAACGATCCAATTAATAAATAGACAAAGGACCTGAATAGACATTTTTACAAAGAAGATATTCAAATGGCCAACGGGTACATGAAAAAGAGTTCAACATCATTAATCATCACCAAAATGCAAATCAAAACCACAGTGAGGTATCACCTCATATCTGTTAAGAGTAGCTACTACCAAAATGACAAGAGATAACAAATGCAGGTGTGGATATGGCAAAAAGGGAATCCTTGTGCACTGTTCATGGGAATGCAAGCTGGTGCAGCCATTACTGGAAATAGTATGGAAGTTCCTCAAAAAACTATAAATAGAACTGCCATATTTTCTAGCAATTCAACTTCTGGAAATATGTGCAAAGGAAATAAAATCAGAATATTGAAGGGAAAACTGCACTGCATATTTATTGTAACATTATTTACAAGCCAAGACATGGAAATAACCTAAGTATTCATCAATGGATGAATAGATTAAAAAACGTGGTGTGTGTGTGTGTGTGTGTGTGTGTGTGTGTGTGTGTGAGAGAGAGAGAGAGAGAGAGAGAGATAAAATATTCAGCCATAAAAAGAAGGAAGCCCTGATATTTGTGGCAATATGAGTGAAC
The DNA here is from genome assembly GCA_028646535.1 of Procyon lotor. Classification (NCBI taxonomy): domain Eukaryota; kingdom Metazoa; phylum Chordata; class Mammalia; order Carnivora; family Procyonidae; genus Procyon; species Procyon lotor. Next base: position 15,119,446 of record CM053616.1, read on the forward strand.
CTTGAGGGCATTATGCTAAGTGAAATATGCCAGAGAGAGAGACATATACTGTATGCTCTCACTTAAATAGTAGATTCTAAAACAACAACAACAAAAATAGATTAGTAGTTGCCAGAGATTAGGTGAGGGGAGTAAAGACAGAGAAAATGGGTGAAGGTGGTCAAAAGTACAAACTTTCAATTTCAAGATGTATAAGCACTGAAGATATAATGTACTACATAATGACTATAGTTAACAATACTGTACTGTAAATTTAAAGTTGCTAAGAGACCAGATCTCAAATGAACTTACCATAAGAAATAATAATAATAAAGGCTGTAACTGTCCAGTGATGGATGTGTTAACCAACCTTATTATGATAATCATTTGCAATATATATAATATCAAATCATTACATGGTCTAACCTGAACTTCCATAAGGTTATATGCAAATTATATCTCAACAAACCTGGAAAAAATAAAAATATAAATTATACACACACAAACACACACACGCACACACACAAGACCAAAGTCATTCTTATTTTGCTGATCCTTCCATTTATGCCATCACTTTTTATTTTCCCACATAGCATTTTCACTGGTTAAAATGCATACCCTTGCTTTATTGTTAGCATCAACCCAGAAGACAGGGATAGATTTGAGATAAGCACTGCCATGCCTCAGAAGAGTTACTCCTAAATTAATCAACCTGCATAGAAGACACCTGCCTCGACACTTTAAATCTGGTTTATACCATTTTGAAACTTCATTTTGGAAAGTTAAGAAAACAATTCTACTTGTTTATGATGGGATACCCAGTTTGGATTTTCATTGTTCCTTATATCTGCAAAAATATTTTGGATGTTTACATAAGAACGCAAAGAAAATGGTCATAAAAAATTCTATGACTATTTACATAATGACTGAAGGCATACATATGTGAGTTGAGAAAATGCCAAGCCTTAGTGCTTATTAATATCCATCAGACCTAAGTGGTGATTGTTGTGGCTGACCAAAAAGCAACTATAATACACAGAGGTAAAGGTTCTGAGTACCTTCCAAATACAGCCTCCGTCACCCATAACTATAAGCTCAACCAAATGGGTATCCATGTAGGAAAATTTGAAAACAACTGAGTAACTTACTTACAGTATAATTAAAGTTAAAAGTGGAGAAGGGGGGTGGTGAGTTATTTCTAAAAAAATATTCCAGTGTCAACAGAATCATATTCTTCAATTAAGTAGGTAATTATTTCAATTACTTGTTAGTGGACATACTATGAAATAGAAACCTCTCTAATGTGCTTTTCCCCCTAATTTGTTACAAAAAGGAACAATCAGATCATGCACACATAGTACAGGGAACTGCTCTTAATGAAAGGAAAATATTAAACAGACCTTAAGGAACAATATGAGAGGCCAGACTGTAAAGGTTCATACGCAGTATGGACCACTTCACCTTACAAATTGCTAAATCCAAGAAAAAAAATTGCTAAATCCAGAGGTGGTTGACTGGAGAGTACGTTGGTATCTGCCATAAAACTTCTAAACTCGTTTGCACTTTTGAAATCTTATATAATCACAAAAGAAATATATATTTAAAAAATGATTCTGCCACCCAAAGAAGTGGTTTAAATAGATTGTGACAAGCAGAAAAAATAATTTCTAGCTAGTTCATAAATGCCCCCAAACCAATTTTGGGGAAACACACACACACACACACACACACACACACACACACACACACACACACACACACACACACTGGTTTATTTAAGATATTAACAGACAGATCACCTAACTGAAAATGGATTATCTTTCAAGCCTAACCAATTTGTGAAAAATCCTTTGAAAATCTGATAAAAGCTGCATATAAAATGTACTTTGGGACAAACATATCACACATATATTTTCAGAGGTTTCACTATCTCCTAAACCACAGGACAGATCCTTTAAAACAGCACTTAAGGGATGCCTGTGTGGCTCAGTGGGTTAAATGTCTTGCCTTCCATTCAGGTTATGTTCCCAGGGTCCTGGGATAGAGTCCTGCATTGAACTTGCTCAGCAGGGAGCCTGCTTCTCCTTCTGCCTGCTGTTGTCCCTCCATATGCTCTCTCTCTGACAAATAAAGAATATCTTTTAAAAAAAATTAAAAAAATAAAGTAGCACTTAAGGTGAGTCAAACACATTTTTATATAGTGTATGTCAAAACACAACACAACGGATGAATAGTCTCATTTTATTTATGTAGAAACTGAGTCTTGATGAGATTAAGTGACATTTCCAAGTCACAGGAAATAATTGTGCCAAACATTGATTCAGGACGCCGTCTTAGTCACTATACTCTGCTATGTTCCCAAGAGTCTGTTCTTCAAATCCCATTAGAATTAGATTTTAATGTGTAATCATCAACAGACTGCATTTCTGATATTTAGAAATAGATCAGTGATACTTTATGCATCATTTTGGTATGTATAGAAAAAAGGAAGAATGGGAGATTGGAGAAGAGGAAAAGAAGGAAGCAGGATGGAGAAGGAAGAGAAACAGGAAGGAAGGAAGAAAAGAGAAAGGAAAATGTCTATATATATATTTTTTCAAATAAAATGTGTGTATGTGTATAAAATATGCATATCAACTGTATAAAACATATAGTGTTTATATACAAGAATTAAAGGTGAGATAGATGTAATTTTAGGGCTTTGAGTGACACAAACATGGGTGTGAAGCCAAGCACTGTATGGATTTAATATGAACACTAATAACTCGTGAATGCCTAACAGAAGGTGAATATCAGAGATGTGTGTGTGCGTGTGTGTGTGTGTGTGTGCGCGTGCGTGTGTGTTCTTATAGATGACTTTTGTGATTCTTCTCTTACAGCTTTTTAAAACCATTCACAAAAGAAAAATGCACCTCTTCCCTGCCTTGGACCATCACCATTAATTGGAGCCTGAAGTCCAATGTCTACAGGACACACAAAGGTAAAGACAGAAAGCCTTAGGAATGGCCATTCTTTTCTATCTCTTCTGAGAAAATGAAGAAATGTGTTTGCCATCTCCCAGGGCTTTATAGCCTTCGTGACTCATAATACCTAGAGCTTATGAACAACCCTGAGAGATCATAAAGAGAGTATGCATGTCACAAGAGAGGTAGGTAGCATTTGATCTATTTTACTGGATTGAGGGAGTTTCATCTAAACCTTTCTCCCCCCCAAGCCACATGAGCTCTACCACTGCCCCTGGGGTGTATTATTGGGATTGATGTTATTTACAGATCCAAAAGGAAGGGATCTCTTAGTTTAACAGCAGTTTCAATCATGTATTGAATGTTTTGCCTTCAATAATCCATTATTTAATTAAGGAATAATGACTTCTTCCTGCACTTTAATTAGTTATCTGAGGTCTGAGCATCAAGAAGCCAAGCTGCTGAGGTAACAAGTGAAGAAGATACGGTAGGAAGCCTGTCGGGTCACCTCTCACACCTGCACCCTTGACACCATTCCTCATACTTAACCTAAGTCTAGTCACAACCCAGTTGTTTCCGACATATGTCAATTTTCTTTCCCCTAAAACTATGTACTCTTGGCTTCTGTAAAACACAAGATGTATCCTAAGGGCAGAGTTTCCTTTCTCTGCTGAGAGGCCTTGATAGGAAGCCTCCCTAGATATTGGTACCAGACAAAGAAATAAAAACAAAGGCAAGTTGACCACTTTCCTTTCTAGTTTTTATAAAAACCCCGTGCTAAAACAGTTTCTCACTGGAGAGCCATTCAGTCTTGCCTGTGAATATATCAGGTGCAAATCCATCCTTCTGTCCTCCTGACCTCTCCCATTTGTTTTTTCAAGGCTAACACTGCTGCAGAAACAAATGCCTTTTAAACATCTCTCATGTGCTTATTATCAAAGTTCCGAGAAAAACAACAGAAAAGGGATGTAATTAGAGGAATAAGGAGCAGACGTGCAGTGTTTAATTAGAAATGAGTTGATCTTGAATCTCACCAAAAGCCAAAAGTAATCATTGGTCTATTGTGAATTACTTACTCATCTCTAATATCCCTGGTTTCTTTGCCCACAACAAGCAAAAACAGTACAGTGCTGCCATCTTGACTACAAAAAGAGGCAAGCTGGATTATCTAAAGAGGAATTGGCCATGTCAACTGAATTTGTAGTAGAAGTATTTAATTTTAAAATGTAATATTTCATCATAATGATGAAAGGACTTCTTTTCCCTCAGAGAAGACAATGCCATTTGAGCTCGTCTATTATGCAGAAGAAGCATTCATTTGTATTGCCTGAGAACACTTTGCTATAGTGTGTAATACAGGAGGCTTAAGCATAAGAATAGTGTCAAAATGTGCATGAGCTGGGAAACTAAAGGATATTTACACATGGCTAGAGGAGTAATATTAGCTGTGTCATGGAGAGTCCTGCCAACTCCAGACAGCAGGTGTTAACAATAAAATAACTGCATTTTGGAAAATCTGCTCATCTGCTTTTCTATTTGGGTTATAATACCATGAAAATAAAAGAAATATATTTTTAAAACCTGTATCTTGTGGGATAAAAGCTACCAATATATATTTTTTATGACTCTGATAATTTTCTCAGATTGTGATACACAGTTGTTGGACAATACAGTTTAATGAAATTACAGAAAAACAATTTTGAAAAAGCTGCATTAGGTGACCTGAGTGAGTTTTCATCATGTGCTCACACTCATGGACAATTCCAGGAAAAAGAACTAAAGAAATATTAAACTTAAAGGAGGACTTCCCTCTAGATCTCACTCAAATAAAATTAAGTCTGAGTTATAGTGTATCCCACCTCATTTCTTTTGTTTAAGAGGAGAAAAAGACATTTAAAAAATAACAAAAACAAGTATATGGTTTATTTCAAATAACCTTGAGAAATTTATCAGTGTAACATAATGAATCAAGAAATAGTCTCCTGTAAGTTAAAGATAGTATTGAAACTTTTTAGAAAGGTCACCCAAGAGAAAAGACAAGTGTCTTATATTTCTAAGACAAAGTGTGACTCATTGTTTTTATAAATTGCTGCTCAATCATGCAAAATCTGGGATACAAAAGGGGAAAAGTCTTCAGAAGGTTATAAACGTTTTTACTCATCTCTTAGGAGAACACGTGGTCCTGATAAGGCATAAGAAAGATGGCATCTAGATCCCCGAAAAATTTGTAATTGGAAAACTAACAAATACTTTATATTCATAAAGGTCAGCTCTAGACCAAAAGTACTGTTCTCAAATCTTTTGTGAACTCTCTTATTAAAAGTAAAATAGCTCTATTTAACCTTTTCTAAGGTCCCTTCCCTGTAGTTGAATCCAGATTTCTTATATAATACCCAAAGTCATTAAAAACCCCAGGGATACAAGAAGTAGACAAGTAGGCAAGTCTGAACCAGTGGTAAGCTGGTAAATATCATCAACTATCTTGGTTTGAGGTTAGAAATGTGAAAGCCCCCAGTAGTAGCATTTGCCAATTTCCTTGGTGATCAAATGTCCTACTATGATTGGTTTCATGTTACCAGCTTGATGATATATGGAGCTGGGAAGAGATGTACAGAAATATATCTTATGTAGTATGTTTATCATAGAGATTTCATAGATGTAAATAACCTCAAGAACATATGCCATAGCACAATGTAGTAAAAATAATTAGAAAGTAGTGAGTTATAAGTAGTTTTTACCTTGATTTTAATATAATGCATTTAAGTGTAAGTTTATATAATTTAATTTTAATAATGGCTATGCTTAACTACCAGCTTGCCAAAATCCTGAAAATTTACCAATTGGCTCTCACAACCTGCTATCAGATGGCTGTAACACATTGCTGGCTCTGATTGAGTTCCTGTCCCTGAGCTCTTGGTCTTGTGGATTCTAGGTGTTAAAATCAATTCAGGAAGCTTATTCCCAACAATATGAGTGTTCTGGATCTGCAGTGTTAAAAGAGAGGATGGTTCCTAGTTCTTAGACTCTCCTTGGAGGAAGAAAATTGTACCTACACAAATATTTACCAAATTTTGCTTATATTTGCAAGAAATGGGAGCCTGCCCCCTTCCCATTCCCACAGCCATAAGCATGCAAGTGATGGGACAATGACTGACAGAGCTATTAGAGGAAAGAGTGGGACAGGGAAGCCTCATCAAAGGACAATGCTACACAATCTTACAAAATTTATTTCCATCCAATTAGTTTTTAAGCATCTGACTTAGAAATAAGAAACTGACTGGCTAATCCATTTGGGTGTAGAATTAGTTTCCTAAGGCTACCCTCACAAAATACCACAAATTGGGTGGCTCCAAAGAATAGCAATGCACTTCCCACAGTTCTGAAGTCAAGAAGTCTTAAATCAAGGTGTTGACAGAGACATGCTCCTTTTGAGATGCTAGGTGGAATCCTTTCTTGCCTCTCACTAGCTCCTGCTGGTGGCCATGGATCCTGAGCATTCCTGGCTTATGGCTTCATCACTCCAGTCAGTCTCTGTCTCTGGCATCATGGCATTCTACCCATGTGTCTGCGTGTCCTCTTAACTGGATACAAGGTAGGCTGGATTAGGAGCTCCTCATACTGCAGTGTGACCTCATATTAACTAAGGACATCTGCAACAACCCTATTTCCAAACAAGGTCACTTTCTGAGGTACTGGATATTAGGCTTCCACATATCTTTTTTGGATGACACAATTTAAACCTTAACAGATGTTAAAGTTAATAATTTAATAAATTATGGATGATAATGATTGCTCCTATATTTGAGGCCTTTTTACCCAAAAGAATTTTTAGGTCAATGTCATCATTTCATTGTTTTGAAAGAGAGGAGATTTGTATTCCCAGATAATAGAGAAAGAAATTGACTTACTGAAAGAAGAAAAAAAATGCCCCAAATTATCCAGTGTAGCAAAAGAGCCTAGAATTTTGCCAGATTTAAAGCTAGGATTCTTTCTAAAGCTCAAGTTCACTTTCTTCCTCTTTGAAACCTTTTGTTCAATGCCAATCTGAGCTAGCGTTCTGTTAGCACAGTAGCCCCTTCTAAACACAGGAAAGTATGTACATTCCCTAACAAATGAAGTGAATGTTCTTACCCCAAAGATCACCTAACCTTATGCATAAAAAAGTGCATTTTGCTTGATGCCTTTAGTGACACAAATAGTTTAAATCTACAAAACATCCACTGTTTCTCAGTTAATTTTTTTTTGAAGATTTTATTTATTTATTTGATAGAGACAGTGAGAGAGGGAACACAAGCAGTAGGAGTCGGGGAGAGGGGAGGGAGAAGCAGGCTCCCTGCTCCACAGGGAGGGGCTCTATCCTAGGACCTTGTGATCATGACCTGAGCCAAAGGCAGAGGCTTAACAACTGAGCCACACAGGTGTCCCTAATTTTTCATATTTTAAGCATATTTTATAGTTAGAACTATGTTATTTTTTTTTAAGATTTTATTTATTTGACAGAGAGAAACACAGCTAGAGAGGGAATACAAGCAGAGGGAATGGTAGCGGGAGAAGCAGGCTTCCTGCCGAGCAAGGAGCCCGATGCAGGGCTCGATCCCAGGACTCTGGGATCATGACCTGAGCCGAAGGCAAACGCTTAACGACTGAGCCACCCAGGTGCCCCAGAACTATGTTATTTTTGAAGCCAGAGATAAACATATAAAAAAATGTTGTTGCTTCAAAAAAGAAACTAGTTTTTAAAATAGATCTATTCATATGTAGGTTTTTCACCCAACACATCATCATGGGCTTGAAAACTAAGACAAGTTACATTCAGTCTTTTCACACTGGATAGCTATTGTGCACCCCCTATGTGCAAGGCCCCCCGAATGCAGCTGAGTTCAAATATTTGGAAATTTCACATTTGTCCCCCATCCTCTTTTAGTCAATGATGCAGGAATCTGACATGATACTGTTTTCTCAATCATGCTTTGTTTACATTTAATTCCTAATTCAGGCTTCCTTGAAACAAGAAAAACTACGGAAATTTTAGAGCTACAGTAAACACTATCTAAGTGTTTAGTAAACACTATCTAAGAAGAGAATGCATTCCCCTGAGATACTCTAAAGCAGGGATCACTGCTGATAGGGATGGTAATGTGACAGGTAGTCAAAGTTTCTGAAGAGTCTCACAAAACTTTCTCAAAATGTTCATGAGAATGACGGGAACTCAATTATTCTCTTCTGGTGACAGTTCTCACCTCCCAAACCAAGGATCTGTTATACTGGAGTCCTGAAAGATAATCACTGGTTTTAATGGAATGACTTTGGGGCCTGAGCTAAATATCTAACATGGAAGCTTATTTTCATTTTCAGGTTTATTGAGAGAAAGCTGCTTTTCAGTCTGAACTCAAATCTGCCTCCATGATACCTCTATGCATTAGAAATTCTATTCTCATGTCTTGAGCAACACGAACTCAATCTGACTCTGTTTTCCACATTAGCACACCCACTATTTCTCAGTTCAGTTGTGTTCAGTAGTTTGCTTTTGGCTATCTTCCATGTGCCAAATACCACCCCACATGATAAGGGAACAGAAATCAGGGAGAGAAAATCTCTTCTAGGGAGTTCGGTCTAGTGCCGTTCTGGCCAATAGAACTTTCTGCAATAATGGAAATATTCTCTATCTGCACTGGCCAATACGGCTACCACTAGCCACATGCAGTCACTGAACATGTGAGAAGTGATAGCGTAACCAAAAAACTGAATTTTCAATTTTATATAATTTTATTTAAATTGCCACATATGGCAATGGCTACTGCAATGGATAGTGCAAGTTTGGTAAAATAGTCAGATCCATACATGACCTAATACAAAAATAAATGTTGCTCTTAGCAGAGAAAGGCTGAACTGAGAGACTAGGTAGTAGCCATATTAGTTATCCTGAGGAGGAGATGTCTGAGTTGGGTCTTGGTGCTGGTGATGAAGTCAGGTGACAAAAGGGAGTAAGAGTTCAAGGAAAAACAAAACACAAAAACAACAACAAAAAATCATAAAGACACACAAATGAGCCTACTGAGAACACAGAATTCAAATACTAGTTTGGACACAAAATCTGGCTGTGTGGTCTTGAGTATAAATTCCATTTTCCTCATGGCCTTCATAAAATTTGTTTTTAAAACATATTGTGTATAGAATTTGTTTTGATGTGTAAAAAAAATGAGACTGTTTCCTTATTTGGATACCATGCTTCAAAATGTGTATCTGAAATTCAAATTGATGTCATGGCAGAAAAAAATGGACCAATTTAAGTTTACATTTAATTAAAAGAATTCTAGGGCACCTGGGTGGCTCAGTGGGTTAAAGCTTCTGCCTTTGGCTCAGGTCATGATCTCAGGGTCCTGGGATCAAGCCCCGCATCAGGCTCTCTGTTCGGCAGGGAGCCTGCTTCTCCCTCTCTTTCTGCTTACTTGTGATCTCTCTCTCTTTGTGTCAAATAAATAAATAAAACCTTTAAAAAAAATAAATAATTAAAAGAATTCTATAAATTCTCAGCCTAACTGCTAATAAGTCAAGCCTCTCCTATCGTAATTAGAAACTGTGGGTTTCTAAACAAAGATGAAGGATTTTATGAGCGTATTAGAGTTTGTCTAGATAATAAAAATAATTTATATATTATTAAATATATATTATATGTAATATATAGTATAATATAATTTATATTATATTATATTATATTACTCCATAGTTTAGCTTTTGGAGATCCTTTTCAAATGCTGAGTAAGTCTTCTTTGGATAAATTCTGGATTAAATTTTCTATCCAATTCTGTGTTGCATTTTAATTATGAAAAGCAGTCCACATCATTGTTAAAAGACAAAAATCTAATTAGGATGGGAAAGGGATAGAGCCCTGCTGAGAGCTGTCAGAGATGGCTGAATATCAAGGTGAGTATCAAGGTGAGTCACCAGAACTAAGATTCCTGAACTACCTTTTCAAGTACACACATTTGGTCTGTGGCTTCCTTATTTATCCAATGAACACACTGGGTATTTGTTTTAGTTCAGCATAGAATATATTTTCCTAATGCTTTTCTTTTGGTTTGACTTTTTGCTTTTGTTTTTAACCAGCTGCTACTGTGGACTCCGGGATACAAAAGTGTAAAGATGAGACTTGGCTCATCTTCTGAAAAGCCTAAAAAACCGGTATACATGGATAAACTGACAACCTTGTTAATAGTTGAATGCTATGTTTCTTCATCAAAAATTGCTGTATAGTGAAATGTTCACAGCTTGGAACATCATGAGCCAAATTAGATTTCAGAAGAATGGGGAGACAAGGAGAAACCAGAGAGAGAGAGAGTTTCTAACTCCAGAGAGTTAAAGCAAGAAAAAGGTGATTGTATTTGAAAAGAAAATAAAGTGGAGAACATGGCAGGTGATGGTCAAACAGGACTTATATCTTCAAAACATCAAATAATTGTCAAGATTTTGTTTTGTTTCCTAAATATTTGAGAGTGTTTAATCAATTTATATATGGTTTTCTTAGCAATCATTAATGTCTGCATTAGTCTCCATGAAACAACATGATGGTATCAAGGAAAATAATGGAAGATATGGGATTAAAAATCCTGGAATTTGAAATAAACTATCAGTTAAGAATAACTGCTTACAATAATTTCTCAAAAATATTTAATGAACATGAAGTTAAGCTGGGTTGAAAAATATATCCAAAAAATTCATGTAAACAATTGTCATCCTACTTCAAAAGCAGTTTCTCTAAACCAAAATGTAAACCCTATAAGGATTTATGAAGCTTTTCCTCAAACATGCAATTTATGGCAAGTGTTGTTAAAATCATTCTTTTAAACAATAATGTGACTAAAGCATAAAATTATGGAAAACAATCCAATTATTAAATCGAATAAAATTTCTTAAAGTACAGATGTAAAATACCGAGGTTGTTGAATGGCATTGTATGGTAAATGCATTTTGTGATTTTTATGCTATGACCCATGGCTACTCAGTAATAAAGTATGTTCCCCTAATGATGCAATCTCCCTGACTATTCCTCTGCCCAACAATTTGTCATGGGGACAAATATGATATGGAAAATACCTTTGGGTAGTGTCAAAGATAATCAAAGGCAGACATTAACTAGTTGAAGTGGTGTGGACAAGCTTTACTCAGTAATAACTATTGCAATAGGAAAGAGAGCTCAGTGTGTAATCAACCCAACTTCACTGAAAGAAAAGACAGCCTTTTCAAAGGCTGGGATGTGCTGGGGCAAAGGCAGGACAGGACATGATGGGAATACGGTCTATGTGGCTAGGTCATTTGGATTTGTTAACTGGCACTTATCGAAGTTAAGCTCTCACGCTTACACGCTTACACAGAGACTGGGAGACGGGCCCTATTTTCAGGTGTTGACTAGAACAGACAGTTAATTCTTTTGTCAGGTAGGAGTTTTCTCAGGCAGGAACTTAGGGCCTGGAGTTGCCATCCTAGGTTCTCAGTTTTGAACTGTGAGAGATTATGCTAGTGGTTAAGTTTCTAGTACAAGAATTTGGACAAAGTTGTTATGTGCCAACTGTTCTTCTGTAGTTCTCAGTAAAAACGAAATAGCAGCAGAGAAAGAACATTATAGTTTAAGTAGTGGATGTGGATTCTCTAGAGGCTGATCAGTCTCCATAGAGAAGGGATGAGAACTAATTGGACAGGGAACCTGGTCTCTGCATGTCCAAATCTTCTCCTGACCTTCACTAGGCGGTAAGGAGAGGAGACTGAGGGGAAGGGGAATATAGAGGGAATATTAACTAAACAAAGTAAGCACTGTGTTAGGGGCTTTGCATAAACAAGTTCTCAGTAATCATGCAAAGTAGATATTACTTTTGACATGTTATGGAAGAGGAAATGGAAATACAGCAAAGTTAAATTTCTTCTTGAGATTAAGCTGTTGGTAGTTTGAGCTGAGATAAAAGTCAGGTCCATGTTTATTATCTCTTGCTGCTTACTCTAAACCTCCTCTCTTGACTTTTGGTTAAGAGAGGACCTGACATGTGCTATAAAAGACCAAGGAATTCTCTACCACATGTTCACTTAAAGTAGTTCTGGATCCATGTTAGATGCTGGGAAACAAAGAGCTGACAATGGAAGTATTTGTCCTCTTAAACAATATTTTCATAGAGAGTTAATTAAATCCCTACTAATTCTCCTGCTAATTGAAAGTCACCTTGTTTAGGGCGCCTGGGTGGCTCAGTGGGTTAAAGCCTCTGCCTTCAGCTCAGGTCATGGTCTCAGGGTGCTGGGATAGAGCCCTGCATCGGGCTCTCTGCTCAGCAGGGAGCCTGCTTCCCCCTCTCTCTCTGCCTGCCTCTCTGCCTACTTGTGATCTCCCTCTCTCTGTGAAATAAATAAATAAAATCTTTAAAAAAAAAAAAAGAAAGTCACCTTGTTGAGTTTAATGTCTTAAAATATTACTGTTTTAAAATGCATTTAGGACTCGTGCTTGGTAAATAAGTATTTGCTATAGGAATATTTATTATTCGCCATTGCTATGACTATTATTGGATAAATGATAAGGCATGGGACAAAAAAAAAATCTCAAAACATCTTCCAACCATATCCTCATTCTCAGAGAAAAGCCCAATTGCCTATGAATGTTAAAAACAAAACAAACAAAGAAACAAAAACCTGCATGGAGTAATCAGACTTATTAGATTTGTTTGTAATGAGAAATTTGATCCACTGAACCCTTTCTTAAAATAAATTTGGTAACTTAGCTACTAGAAGTATGCTGTTTATTAAATTATAAAAGAGTCAAAAGGTTTCTTATTAAAACATTTAATTAGAATTATTTTTCCAACTAAATTTAATTTATATTATGTAAAGCAAAAGCTATATCTACAACTAATTTTATACTAACTGCCACTAAGGTCATGCCTACATAATACAAGTTTGAGTACCATGAGTTCATGTTTCACTAGAATACGTGTTTCACTAAAATATAACTAGAGTATGCCCAGGATACTCCATTTTTTAAAAATGTATGGATTTCCCCCCTCATTTTAAAAATAATAAAGAAAAAAGGACATTTTATTCTCAAGGGAAGCAAGTAATTGAAGTAAATATTCCTTTTTCTCCCCTACTTCCCTCATGTCCCTAAATTGGTGAACATTTTGAGACTGATTTGCCAAGAATCTACTATTTTATTCACTTCTTTCAAAGATAGTTTTTTTTTTTTTTTAAAGATTTTATTTATTTATTTGACACACAGAGAGAGATCACAAGTAGGCAGAGAGGCAGGCAGAGGGACGGGGGAAGCAGGCTCCCTGCTGAGCAGAGAGCCCAATGTGGGGCTTGATCTCAGGACCCTGAGATCATGACCTGAGACGAAGGCAGAGGCCACTGAGCCACCCAGGCACCCCATCAAAGATAGTTTTTAAAAAAGAATATTATATCAACAAATCCAAGTAAGAAGAAGAAAACAATGAAACTAGATGGTTGCATTTTATAGAAAATCTGATGGGCAACGTTAATTTTAACATTTTGAAAGAGATGTAATAAGCACTATGACTATTCCTGAAGCATACTTGCTACATGCACCTAGGTTAAAATGTCTTTTTTGTTAACATACTGAGGCCGAATAGTTTTGCCAGTGTGGAGAACTGTCAGTTTGGCCATCTGTGTGAAATACATTTTTCATGTCGCAATCATTCAAAGAAAAATAAGGGAAGGTCTTTAAAATGTTGGCTTGATTCAAGGAAAACTCATTTATCCTAAGTCAAACATTACACAGAGTGAAAGGAATGCCCTTCTGATAGGTAGTATGGAAACTTGTAGGAAATTCTCAGAATTTATAAAAATGAGAGTTACCACCTGTTACTTATTTCTGCAAGGAAGAGATTTAAATTTTTTCACTGAAACAACAGAAATATGCACCCAGGAAAATGACACCGTAGGCCCTCAATCCTTATTATTTCTTGGGTACCCTGAGAAGGTATCCTGAGAGCTCACCTAATTCATCCTTTTATCTCTGTTCACATTTTAACTTGAAATATGCCATATTGTAACCTTTTCCATCCCAAATTCCTCTGACAATTCAGTCACCTATATCAAGACTCATTACTACACGAGGCAATGGTAGAACCTCAGGTTCTCATTTAAATTGCACATTAAGAGACATTAATTAACATTAGAGGTGGTCATTGTTACTATGAAAAAAAATACACTCATTCCTTTTTATTCAGGAGTTAGAATATTCTAGACTTATAATGTGCTCCTCTTATACTTCTTTCTATTGCTAAGCATATTCTTGTACATTTACCAAACATTCTTGTACATTGGAGTCAGAACCCACTTAAAATTCCCTGTGTAAAATGATAGCGATGAAGAACTTTTCATATCCTTCTTGCCTTTGACTATACCATCAACCCTCATGGCAACTCTTCAAAGTTTTACGGGTCTCATTAGATGTCATAAAATAATTGTCCTTTTCTGCCAGGGATGTTTTCTAATTTTAGCTTTATTTAACTTACCTTTATGGAAACTAGAATAATCATTTAAGAAAAAAGATGATGATCTTCAGATTCAGTCCTCTAACAAGATAATGCACCATGCCAAGGATGGTAATGAACTCATTCCACACAAGATGTCCTAAATTAAGGTGTCAGAGGGAGGATTCAAGAATATCATGTACTCTGAGTTGTACTGATTGACGATGAGTTCGCACAACTGTCTTAAATAGCAACTCTTTGTCTCCTGCGAATTAGTGGCTGAGGGAACTGGTACTAGGCATCTTTTTCAAAGGAAGATAAAACTAAACTCAGTCTATAGGAGCAGAGGTATTAGATAAACAGATTAATCATAGAAATCCAGAGCTGGAAAGAATCTTAGAAGTCACTTATTCAAATATCTTACCATATGCATAAATACTGGCCACCTCCCCTAAAAGGGTTCATCCAGAACCTGCTTAAGACTTCTATGGATGAAGCAATCCATTCCATTTCTAGATGAGGTAGCTGAAAATTCTCATGGAAAGTGAGCTGTCTTCCATTTCAACACATTGAATTTAATTCTGCTTATGAAATAACAAACACTTGGGAAGGGGATCCCCTGTGCATGAGCCCTGTATTGAGTACTGCGGTGATATTCAAGGATGTATGAAACATGTGTTCTCCTTCCACGTTGTGGAGGAGCAAAAGAAGAACACAAGAAACAGAATCAGGTGCCAGTCATGCTTCCAGCACACATTGAGGAGGTGCAATGGACTCAATACCTGGTGTCCTCTCAAATTCATATGTTGATATCCTAATCCCCAGGATGAGAGTATTAGGATGTAGGGCTTTTGAGAAGCAATTACATCATGAAGGTGAAGCCCTCACAGGTGGGATCAGTGCCCTTATAAAAGATGTTCCAGAGAGCTCCCTCCTCCCTCTCACCAGGTAAGGACCCAACAAGCAGTCCTCATTAGACACTGAATCTGCTGGCATCCTGATCTTGGATGTCCCATCCTCTAGAACTGTGAGAAATAAATTTCTGTTTTTTATAAGCTGTCCAGTCTATGGTATTTTTGTTATAATAGCCTGAATGAACAAAGACAGGGGAGCATTTAGGTAAGTCACTTGGCTCCTCAGAATCTATAGGCAGTAACAGTACCTCATAGGGTTGATTCAAAGATTAAACTTACACAATTGTTTAGTAAATTTTGACATCTATGCAAATGTAAACGGTGATTGTCATGAGTTTCTATGCAGATTTCTAGGGTAAAACATCTCACTTTGATTTCTAACAATCACCTTATATACCCGCCATCTAAGAAGGGAATGGTAACATATTTCCCCCTTTGCACTGAGCATGTAGTTCCTAGCACACAGTATTTGGTAAATTAATCCAAATGAGCATTACTCCAGGGCCTCACAATTTGTGATACTACTGAATAGCAAAGGTAGTTTAGAAACAGGAATGTTTTACTTTATAAAGATAAATAATGAGTTCACTTTCCATATGATAAGTTTAAGTATGAAGCACCCTGCAGCAGTGATCTAAGGATAAATAAGAAAACAGAGTTGAATGTGAAGTTTTTGAAGTCTTCACAAATAAAGAATAGGTGAAATGCAGGGAAAGAAGCAAGAGGCATCACTGTAGATAGAAAAGAGCATAAGCTCAACTTAAAAGCTGAGGCAGTGCTAGGGACTGGCGTTGGAGGAAGACACATCTAGAAAACCAGAACAAGTACATTTAACAAGTTATTTAACTGAATCTGTTATTACTTCCCTTTTCTTTCCTAAAGTGCTCTTCGATTAATCCATAACTATGGGTAACATCCACAGTCAGTCCAACATAACTTGGCATTTTATAATGTACAGAAAAATAAGTAAATAAAATCCATATTTAAAGAAAAAAAGTTTTTGGTTTCCTGAATTAACAACACTTGGGTAAAACAAGAAACAAAGCACATAAGAAACAAGGATAGACAAGCTGCAGGATTGTATGCTTAACTCTGCTGCTATATGCCACAGTCTCTGGGAATCACAACAAAAGCAACAGAACAGTGTAGATCTAAGAAATCAAGAAAGCTTTATGGGTAGTGATGTGGGCAACGAAGGCAAAAGAAAAATTAAATTTCCTTACTACCTATAGCCCACTGACAAGTCCTTGAAACAGGAAGAGTGACATTCCTTTAGGCACTTAGCTGCCTGGATGTTAATACTTTGCCAAGGGCAAAAGGCAATCTTAGCCTGATCTCTAGGATCCTATAAGTCTACTTAAACATATAAAAATTCCTTTGGAAACTTCATCGCTACCCCCCTCCCAGATATATGTTGGCAATCATCCCCTAGGGGTATGACCCACCCCTGTATATCTGAAGGGCCTCATGACTATGGTTTTATTAGACAATAATAAATGAACTTTTCCTAACAATAGCTAGCCCCCTTAAGGTCCTAGAAACCTTGCTTCCAAAATTCCTTAGAGACATAGGCTATCCCTAACCCCCTCCCAACTTGAAAGTATATAATCAGTCACTCCTCTTGACCCCAGTGCAGCTCTTTCTGCCCATGGGTCCTGTCCTCATGCTTTAATAAAACCATCTTTTGGCAGCAAAGATGTCTCCAAGAATTCCTTCTGGACCATGGGCTTCAAATCCTCACATCTTTCCTACATCAGATAAGATGGGTATACAATCAAGCTATATATAGATAAACTCTGACACATAAATTTCACCTTCACAAATGTAAATCATTGAATCCTGTCTCCTCCACTCACTGGTTGTATAATCTCGGGGCAACTTATTTAATTTGTCTGGGCATCCATGAACTAGGGGAAATAATGATACTTATGGAAGAGCTGTTATAAGAATTAAATGAATTAAATATGAATGCCTAAAAGACTACATGGTACATTAAAATGTTTAATGATGTTAGTTATGCTTATTATTATCCTATTGGCTTAAGCTAATTGTTTTGCTACAAATCAGCCATATTTTGGCCTGTTTCATATTTATTTCATGTGAATTTCTATAATAACTCCTTCTTATACATAATTTAACAAATGTAAGCTGTCTTGCCAATTGTGGCCTTCAAAATATCAATATGTGCATGGGTAGATAAGATAGACATTGGGCATTGCATATAGGTGGGAAAATAAAAACCAGTGATATTTTTATTATTAACACAATCTCTGTGGTCATTTTGTAGTTGAGAGCACAAGAGGAATTTTTTGGATTCTGAATACACTAATTTGTTCTTCAATTTTATTTTATTTAGCACATGGGGATGAGGTAGTATTGCGAAAAGATCAATATACCAGGAATTATAATCTTTGGGTTTTACTCTGGTCTCCACAACTAACTTGCTGTGAGACTTTGGACAAGTAAATAAACCTCTTAGCTTTAATTTTCTAGCCATAAAATGAAGGACTATAGTTTATTTCCTTCTTACCCAAAAAATTTATATTATGGATCCATTCGTGTTTTACTATTCTAAAATGTAAGTATTGGCCAAAGTCTAGGTGATATCTTTCTACATTTCAGGTGCTATGTGATCATAGACAACTGGCTATAGACCTCTCTCTACCTATAGGATTAATGGGCACTTGGGCACTGGTGCTGTGAATATAACCCACATCTCTGGTCCTTATGTGTCTCTGAAACTATTTTCTGCCACTCCAGTCATGGTAACAGCCATGGAAATTTTTCCATCATCTAATTTTGTGTGTTATGGAGAAGACAAACCATGTCACTATAATGTCTTGTCTATATTTGTTCTGTTTTCAAGAAGAGAGAAGGAGACAAGATAGTGTCTTCACTATATTCAGTTACTAACTTTTCCAAAATCACATCAGAGAAACAACCTTGTTGGTCATATTTTTTAATAAATAAAATTATGGTCAAAATTCTGAAGATTAAAACAATATATTTCAATCAAAAGTATAATTATTTTGAGAGAGAGAAATCATAAGGATGAAACTCCTCTCTATGTCTTTGTACCCACTTTAATTAAAGGAAAACATTTCTAAAATTTCAGACCACATTATTTTAAGAGGTTCCAAACAGAAAGAATGCTCTTTGTTCTGTGGTCTCTTAAAAAATTAATTTTATAGGTAGCCAATATTACATTATTCTAATAGATGATAAAGGGATATCTGCTTGAATTTTTTAAAATAGCCATGTGAAAAACAACAAAAACAAAAACATGAACAAAAATAGAAACAAGAACAAAACTTGTGTTTTGTCATTTATAAGTAAATTCAAACCTAACAGTAAATAGTACGCTGCTATGGGGATAGAACATGACCCATGCAAGTATATATTTTTTTCAAGAAAGGCTGCTTTAGGTACATATATAAATGTTATTGGGAATCTTTTCATACAATGCATATGTTTCTTCTTCCTAAGAAGATTAAACTTTTTATGCACAGTACATAAACAGGAGTAACAATTTTAAGCTAATAGAAATATAAAGCATTTGAGTACAAAATTCTTTATCATCTCCAATGTTTATATCATGATTTTTTAAATAGACTCTTAATTTATTACAGATTTACAATTGAATGTGCAATAATCAAAGACTAAATAAAAATGAGACTAAGATACACAATTGAGAAGTTTTTCATTTTTTAAATGTGTATATATTTTCTCTTCTAGAATATTTCTCTTTGACATGATTTTGGTTAAGTCCACAGAAGAGCAATCCTTTCATAAATAGAATAAAAAATGTCAATCATCTGAATGTTTCAGGTATAAATTAGATAGACCTACATATATAAACTTTCTGTTTTATCTTTCTTTAATAATTGTATAAGAAAGAGGAAGGTTTGATTTTTTTTAATAGTAACATCCAGAGCTTTAAAATAAGCATAGCATTATATAAACCTCCAGAATTTCCCTATTTGGTAAGCTAATTTTGATAAAAATTTGCTTTCATTATACAGTGTTCAGATTCTAAATTCTTTTTTTTTTTTTTAAAGATTTTATTTATTTGACAGAGAGAAACACAGCGAGAGAGGGAACACAAGCAGAGGGAATGGTAGCGGGAGAAGCAGGCTTCCTGCCGAGCAGGGAGCCCGATGCAGGGCTCGATCCCAGGACCCTTGGATCATGACCTGAGCCGAAGGCAGACGCTTAACGACTGAGCCACCCAGACGCCCCCAGATTCTAATTCTTTACATTTTATATTCTGTAATGTTCAAGACACTTAAATTATTTTTGGAATGAGATAGAGTATAAATATTTAAAACCCTGAGCACAATATTCATTAAGTAACCAGTAAACACTAAAAAACAAATTACCTAAATTCCTCTACTGACTTAAAAGGTTGTAAATATTGGCAGTTTTGCTGGTTAAACAGCTCGAGCTTTCTTGCTGGGTAATATTGATAAGAAGGGAAAACTATTATATTGGCAGAAAGAAATGCATTAGCTTAAATAATAATTATATGAAATGCATTTGTTCAGTTTGGAAATACTTTTCATGTTATATCCATACAAACAGAATGTGGTAAATCAGGGAATTCAGGAGATAGTCAGAAAAATGGAAATGCCAGTGAGGACTGCTCAGTGTAGATGCTTGTGAACCCAGGAGTATGGTAGGCTATGTACAAAGAACGGAGTCAACCAACTGCAATAGAGGACTACTGAAACTGGACCATTTGGGCTCCATTGCCCACTTCCTCAGGTATAATCCCACTGTTGTATAATTAATGGTATTATAATGAGAAACCTGCGTGAAAATGAATGAAATGAATCAAGGATCAAAAAACAAATGTTTCCCTAATTTATACCATATTTGTGGTAGAGTTTGAGAGCAATTACACAGTTAACAAATGATAAAGTCCCTAGATGATGGTCTGGGCGCGGAATTTCTACATCATTTTGCCATTTGCCTTACCTGTTCTATCTGGTGCCTTATGGATGCACCAGAACTGAGAACCATCTAGCTCCCTGTCCTGGTAGAAATCCTGATTACATTTACTGCTTTTTAATCAGAAGGTTAGTATAGAAACAAAGAGGGGTGAACATGCTTGGATTTTGTTTTTACCTTGAAAATACTGCTTCTGGTACAAAATACTAGATTTAAAATTTTTTTTATTGCTTTCCCAAAATATTACTGAAATTAGAGGGCAGTTTGATTCGATTTTGATTTTATTTGATTAGAGATCAAAACATAATAAATCTACTGAAGTTCTGAAATAAAATAAATAAAATAAAATAAATAAAAATAAAATAATGGGTTGAGGAGATGGTTATGTCTCAATGCAGCAGCTTTTTGGGATAAATATGTGGAAGAGACAAAATGAGAAAGATGATACTGATGTTTTAAACAAAGCAGGTGAAACTAAGACTTGAAACATTTATAAGACAAAGTCTGTTAGGAGGTGGGAGCTATTCTTTGTAACAAAGACCCAGATATGCAGAATATATATAGAAAGTGGGGCAGGAAAATGAGGCAAGTGTGTCTAAGGAATATCTATACCATTCGCCACCTGCCACTGTCTGATATCTGCTGAAAGCCCATTACCAGTAAGATGTCCTTAAATTTCTAAAATTAAAGATTACTCTCTAAAGAAACATAATGACTTTCCTAAGTAGAGTTGAGGCTTAAGCCATTTTCATTTTGTGAGCTTTCTAATGTTATCTTTCTGTTACCTCTCCTTCCACTCGACAGTGAAACCAGCCAGGTCACTACCAGGTTATATTTCTGTCATAAATATGAATGAACAATCAATGAGTAACAAACACACCGAGAAAATCAACAACGCAATGCAAAAGATCCAAAATGAGCCAAGATAACAGCTGACCTCAAGAGACATTAAGTTAATGTAAGAAACAGAAAAGGACTTTATTATATTCTCGTCAATGTTCTGGGAAATTGTTGCATCCGTAAAATAGAACAAGGTTATATGATAAAAAGAAATTCAAGAATACAGAGTTCTAGAGAATTAAAAATCTGCAAATTGCGAAATCTCATTTTTGCACTGAACAAAAAGGTGAATAAATGGAAACCATATAAAAGGAGAGAGGGAGAGAGAGGGAGGGAGGGAGAGAGAGAGAGAGAGAGAGAGAGAGAGAGACATAGAGAATTAACCCAGCATGTCAACGTCTATTTAATAAGAATTTTAAGAATAGAAGGCATAGAAAATGGAAGGGCTAAAAAAAAAAAAAAAAACCTAAAAAAAATAGAATAAAAAAAATCAGAACTGAAAAATAACAAAGCTCTTCAAAATAAAGTGGTTATTATGCGGTAAAGTGCCCAGCAAGACCCACACCTACTGATAACTCAATGAAATGTCATGTCTCCAAAGATTCAAAGATTATAAAAGCCTCCAAAAGGAAAAGCTGCCTCTCTGCAAGGAGATGGGGATCAAGTTGGCATTATATCTCTCATAAGCAATGCTGAATGTTATAAGACAATAAAGGAATGCCTTCAAAATTCTGAAGAAAAATAATTGTGAACTTCAAAATCTACTTTCAGCCACACTGTTACATACTACTACAATCATAATGGCAAGTTAATGGCATCTGAAATATACAAGGACTTAAAACATTCACTTTCCAAATATTTTCTAAAACATTGCTTATGGATGTCCAAAAGAAAGAAAGGCAAAAAAATGAAAAAGGAAACCCAAACATGGAAGAAACAAATGTATATCAAAACATAACAAGCTTACCCAGACAATAATGGATTAGGAGTGAAATAGGAGAAAACAAAAAATAAAAACAAAAACAAAAAACCCCAAACCATCCTAAGGTGACAGTTATAGGGTAGAACTAAAAGAAATAACAATACAAATTAGAATAGTGATCTAGATGGTTCCATGGTTCCAAGGCCAAAAAAAAAAAAAAAAAAGATATCCTTAAGAAAAATGCCTTTTCAGTTTAGTAATAGTACATGAGCAATCTTAGTGACAAGGGAGAGCCATGCTATTACTTTTTTATAGATTATCAAGTGTCATTTTAAAATCCCAGGAAAAGGAAAAGGGAAATTCATAGTCAAAATAGAAGGCAAATTAAGAAGTTTTGGTGGCTATAAGTAGAGAATTATTTTGATCTTCATGCTTGAGAGGCACATGCTTGGGGACAAAAAATTACGTTTCTTTTTCACGGGTCCAATTATACTACCTAGCTCCTAAGCCTAATACAATAATGTGTCATTTATTGCTTTTCAATTTTATAATTAATATGCAATCTGTAATTAAATCATAACTATAATTATGGTTTAAAAGAACATGTTAAGTCTGTAAAAATACATGTACAGTTGATGGAAAATACCATAAAATTGATGAAGGTTTAAGGAAATGGGTGAATATGCTTAATTACAGCAATTTTCTGAAAATCATTGACAATACATTGCTTTTAAAAAGCCCTTACTATAACATAACTTTTAGTATATATTTCTTCCTTTATGAGAACTGCATGCTTGATTTTCTAAGAATGAGTCAAACGTATAATAAGTATGGAAAAAAAATCAACGGGGTATTTTCTCACAGGGATTGTCCAACACAGGTAAATCCTTGTGTTTGAAAAGGTGAGTCCTCCCCACTCTTCAGAGAGATTTCACACGGATCACAGGACAAAAAAAATTCCATAGAGAAAAATTCCACAAATTTCGATAAAACCTAACAACAGCTCAAATTATAGTACTTAACAAATCAATTATTTTTGTCAATAATTCTCAGTTATATCTCACACTTAAAAATAATTTCCTTTGAAATTTATTGAGATGTTATTTATATTTACAGATATTTGAAATACTATATTTACAGACACCACCAATCACACTGGCATATACATACCCATCCATGCCTGTTTGAGTATTTGCATATTTACTCCACAGTATGTAGATATTTCAATGCAAAGACAACTCTGAAATGGTAAACATTTTGACTGGAAAAACTGTCTTTGCAGAGCAAACCTAACTCAGCTCACTGCCATATGAAAAAAAAAAATTAAGTGTGGGAGGCAATGAAAAATGACCAGGCATTTCTTTTCTCCCAGCTGATACATATCTTATTTATTCTTCCTTGTAATGTGTGAATGCTGCACCATGCCCTATTTTGTCTTCTGCCTCAATTAAAATGTAAATTTCAGCAGCCCATCTCTATAATTCCAAACCGCTCTAGGCAGGGGAATTTAAACTGCTTTTAATAAAACCAACTACAGATGCTGAAATAAGATTTCTTCCCAAGTCTTTGAAATCCACATGTGTAATGGTATGCTGGATCCTCTGTAGTTACGTCTCAGCTACAAACATTCAGATAAAAAAAAAAAAAAAGAAGTGATGGGTGTACATTATCACCACATATGCAAACCCACAGCTAGAAGACTGACCCCCACAACTTTTGGACAATTTCTAGCCATCAATCCTTCTTTTCTCAAAGATAAATATTTGTCACATTTAGAATTTATAGCCTCAAAATGCCATTGCCCATTGTGTCAGATAGGATAACAATTTGATAGGTAGATTCAAAATTGAAGTGAAGTCTGCAAAGTGAAGTTTGGAGTTTCATGTTAGCCTGTTGGTCTAACTCTTTATTTCTTTTTTTTCAGTGTTTCACCCTATAAAACTTCCTGATGCCTCTGTCTTACAAGCCCCTCTGCCTCTTTTCCTGGATAATTCATAATGCCATTTCAAGTCTTAACTTCAGTGTCTTCACCAGGAAACATGACCTGGAGCAGCCAGAGGGACAATATTCCTCTTGACCTCCCCCATTTGTGGCATTCCCTGCTTGTTCCTTCACAGTTTTAATAACTTCTGTATTCCAATGATCGTATAATTTATCATCTAAAAAAAGAGGTATAAACCAAGACTCTCTCAGGCAAACCAGGATTTACAAATAATCCATTAGTTAGCTGGACAGTTTCCCATTATTGTTGCACGGAAGAAGAAGAGAATAGGTTGGAATATGCCAGCGAAGAAGCCATATCAAACTGCATGGCTGACATTTGTGGTTCTCAGCTGCCACCAGTCCTCACAAAACCCACCAGCCTGGTAATATTGGAGAAGGAACAAAATTTCTCTTTTCCTGCTATAAATGCTTATCATTTAACAATATGATCTGTGTTTCTCTGAGCCCGTGGTTCTCAACAGGGGGTGATTTTGTCCCCTGAGGGACATCTGGCAATGTCTGGAGACCTCTTTGGTTGTTACAATTTGGGAGGCAGAGTAGGGTGCTCCTGGCCTCCAACAGGCAGAGGCCAGGGATAGGACACCTTCTCTGAACAAAGAGTCACCCAGGCCCAGATGTGAAGAGTGCCAACGTTGAGAAATAACCACCCGAGCAAGTGACGAGCAAGTGAACAGGCAAGAAGGGCATAAAGCATAAAGGCAGCGGATACGTGCGCTGTTTGGATTTACAGCGTCACCCACGCAGCCCTGTGTGGAGAAGCCTTTGGTAAGGACCACACGATTTCACAGCCGTCCTCGATGCGTCATCTCATGAGGGTGCAGCTCTCACTAGTACCTGTTACTGAAGAAATGGCTACACATGGAAGACAACTATGTCTATACCCTCCTTGAAGCATCTTGCTGTAGAAAAAAATAAGCAAATTGTCTGAATTGAATTTTCCACTTCCTTTTTTGTTTTACATCCTTCCTCCCACCACTGCCAAGTTAATCACC
>CM053616.1:15144980-15180210 GCA_028646535.1 Procyon lotor
TCCCAAGATTCACACCCTCATGGTGCCATTTATTAACTGTGTGGTCTTTGACAAAATACTAGCTGCACTTTGAGTTCCTCACCTAGAAAATGAGGTGATAATAATACCTAGCCCCCAAAATTACTAAGAGAATGCAGTGAATCTCACACAGAAAGCAACTAGAAAATTAGTACTTGAAACAGGTAGCTAGTAGTACTCAGTCACTCTGCTGAGTTTGACACTGCTGACCACCTCGTCCTTGCTGAAATTCTCTTCTCATTCAACTTCCAGGATATTGCTTTATTGAAGATAGTTCTTACCTTTTTGTTTCTGATTTCTGTTTCTTTTTTTCTTTTCTTTCTTTCTTTTTTTTTTTTTTCTCTCTACTTCTCTAAAATGAAGGATCTGTCCATGCCTTCCTCCTGAACTACACACTCTCTGGAAGCAATTTCATCCATCTTCCTTGTTTCCAATATAACTGCAATCGCCTTTTTTTTTTTCCCTCTGTAGCTTAAACCTTTTCTTAAGGATCTGACTGTACTAAATAACTTTCCTTGAATGCCTTACAAACTCAGCAGGTTTGCCCCTCCTCTCTTCTGCCATTTTTTTTCAATGAAATTTCACCAAACAAGCCATTTGCCAAAATTGAACACAGAGATTGCCTTATTTGCCATGCATTCTATCAGTTCTTTCAAGATTTCTCTTGAAATAAATCTATTCTCTCTCTCTCTCCATCCCACTGCTTAGTTAGGCACTCATCATTCCCTCTCTGCATTTTAGTAATGGCCTCCCAAGTCTTTTTTTTTTTTTTTTGGACAAATGCTGCGTGATTTTACTTATATGTAAAATATAAAATAATTGAATTCATAGAATCAGAGTAGAATGTTGGGTGGCAGAGGCTGGGGAGAGGGAAACGGTGAGGTACTGGTCAAAGAATACAAGGTTTCAGTTATGCAAGAGGATTAAGTTCTGAACATAATTTTAAAAAATGCCCAATTTGAAGTCCTCGCACTTTGGGCCTTATAAATAACTTCCAATTATTCAAAAAAAAAAAAAAAACCAGAGTTGGATGCACACCCTTAACAGACCAAACTACTTCGGTGCCTCTCTAATTTCTTTTAGCGACCCAAATAGTTGTTTTCTTTTCTATTTGTTTAAATTCTTTCAGACTCTCAAGTTTTTAACTATTATTTTGCTTCTGCCCTTTTCCATCCATTCTCTGCACTTATGTTCCCTTCTGATCTTTCTAAACCATTGACCTCTTTAGTTGTATCCGTTGCATGATATTTTCTCAATGACAAATCATCATCTTCAAAGCAAACTCTAAAGCATTTAACATACTGGACAAGGTCCTCTCTATGGGCCCACTTTAATAAGTCACTTCCTCTGGGTTCTCCACAGTGAAGCTACATTTAAATAACTTGAATTTATACAAAATTAATTTTCAATTTCCTTGAGAGCAGAGATTTGTTCATAGAAGCATCAACAGTCCCTTTCATACACATATGCTGAGGAATATAAATAACTCTCCTAGCTTATTCGAGAGCATAATTCCAGATTTGGGGACAAAATCTAAGAATCCATGGAGACACAACATTTTGATCAGTGAGGAGTCTTAGTGATCATCTAGTTCAGATGCTCTCAATTCTGGCTGCACATATAATCACCCAGACATATTTTTAAATCTATCAGTGGTCATGACCCATCACAGAGCAAGTTGACAAAAATCGCGGAGTCCAGTGTATATTTTTAAAACTCTCTAGGTGATTATAATGAGTAGACAAGGTTGAAAACTGCTGGTCTAGTCTAACCCATCATTTTACAAATGAACATATTATAACACAGTTGATTTCATTTCCCCCTTCATATTTTTGCCTCAGCAAAATTGACTGAGGTTAGCAATGAGTGCTCAGCAAAAAGATGGCATAAGATAATAACCATAGGCAAACATAGACAAGTTTATTCCATGTAAGAAAGAATGACCATATATATTATCATCCAGACCAGGGCACTCTGAGCTTCTTTTGAGGAGAAATTTTGCTCTCTGTTGCCATGCTAGTGCCTAGAACAGTGACTGACACTATCTATCTATTATCTATCTATCTATCTATCTATCTATCTATCTATCTATCTATCTATCATCTATCTATCTATCTATCTATTTAAATGTATCATGGGGGCTCCTGGGTGGCTCAGTCATTAAGCATCTGCCTTTGGCCCAGGTCATAATCCCAGGGTCCTGGGATCAAACCCCACATTGGGCTCCTTGTTCAGAGGGGAAGCCTGCTTCTCCCTCCCCCACTCCCCCTGCTTGTGTTCCCTCTCTCACTGTATCTCTCTCTGTCAAATAAATAGATAAAATCTTTAAAAAATAAAATAAAATAAAAATAAAATGTATCAGAATGAATTAATGAATCAAATTTGCTAACCCTTAAAAAGAACATCCAAGAGTACTACAAAAAACTCGCTCTCTTCTTAGAGCTTTCATATGAACAGCTGCGTACCCTTCTACAATATAGACTCAGAGGTAAGTTTGGTGTGCATTTATAAACCAACAGAAATAGATGACCACTATTTCTCTCCTTTAAGAAGAACTTAAAGGAACTGTTTTATTTTTTGACTATAGTCAGATTAAAAAAGAAAATGTAGAAAATATCTTCAGTTGCTGAAAGAGATTTTCAGCACAGTAAGGATTATAACTGAAAACAATTTTAAAGCTTTTTATAAGCTGAATGGTGTCCCCCCAAATTCACATATTGAAGTCCTGGGTGCCAATATGATTTTATTTAAGGAAGTGATTAAAGTTAAATGAGGTCAGAAGGGTTAGGAACTCTAATCCAATAGGATGGGCCTCCTTGCAGAAAGAGACACCAAGACACCAGAGACTTCCCCACCCGCACCCTCAACACACACATAAGAAGACCTGCCAACACCTTGACCCGGAACTCCAACTTCAAGAACTGTGTGATAGTAAGTGCCTGTTGTTTAAGTTACTCAGGTTGTGTATTCTGTAAGGGCAGCTCTCGCAGACTGATACAAAGGTGAGCTTCTTTTTGTTTCTTTAGGGTCAGCACTGAGACAGCAGGAAGGACGCAGAGAATTCCAAACAAGTACCCAGACTCTTCCTCTGCTTCTGACAGATTGTTCAGGAAGCAGAGTGTGACACATCTAATACATTAGACGGGAATTACCTAGAAATAAAACCCAATGGACTTTTCACACACCCATGGTAAATGTCTGGAGTATTTTTGCATGTGATCTAACTCACAGCAAAATATAACTTAACATAAAATTATTACAAGTCGATTATACTTCTTAAAGTTAAAGACAATATGCCGCACTGTAATTCTCTCCCGACAGCCTTGGGCCTTTTACTGCAGTCATCACTTCTGAGTTTGGTTTTAAAATGAAAACTGAAAAATAAAAATTAGCTGCCTCCCTTGCAAGTGGAAAATGACACGGGAACATATTGGATCATTTGGATTCTCCTTACAACGTAGGCGCAGATAACAACATTTGTGTTGATTCACATATATTCTCCAAGCCTCCCTGCATTAGATTCTACAGGCCACCCTGTGGCTTTTCAAGCAAAATAATCATTCTTTTTCTTATAAATTCATTTTAGCAGCACTTGTGTTTTGATTTGCAGCAAGTCCTCTGGCTCTTATTAACATTCAGAGTGGTTGGGGCAGCCACATGCAAATGTAGCTCCTTCAAAAAATGAAATGCACATTTTCTATTTGACAATCAACGTTTCATTAATAGCTTGTTAAAGCTGGAATAAATCTTAATGATGACCTATTTCACACACACACACACACACACACACACACACACACTGTCTCCTACCAGTTAACATTAGCAACAGCTAAAAGACTCAGGTATCTTGATTTTTCACGACATCATGCTATTACATGAAGAAAATTAGAGGAAGCTTTCTTTATGTACAACTCCACACACTGAAAGATCCTACTAGGATATCTAAGTGGACCAGAATCTCAAGCTGCCTTAAAATTTGTGTCAGGCTTGCCCTTAATTGACTACATCTTAGTATCTCAAATTTTTACTTTATTATTGAAATAAAAATAAAACCCCTGTAATATACATACATAATCTACTCTTTAGAATGTAGGAGAGCTTTCATTTAAAAATATTTTTCATTGGCATAAAAAGTGTTAACACCCTAAGCTTAATGTTCATCTATGTTCTGTATCTAGTATAAAGTGCCATCTGTCCTTATTTAAAATATACACCACAGCACATGAATGCACTGACACTTAAACGAGAAGACACTCAGTGAGGCTTTGAACCCTGAATGCATTCTTTAAGCACTTGGTTTTGTTACTTACAGAAATGAAAAATAAGGGGGGCTCAAAAAACACATGTTGTCAAACTAATAATAAAAATTAATAATAATAATAAGAAGAAGAAGTCCTGAAAGCCTAGCTTCTTCTCCATACCACGCCTAGCAGCTTCTGAACCCCACACATTTTCTCTCTAGGCCTCCCAAGGATTTCTTCTATAAACTGGTGAAAATGATACTTCCTGACTCCAGTCCGCATGCCAGACTACAGATCACTACAGTCTTTTCAGATGGTAGGATATATCTTTCTATGAACTCATGAACACAGTACATCTCGGAAGAAAGGAAATTCTGTACTAGCTCAATTAGAGATGAGTTGAGATGGAGTTCTGGAAATGAAAGGTGTAGAGAAGTAATATTTAGGGAGCACAACGATGGGAGAGGAAGAACAAGGGCCTACTTACCCAGGCCACGTGTGATTGGAGAAGCAGGATAGACAGCCAGTATTTTTGCACACCATAATTTGAAATATATATAAAATGCAGACAGCATTATTTAGTACACACTTAATAAGCTTCGATAGTGACTTAAAAATTTACACTGATGTTTGTTAAGTTTAAAAAAGCTTTGCTTTTTTTCTTAATTTGAAGACTTCGTGACTCCCTTAATTAAAAGCATTAAATATTTATCATTAATAAAAATATCTGTTGCTATAAGCTCATCCTATGTAGGAAAATCCAGGTAAGGAAACACCCAACTGAAGTCACATAATGCGTCTATTCATCTCTCATTTACCAATTCAACATTTATTGAGCATCTACTAGACTCTAGCACTGTGTCAGCACGAAAACTCTGGCTAAGTGGCCAAGCAGAACATGAATGTTAAGTCTGCCCTGTTGTGCGTTGGCACCAGGCTTATTTCTCTGTGGCTGGCTTACATTTGGAGTTCAGGGGCTGCACACTGCACAGCCCAGAGCACCCACATAAAAATGATACATAACAGAACAGTTCAAAACTCCATTCACTACTGAGTCTGAGGGTAATGTCAAGCAGCAAGCTCAACCCTTAGCACCCAGTAAGTAGTAGGTCTCCTCTTCAAGAGCATCATCGAGTACCACTGAGAAGGGCTGGCAGCTGCTCTGCCACAGGCCCTCGGATAGAAAGCACATTTGTGCCAAGAAAGCCCTGAAAGGAGAGGAAAACGCATCCAGGGCAAACATTCTTCCTCAGGGCCGGAGCTTCACATTTTTGGCCCACTATTCACATATGCATATAGGTTTATATATGAATATGCATTTTACTATCCAGTCTTACCCAACTTGATGTGGACACGGCATCAAAATGATCACAGGATTGCTTTTAAAAGGAAACATGGGAGATACTTTCTAATACGCATGTGTCTATGTCCTGTTAATGCAGTAGTATGTTTAAAATGGCTGATGAAACATCCACTTGTTGATTTGGTGGCTGCAGAGCTTATCTCCCTGAAGGCCTGTTTTAGCCTAAAATGGAACAGCGATTTAAGGCTAGTAAGAGTTTTATCCTATTTATGTTTACTTAATTGTGCTGTAATTAGTGTCATGTTACAAAATCCACCAGAGGCAACTTATTTCTTTTTTGTGTGTGTGATTTTACTTATTTATTTGACAGAAAGAGAGAGATCACAAGTAGGCAGAGAGGCAGGCAGAGAGAGAGGGGGAAGCAGGCTCCCTGCTGAGCAGAGAGCCCGATGCAGGGCTCAATCCCAGGAACCTGAGATCATGATCTGAGCCCCAGGGCAGAGGCTTCAGCCCACTGAGCCACCCAGGCGCCCAGGCAACTTATTTCTGAAGGCACAACTGAGAGACTCAATTAATAAATATTATTTATTTATTATAAATAAATTATAAATATTACATAAATATGTATGTGTGTGTATGTGTATATATAAAATATATATTTTACTATTACTAATACCAGTCTATGACTTAAAATTTGAGGCAAAATGGAAATACCTCCCCTGCTCTATGGTTTCTCTTCCGGACATCTACTAGTCTGATTATATTTGAACACCAGGCATGAATTTTTTTTTTTCCTTTACATTCATATATTTTCTCACCACACAGTCTGCTTTAAATCCATATCATTTTGTGGGAGGTCACATATTAACTTCAAATTAGCCATCAGTGCCTTAAAGTGAATTACTTTCTGAGCTCAACTTCTATATGGGTACAGAGGGCAATGGGTTTCTGACATAGCTGGGGAGATGCAGGCATTTTTTGGAAGCTTGTTCAGGACACTGAAGTGTGGGGACTGCCTACCTGGAAAAGATGCTCCAGGGACAAGAGAAGAGACAAATGTTCCACCTGCTACTGATTGTCACTGACAGGTGTCAGCAATCAGTGATAACCTGACTTCTCTCTGCCTAAGGAGCTTCTTGTAAGAATGAGATCTGAGAGTGTGACCCCTACTCCAGACCATAAATAAAGTCCCCCTGCTATTGATCTGAAAGAGTATGTGTGTTCCTCCCCACATCTTGGGGTAGCACTATTAACTTTGAAAAGATGTTCAGACTCCTTTCTGAAGGCATTCTGCTCCTATCACTCTGGTTTCAAGTCTACTAACGAGAGTCATAGGGAATTAGACATGTATTGCTAAACAGGTCATAATCCCAATGGTGCTGAGCAAGCTAATTTTCTGGGCCCAGTTCATAATGTTCAATCGGTAACAGGGGAGCTACAAAGTGGTAAGCTCTGATATGATGGCTAATCAATCAGAACGTGAAAGCTCCTGTTCAGGGAATTCTGGGAAAAGTCAGCAAGGCTTTAGAAGCTGTGCTAAAGAAGAAAAAGGCCAAGGAAAAGCTGTGTTTTCTTTCTCCCCTGGGTCTGAACAGCTGTCATCTGTCTCAGAGTGGGAATGCTTTTTCTAAGTAAAAATCTCATTTACATACTATAGAAAGTGGTGGGAAATCAGTGAATAAACAAATTTAGCATCAATTCCTAGCTAATAATTATGACCCTTTCTCATTCCCTGGAGTCTCAATTCAAAAGAACTGAAGCTTCACAACATTAGTTTTAGGAGCCAGACTTTTAAAGATGCTGCTTAGAGGAAATGCCCTGATCTTTCTCTGCACAGCGGTGCACTGCTATTGTAATTGTGCCTAATAATACCCCAAGCTCCACTTGTTACTAACTAAATAGAAATAATTCTACAGAGGCTTCCAGTGGAACTGTGTTATCCAACATGAATTCCACCAATGCTTAGGCTATTGCATGCCAAAAGGAATTCATTTATTAATGGCAAGTAATCCTCCCTAGTCCATTTACAATTTCTTTTCATTCACACACATTATCTAGAAGGTTAAATTAAATTTGCCGCACGTGTTTAGTACATATCAACGCTTTGAGCAGTCCTGAAACTTTATAAGAAGCATTTATTTCCATCATATACTAAACAAAATGTTTTCTGCCTTACCACCGAGGAAAATCTCTATTAGTTAATTAAAATAATTGAGACTAACACTGATAGATGTATTTTAGAGGTTAATTTATATATTATTTGATTGATACCTTTGAGTTTTGGAACACTGGATGAATACCTATAGTCTGGAAACAGATTTCTCTGTGTTCTCATAAATAAAAATGGTTATCATAGATAAATAAAATTCACAGTCCTCTGAATTGTGGGTGGGATGATGTGACAATGGTTTCATTAAGCGCCATAAAATTGTAGTATGGATTGCATTTCAACCTATTTTATAAATGTTAGAAAAATGGTGATTAATTATTTAGAAGATTCAAACAACCAGGATGTCAACATTTCTTGACTATGCCAAATAGTAAAGCAGGTTCAATGTATTTAAATATTTATATAAACATATACCTTCTTAGGGACACTTAATGCTTATATGTATTTAAATGTTTATATGTTTAGACATTCATACATAAATCCCACAAAATCATGATTCTTTATTGTATAATTTTTGAAATACCATGTGTCATATAAAAGCCCCTCAAATGTAAAAATATCTCATTAGTGCACATTGAATGTGCTTTTCCCTGACAATATTACAGATTCCACTCTGAAAATTCTATCATTTTCTCATTCATAGAATAAACATGTTGTATGCCTACTACACAGGAAGCATGAAACCATGGAGAAGCTATGCTATATGTGTACTTTTATCCCTCAGAGATAAGAATTAAGAAGATGGCAGAGGTCAATCGCACTACTGGGTATTTACCCCAAAGAAGCAGATGCATTACAAAGAAGGGCCACATGTACCCCAATGTTCATAGCAGCAATGGCCACAACTGCCAAACTGTGGAAAGAACCAAGATGCCCTTCAACAGATGAATGGATAAAGAAGATATGGTACATATACACAATGGAATATTATGCCTCCATTAGAAAGGATGAATATCCAACTTTTGTATCAACATGGATGGGACTGGAAGAGATTATGCGGAGTGAAATAAGTCAAGCAGAGAGAACCAATTACCTTATGGTCTCACTTATGCGCTGAGCATAAAGAAAAACATGGAGGGCATTGTGAGAAGGAAGGGAAAGGTGAATGGGGGGAAACCAGAGGGGGAGATGAACCATGAGAGACTGTGGACTATGAGCAACAAACTTAGGGTTTTGGAGGGGAGGGGGTGGGGGTTGGGCAAGCCTGGTGGTGGGTATTGAGGAGGGCACGTACTGCATGGAGCACTGGGTGTGGTGCATGAACAATAAATCTTGTAACACTGAAAAAAATAAAATAAACATATTTGGGGAAAAATAAAAAAGAAGATGGCAGAGGTCAGATTCTGGAAAGTGTGACCCAAATTTAATGTCTCAAGCCTATCTTGCAGAACATAATAAGTTACCGAAGAATATTAAATAATAAAAAAATATATTCAAATTTGAAGTCTTAGAGGCATAAGATGAGTATATGTGGATGTGTGTATACACACAGAATAGAGTATTGCATTGTAGGCTAGTCTAATATTCTGGTTGACATGATAAGGAAGTAAAATAGGAAGGTTCCAGGGAACTTCTAGAAGATGGGACAAATTAAGCTATGTTAAGAAAAACTATAACCAATTATTGTTGGCAATAAAAAAACGGAAGTGGGAGGGAAGAAAGAGTCTAGAAAGCTACCTGAGTTTCTACTTTGGGATTAGGTTGGTGGTGGTGCCCTTTGTTGACATGAAGAATTCACAGAAGAGTTTAGGGATGGGTAACATGCTTATCTTGGGTTTGTGGGGGTTTAATTTTTTTTTTTAAGATTTTATTTATTTATTTGACAGAGAGAGAGTCCACAAGTATGGGGAGTGGGAAAGGGAGAAGCAGTCTCCCTGCTAAACTGGAGCCCAACATGGGGCTCATGATCCCAGAACCCTGGAATCGTGACCTGAACTGAAGGCAGTCGCTTAACCAACTGAGCCACCCAGGAGCCCCTGGGTTTGTGGGGGTTTAAATGCCTTTAGGACATCTACAAGAAAATTCCCAGTAGGCATTGGATATGTAGGTCTAGAAGTCAAAGGAGTCTTGGCTAGAGGTAGAGGTTTAGGAATAATAGGTGAACAGTAATTAACACCAAGAAAGGAAATCAGATTGCCTAGGAAAAAGGTGTTGGAATAAAGAAAGGACAAAAATACAGCCCTGGGTAAATGATAACAAATGGGTTTAGGTTGTTAGAGTAAGAGCACAGATAGATAAGTCCAGTATCACAGATAGATAAGGGGAACTATAAGTCAAGGAAAGACAGGATTGAGTGGTCCAGAGTCTCATCTGCACAGAGGGAAATTTTAAGGTTGACAGATTAAGTAAGTTAAACTGTAGGATTCCTAGATAAAATGGAATTTCAGATAGATAGCAAATCATTTTAGTATATCTCAAATAGTACACTAAATGTGATTATACTAAAAAAATATAAATTTTTATCTGAAATTTAAATTTTACTAATTAAAGTTAAATTTACTAACTGAAGTATAGGGCATCCTGATTTCGTCTGGCAACCCTAGTCAAATTATGTGAGAACTGTAAAGATTCTATTACCTCTGGCAAGATCAGCCTTCATTAATCATATTTACAAAATAATTTTACTGGATTGTTTAATCTTGCTATGGGATGAGAAGTGGATACATAAGGGGTAAAGAATTGAATTCTAAAATCAAAATATTCTTTTGAAGTCTCTGCTATGATGGGAAGGGGGAAATATAGGGCAATAGCTAGAGTGGAACCCAGAGTCTCTTTAGGGAGGAAAAGAGGGAAAGAGGGAAAAGACAGAACCAGTGGAAGAGGAGAGGGTAGGATACTGAGTAGAGAACACAACTGCTCCATCCCCACCTATCCTCAGACAAGTCTCTTTGTTATCTGTGTGTCTTCTGAAGCTTGGACCCCTTTACAATGTAATCCTTCCCTTCATCCCTGCCTGTTGCCCTGTGATTCATTCTTCCATACCCACACCATTTGTAGGAAACATGCCTGTCATTCTGTCATGCTAGCTTCTACTGTGAAGCTTTAGACAGACTTTACTGTAGTTATTTTAAAAATCTCTGATTCCTTGGGGGGCAGCTAGAGGATAGGACTGTGTTTTATTAAAATGTATAATCCCAAAGTCTAGCCCTATTCTTGGACCAGAGTGGATGATAAATGAATGATGGAAGAATAAGGTACCAGCTTCCTTTATTTTATTTATTGCCACCAGCTTCCTTTATTTTATTTATATTGGCCATCACAACCAAACATAAAGGAACTTTAAGAACCCAATGCCTACTGGGGTGCCTGGATGGCTCAGTGGGTTAAAGCCTCTGCCTTCGGCTCAGGTCATGATCTCAGGGTCCTGGAATCAAGCCCCACAACAGGCTCTCTGCTCAGCAGGGAGCCTGCTTCCTTCTTTCTCTGCCTGCCTCTCTGCCTACTTGTGATTTCTCTGTCAAATAAATAAATAAAATCTTAAAAAAAATAAGAATCTAATGCCTACTAGACAAAATAAATTTAAGATCTATTCAAACCCCAAGTTCAGATACATTAAGGAGCTATATAAATTTGTGGACATATATTGCCTCAGATATCATGCATAATTAACATTTTCTAGTTTTTACTTTCATAAAAGATATAGAACACTGCCTCAGTTATATTACTTAAAAATCCAGTCTCCTGTATTTCATTTTGTGCTGTTACTTGTGGGATACATCTCCATACATACATCAAACGCAATTTTTGAAGTTTCAAGATGTGAGCCTATTGAATGGGAAGATTGTTTAGAGGAATATCTAATATATGAGAAGAGGGAAAAGCAGTAGAAAATTAACAGAGTAGGCAAAACTACAGATCCATCAGAACTTAAGGAGAGAGTCAGGCTTTGTAAAATGAGATATACAATACAAAGAGGACAATTTTTTGAAAGGGAAAACCTTGGAATGGCCTGGATTTTTTTCATTGCAAGAATTATTTATTGTCAGGAGTATTGAAATAAAATTACCAAATTGAGTCAATGTCCTATTCAAAACCTTACTGTATGTATTCCACAGTTATTTGCCCTGGCAAAAAAAAAAAAAATTCCCAGCATTTGGGTAATCACATTGTCATGAGGAAAACCACCTGCAAATCAAATAAGCAACATTGAAAGCTGGGCTAAATGTATTCAGGGAAGTTCTGCAGAGCAGTTTGGGCTGGGTTTGTTCCATAGAAAAAGAATGAGGCCATGAAGGGACACAATAGGGTTTATGTTAAATGGATTAAAATGAGGTTGGGATTGCCCACCTGTACTCCATCCTGGTGACTCTGGCTCTCTGATCTAAACAGCAAAGTAATAACTTATGCTATTTCCACATTGTCTGTGCTATTCTACTCACCAGAGCTTAAAAACAATAGAAATGTAAGATCCTGGATCAGGAAAAGACCCAACTAATCTCAGAGGGACTTTGAGATTGTCTCCCTGCCCACCATCGCTGCAAACTGGACCAGTTAGAGGGAGGAGTAGAGTAGGCTGGTAACAGAGCACAGATTCGCTATAAAAATGGTCAAATGGCAATTGAGTTTCCTCCCAGACACAGGGGAAAATGTGGATCATTGACTTAGGCTTATTAAAAACAAAACATGTTTCAGATAATTCAAATGCAAAGTTTTAATAGTCTAATTTTTACAGATGTGTGGGCTGGCTCAAGGGACATACCTAGAGACTAAAAACAGAGTAGTCATAAACACTGGTAAGCTTGAAGAAACAAAGGGAAGAAAAGTAGTTCCTATCCTGTCACCACCAAGAACAGTAACAAAGAGTCTTTCTTAACCAAACATCAGCCGGTGTCCTCTGAACTCACTTCGCAACTAGGCTTCCAAGTTAATCTCAGCATTGTCAAATTTAAGAAGAATCCTTCTAAGTCAGCTCAGCCAGTATCCCCCCTCTCCATATCTCATTAAGTTCTTCCTACTCCACCAACTCCCAGGTGATGTCTGACCACTCTGGCTTGCCTTCAGCAAGAATCCTGTGATGGCTGGTTAGCCAGAATATCCCTAACCTCTAATGCCCCCAATTCATCATTTTCTAACCACTGACCCCCTGACCCTACTCCTTGGTTATAAAATCCCACTTTTCCTTGTTACATTCAAAGTTGGGCCTGATTTCTCTCCCTTAATACAAATCTCATTATACTAGCCCCTACTCCATTGAATAAAGTCTTTATTTTCTTTAACAGTGGGAGCCATGAGGAGTAGGTCCCTGGAACAGCTGTACTCATGGAGGGTACAGCCCAATAGGAAGTGAAAAAGAAAAACTCCAACAACCTTTCCATCTACCTCCCCACCTATCTTCTCCTGCTGCTGCCCCTCATTTGGACAAACACACTAGAAGCAGCTGACAAGAGCACCTGTTCGATGCAGATCCAAGGGGTCAACCTCCTGGGACACATTGCATGGTAGAGATGAACAAAGAATAGCTTTGGGGCGGAGTAAGTAGACAGTAAATTGAGATTGTTCAGGATATTAGCCAGTTCTCAAAAGTGTATGGAATGCCTGAGCAATTCAAAAACATCACAGAAACTATTTTTTGCTCTCCTGGGTGTTTTAAAGTATAAATAAATAAATGCTCTCCTTCTGCTACTCATTTTTGGAAAGCAAATCGTTCAAGTTGTCAGACTATATAAGCAATGTCTCTTTATTCATGGCCATGGAATAACCCCCTACTCAAACAACCTTTTGCTTTAGGGCAAATTTCAGCTTCATAATAGCAAGGGAAACAAGTTAGATAAGCTTCCTTGTTTACTATGGGAAATGATGTATGGATTTTTTTTGGAAAGAATTCCTAGCAGTCTATCTCGGGTATTTTGAAGTTCTTTAGCAATGGAGGGAAGCACTTCTGTATGATGAGCATGATCTTCCGTTATGACTCCCCACAGATCTGAGCCCATCAATGTATTTTATTGAATGTACTAAAAAAAAATGCTCCTGGCTCACAGATTAACTGGTTTATGAAAGGAAGAGACTCATGGGTAGTTTGTATGTTGCACTGAGAGCTAAACTCAAATGCAAATCACTGACCTAATAGATTTAGTGGAAAGAGAACTGAATTAGAAGACAGGAAACCTGGGTTTGGTAAATGAGGTTTGGGCCTACCAGTAAAATAGTAATATGATCACAGACCAGAAATGGAAATTCTTTGTAACACACTGTATTTTCTCTATAAAAGTCTGTGTTAGTTTATTTCCAATGTCCTTCTCAAGATAACTTTAAAAAGTAGATCTACATTCAAAAGGCATTCACTGGAACAATCAAATACCCTTTTGAAGAATAAGCAATGGAAAAAGCATAAATAAATAAAATAATTACCTTTCTCTGGGTATGTATTTTTTTTCTGACCACATTTTTAAATATGATTTTAGAATTCACAGTTACATGGGTGATCATAAAAATTAAATACATAAGGTGTACAGAGAACTTATTAGCTTACGATAAAGGGGTAGAGTTTGGCCCTGTCATTGCTTTGGACTTTGCTCTTGATACAGTTGTATAATGTGAATTTTTTTTTTATTTGAGGGGGAAATCTTCCTTTTATCCTCTTGTGGTGGTTCTCTTTTTCTTTTTCCTTAAACTTTCAAGCATTTTCTATTTTTTTCTCAATCTATATCTCCAGTATTGGGTCCGTTTCTCCAAAAACCTTTATCCTTATAAAGATCTTCTCTAAGATAATATCCATAGATCACAGTAGAATATGAATACTACCTTTTGTGGTAGGCTGAATGATGCCCCCCTCCAAAGATATTTACCTTCTAATCCATGGAGCCCATGAATATGTTACTATACATGATGAATGAAATTTTGCAGATATGATTACAAAGGATTTTGAAATAGGGAGATTAGCATGAATTGTCCAGGTGGGAAAGTGTAATCACAAGGAACTTTATAAGGAAGATCCTGGTCAGAGAAAGAGAAGATATAGGGAAGGAAGCTGAGGTCAGAGAGGAGAGAAGATGTTACACTGCTGGCTTTCAAGGTGGAGGACAAGACCCTTAGCCAAGGAATGTAGGCAGCCTCCAGAAGCTGGAAAAGGCAAGCAAAATTCTCTCCTAGAATCTCCAAAATGAAAGGCACCCTACTGACATCTTAATTGTAACCCAGTGAAACTTGCTTCTGACTCCAGTTCTCCAGAACTATAAAATAATACAATTATTTTATAATAATTAATAATAAAATAATACAATTATTTTATGTGTCTTAAGCCACTAAATTTATGGCAATTTTTTTTTATAGCAGTAATAGTGAGTAGAATTCTAAGAATATTTTAAAAATGTTCTTCTGGAAAGACCTACAAATCTCCATTAACCAAAGAAATAAACATATAATTATGTAATAAGACTCTGATGATTTCATATCCTGTGGTAGAAAGTTGTGGAGAAGCATATGGATAGGAAATAGTGCCCACAGTCCCCCAGAATTACTAAGTCATCTATTCATTGACTGGTAAGGTGGTAAGCCCTACAATAGTCTTATATATGATTCTTATTTTTAAGATTTTATTTATTTATTTGAGAAAGAGAGAGAGAGAGAGAGAGAGATTAGGAGAATGAGGGAGGGGAGGGGCAAAGGGAGCCCAACATGAGACTCTATTCCACTACTCTGAGATTGTGACCTGAGACAAAGGCAGACACTTAACCAAATAAGCCACTCAGGGTTCTTATATACGATTTTTAAAAGAAAATCCAAGATAAAAAAATTACAAACTCACACAGGTAAAAAAAACACATAGGGTTTTCTATCACCATTTGCAGTCACCCTCAGGAATTCATAAAAATGATATACTTTTTCTGTTGAATTTTGTACCATCCCATTTTTTCTATGAAGACGTATCAGTGGACAAAGCAGAAAGTAGTTTTTAGATTCAATGTCATTAAATGTCTTTGTTGTTGCTAACTGTAATGTTGGTAAAATATTTCTAACTTTATGCCTTTCATGGGACATCCTTCCTGAACTGAAGTATACTCATGATGGATTAGAAAGAATTCTTTGCCCTCTTTCCAATTCTCCTTAAATCGACTCCTTAAAAAGGTAATGTGCAATTTACTATTGGTGAATATGACTCTCGCCTCCACTCTGTAGCTCCTGAATAGACATCTTTCTCTAATTATCACTTACCATACCATATTATAATTATTTATTTAGAAGGCTGTCTCTGTACATTAGAGTCTAGTTAGACTATGATTTTTTTAAGATTGGGGATGCACCTTTTTATCTCCCAAGGCTTGTACCAAGTAAGTACTAAATAAATGCTTTTGGAATTAATTAATCTTTACATAGGTTAAAATTAGACCTGAGAGTGCTCAGGGGATTTGAAAAAAATATTTAAAAAGCTAATGACAACCAGAAATAGATGTCAATATGCACCAGACAATATAAGCAATGGTTCCAAAGCAAAAATATTATGGTTTCAAATAGAGGTGCTTACTTTGCACTAAAGGGTTAAGTGCTGAGGATCCTTTCCCCTTTGTTTGGCTACATTTTCCCTTTTAACCTGGCCTTCACAACATCCTCCTACTAGAGAGGTACCCTAATGCCCTCCTCCTGCTCCATTATTTCCCTAGACACATTCCCTGTTTGGCCCAGGTCTGCCTTCCTCAGACTACTCTGCAATTTTGTGCCGTCCACCTCTATCAGATTGGACTTCAAAGGCAGGGCTTTGCTCCACAGTCTGGCATTCTACTTTTCTCTTTTAAAGAAATCTGTGTTGACTTGTTAATACTGTGTCAACTTAATGTCATTCTCCCAGGAAACCTCTTTCACACTGAGGCTTTCTTAAGAAATAACCTCTTGGCAAACATGAAAATCTCAGATGGGTGCTAGTGTCGTATCGCAGACTTTATTTTAGGAGATTTTCTAAGTGCCCTCAATTAATATGAGCAAATGTTTATGGGTAGCATCAGTTCTGATGGTAGGAATCCATGAAATTTTACTGTCCTCGGCGGAGTGTCATCAAATTCAGTTTTTGGCCTACTTTAGTCTTACTGCTAAAATATGATTTTTATAAAAGAATATCACTGTAAGTCAAAAATACTTTTAAGTCTATCGTTCACTTACTTCAAACATCAGTCAATCAATAAACTCTTGATTTTGAACAATTCCTTAGAGTTCACCAAAAGTGAATCTGATTTGTCTTGCAAGAATAACTGTGTTGGAGGGGTAAAAAGGTGAGGAGTAAAGAAGCCATAATACAAAGTTCAGTTTATTAATAAAGACAGGTAAGAGTGTGAGGTAATATCATAAAACATGATACTTTGATTCTCTATGAATATTTTCTAAGGGTGGCTGAAATGTGATAGGATTTACTTTGGACATGCCATTTTGATTTTGAAGTCATTGGACAATGAACTGTGATGAATCATGGTGAGTTTATTTAAAGATGATTGGAGAAAAGCAGATGAGCTTCCAAATGAGTAAAATAAAAAAGAAAAATGAATGCATGCCAATTAGTAAAGAAAAAGCAAGAAAGCCCACAGCACTATAAAAATGTAGAAGTTAAAATAAATAAGTGACAGAAGTCGGAAACTGTAAAGCTCTAAACCTATTTCTTCTGGCAATATGAAGTGTGATGAATTATGTAATCACTACAAATGTTAAAACATTTTAATTACAGGAAGAGGCTTAAGGGACATTCACTTGATAAAGGTTTTCCTTCCTTAACCTGCCATTCTGTAATACTATAAGGAAAAGGACATATGCAAAAACTAGAAACATTCTGGGGTGCCTGGCTGGCTCAGTCAGAAGAGCATGGAACTCTTGATCTTGGGGTTATGAGTTTGAGCCCCACGTTGGATATAGAGATTAATTAAATAAATAAATAAAAATAAACTTAAAAAAATAGAAATATTCAAGGCTCTATGAGCATGAGGCCCAGGGAAATTTTGAGCATCTCCATTATGTATAATGACATGGTAAATATTGAGTTGAGGATGTAGATGTGGAAGAAAGAGGTAGACTAGGGTTGGACAAGTATCACTAGTCTCTGTGCATTGTTTGAAACATCTATTGAGTCTTATATCATCAAATCAGGAACATTCCCTTGAATGACTGATGTCCTCTCATCAATATTGTACTTTATACATACATCCTCTGTCTGATTAAAATCCTTGATGGCACAGGCAATGCCTTTCATTTTGTTGTGTTTG
The DNA here is from genome assembly GCA_028646535.1 of Procyon lotor. Lineage (NCBI taxonomy): Eukaryota > Metazoa > Chordata > Mammalia > Carnivora > Procyonidae > Procyon > Procyon lotor. The sequence goes on from CM053616.1 coordinate 15,162,891, forward strand.
GGTAATTTCTTCAGTGTTCAGCCTAAAGTCAGTAAAGACCAGGGTGAGCTCAAGAATCTGTGCACATAAAACTTGAAGTATCAGAATAGGTATTTAGCAGCAGCCAAGATTGAGAATCAGCAACCAAATACTCAAGCTAAACTTTTCCATCATGTGATAACCAACAGTCTTCTGAACTCATGTTAATCTTCTAATAGCCTATTAATTCCTTAGTAAACCAGATGCTTAAAGAAGCCAACAGGTATAGCCTATTCTGATTGGCAATTATTTTATCATCAGTACTATCATTAAAAACAGTATTTATTAAAAAAACAGTATTTATTGTATACCTTCCATCCTATAGGAATTATGAAAAACAACTAAATTATAGCAAGTGCTTACAAGTAATTAAAAACATGATTTTATTTTCCACATTTCAAAGTTAAAAACACTTAAATTTAGAGGGTTCAAAAATCCATCCTGGAGCACACAGCTAGTGAATTCAGTGGTTTAAGTTACTTTCTATCTCCTATAAAACTGGGCTAAAACAGGGTACTTGGATGGCTCAGTTGGTTGGGTGACTGCCTTCGGCTCAGGTCATGATTCTGGAGTTCTGGGATTGAGTCCCGCATTGGGCTCCCAGCTCCATGAGGAGTCTGCTTCTCCCTCTGACCTTCTCTTCTCTCATGCTCTCTCTCACTTTCTCTCTCTCTCAAATAAATAAATAAAGTCTTAAAAAAAAAAACTGGGCTAAAACAAGGCATTTTTGTGGGGATGGCTTACCAATGGGTGCTCAGAAAAGCAAACCAGTCTCTACCTACTTAATTCCCCATGATTTCAAAGATGGAATTCAGCCAACCGAAGTCCTTTAAAACTCTGTTTTTTACTTTAACCTTAGTATTCCATTCTTAATCCTCTCATGAACAGTCTTTTCCAAGGGAATGATATTTATTCCTGTGAATTAAACAAAACTGAAGACCTCTAAACCCTTCTTTCTAACTTCAACTTCATTCTAAAACTCTGAAGCTAATACTGGGAACTCTTCAACCTGAGTGTGAACAAACAAACCCTTCACTATCCATCCATTCATGCCCATGGATCTCATCTCCATCCATTCTCCAGCTGGTCGTATTACCTCTCTTTGGTCACTTAAGTGAGTCATCTATAAATCTTCATCTTCCTACATCCTGAAGGCCTATGCTCACCATATCATGTTAATTTTGTCTCTGACGTGTTTCCATGTTTCTACTTTTATTGCCACTGCCCAGTTTGTGCTCAATTATAGATTCCTAGATGTTAGAAATTTCTCCTACCTTCTTATCCTCCATCCTGTATCCTAGTCCAATCCATATCTTAGCCATTCTTCAAAATTATCTTTTGAAAATACATTAATTACTAAAAACTGCTGTTGATTCTTTTTTTACCTATAGTCCTGTCCTCACTTCAGATGTCTCTCTCACAATGCCTCCCCAAGTACATATTTCCAAGTTACACTGTTTACAGAAGAATAATATCAATTAAAAAAAATAGGCTTACATGCATTGAATGCATTTCTACATTCCAACACAGAAGATTATATAGCTAATAAGAAAAGTCAAAGCCAAATTCCAACCAAGTATTCTCCTGATAATAAGGTAAATTCTGCTGATGCAGATAAGTCATGACAAATGCTCACTGCTTGCAACTACTGAACACACATAACACTAGATAAAATATATCCTCAAGAATATACACACACATATATATGTATAAATATGTGTGGATACACATATATGTATTTTTCTATATGTTTATATATAACATTTATATATATTAAATACATATGTATGCACTTAAGTAAAAAAAAATAGATACTAGAAAGAAAGTAAATCAGAATAATAGTATAAGTTGTTAGCATGGTGACCAAGTAGAGGAAGAGGAGGAGAAGGAAGAAATTTGTCCCAAGATTTAAATTTTTTTTTAAACTTTAAACAGTTTTTTTTTTTTAGCAATCTCTATCCTCAACATGGGGCTTGAACTCACCGCCCCAAAATTAAGAGTCACACACTTAGGGCATCTGGGTCCCTCAGTGGGTTAAGCATATGCCTTCAGATCAGGTAATGATCAGGGAGTTCTGGGATTGAGCTCTGCATCCCACATCTGGCTCCCTGCTCAGTGGGGAGTCTGCTTCTTCCTCTGCCCCTCCCCCTGCTCTCTCTCTCTTTATTGCTCCTCTCTCTCTCTCAAATAAATAAATAAAATCTTTAAAAAATTTATGTATTTAAGAGTCATACATGCTATTGACCGAGACAGTCAGGTACCCTTGTCCTAAGATTTTTTTTTTTTTTAAAGATTTTATTTATTTATTTGACAGAGAAGAGAGATCCCAAGTAGTCAGAGAGGCAGGCAAAGAGAGAGGAAAGCAGGCTCCCTGCTGAACAGAGAGCCCGATGCGGGGCTCGATCCCAGGACCCTGAGATCATGACCTGAGCCGAAGGCAGAGGCTTTAACCCACTGAGCCACCCAGGCTCCTCTACCCCTGTCCTAAGATTTTAACCTGACAAAGATATTAAAAACAAACAAACAAAAAACTGTATTTCTAAAGTACAAGAATCAAAAATCAAGAAATTAATAGAAAACTATTCAAACATTAAATCCCTAAGGCCTAGAAAATAAAACACCACTCTGTATGAAACTTTCACAACTCAGGACATGCGACATTACCATAGAAAAAATATTCCCCATTGAAGACAATCTCACTATTTTTTTTTTAAGATTTTATTTATTTATTTGACAGAGAGAGAGAGAGAGAGATTACAAGCAGGCAGAGAGAGAGGGTGAAGCAGGCTCCCCGCTGAGCAGAGAGCCCGATGTGGGGCTCGATCCCAGGACCCTGAGATCAAGACCCGAGCTGAAGGCAGAGGCTTCAACCCACTGAGCCACCCAGGTGCCCCAACAATCTCACTATTAAAGAACATTATAGGTGTGTCAGAAAACTCAACAAACCAGAGATTAGAACCATAGGAACTGCAGAATATAGAAAACCTAAAAGACCGTATAAAATAAACAAGTGCTAAATAATGAAGGGATAAAACAAATAGAAACTGTAATTTTGAAAGAAAACAAAACAATAAAAAAAGGCTTATGTGACAAAGAATTAAACCAAGCTTTCTGACTCCAGATCCTGTACTTCTAATAATCACATTTGTCTTTTACTGCCTCCCTTTCTACCACACTCAATTTCCCACACCACTATTCTAATTCAAAATCTCATGACATCTTGATTCAGTGCAACAGCCCTATTGGTGTCCATGCTCCTAATCTTGTCTCCCCTCCCAATCTGTGCTTCATTATAAAGTAAGGGTCCTCGTGTTAAATGCTCATCAGAGCACATTACTTCCTTGATACAACTATCCCAGAGCATCTTGTTGTTTTTAATGTAGTTTGCAAGGCTCCGTGTGATGTCTCTCTTTGCCTTTTCAGCCTCATTTCCTATCATTTATTCCCCCTCACATTCTATTGAGGCCCTAGCTCCTGAAGCACATAGTGCTCTCTGTACCTCCTGGCCTTTGCTCTTCCTGTTCCCACAGACATTAGTCTGTAAACCAATCTCTCAGAGGGACCTGAAAGCCCATATTAGAATGAGATAGCTTTCCTCTGTACACAATCACTTCTGTCTATTATAATCACATTTGCCATATTTAGTTGTGAAATCTGAGATCACTAGATAATACCTCTATAAAACCTGAGATAGTATGAACCTGTTAATTATACAAATGGTATTTAGCAGATGTTTCACAAATATTTGTTGAGAACATTAGACAACTATCTTGCATCTCTTTAGGTTCTTGACTCTGCTGATAAAAACCTTATTCATATTTTAAGGAACAGCTCACATGACCACTATTTTTTTAATATCAATTGCCCCACCTCAAGCATTCTCATATTATCATAATTTATAAATGTCTATCTCTCCAGCTAAATTGCAATCTACCATATTAGTAATACGTAATAGGTTTTTAATACACATTTAATGACTAGGTATATCTAATGACTATAAACAACCAAATGACTGATATTAGGTCCTTATTAGGATACCCATAAAGAAGATCATAAAACAACAACAAAAATACATTTTTCCAATTTCCCTGAGATCAGTAAACCTTTACAATTTCAATTTGAACAACACATCCTCTTACATATCTTCACCATTGGATTGTTCATCTTTTTTTTCCCTCTTCTTAACAAACTAAATACCAAAAAATATTCTACTTCTCTGTGGAGAAATTTATCTTCATCCAGGAATGATTAGGTACTTCCAACAATCCTTAGGCACTGAAGTATCAAAATATTCAAAGGCATATGGCTGGATTTTGCCTTGCTAAAGATTCACTGAATTCAACTGACCAAACCAGCACATCAGAGTCCATTAAAACTTATTTCTTTCATTGAAATCATTCTAATTCTGATCATTTTACAATCAAATTTAAGTTTTATAGGGGAAAATATTACCTCTTGAATAAATCATAACTTCATAAATAACTTTTTGTGCATGAAACCATAATTTAAAATATGACAAAAGATATCAAGGAAGAACTAAATGGAGAGATACCCCATGGACATGGATAGAAGAGTCAATATTATCAAGAAGTGAATGTATCCCAACTTGATCTAGAGATACAACACACTCGAAATAAAAATCCCAGCAAGTTATTTTGTGGATATTGATGAACTGATTCTAAGTTTATTTCAAGAGGCAAAAGACCAGATTAGCAAACTCAGTATTGAACAAAGTTAGAATATTGACACTGCCTGACTTTAAGACATTCTATAAAGCTACAGTAATGAAGACTGTGGTATTTGTGAAAGAACTGATAGAACAAATAGATCAATGGAACACAAGAGTCCAAAAATAAACCCATAAAAATATAGTCAACTGATCTTTGACTGCTTTTACAGCGGAGTAAAGATAGTCTTTTCAACAAATGGTGCTGAACAAACTGGACATGTAAAAAAAAAAAAATGAACCTAGATGTATCTCTTACATCCTTCACAAGAATTGACTCAAAAGCAATCATAGACCTAAATGTAAAACACTAAACTATGAAACTCCTAGAACATAACATAGGATAAAATCTAGGTGACCTTGGGTATAGCAATGATTTCCTTGACACAACACCAAAGGCCCAATCCATAAAAGAAATAATTGATAAGCTGGACTACATTGAAATTAAAAACTTCAAGAGAATGAGGAGATAGGTCACATATTGAGAGAAATTATATGCATAGGGCACATACGATAAAAGGTTGTTAAATACAAAAACAGCTCTAGAAACTCAACAATAAGAAAATGAATCACTTGATTTAAAGAAATGGGCAAAAGACTAAGACAGTTCACCAAAAAAGATATACAGATAGCAGGTAAGCGTATGAAAAGATGTTCAACATATATCATTAGGAAATTGCAAGCTCAAACCACAAGATACCACCTACCACATCTATTTGAATGGCCAAAATCATAAAACATTGACAACACCAAATGCTACTGGGGATGTGCAATAACATAAATAATCATTCATTGCTAGTGGGAATGAAAAATGCATAGACACTTTGGAAGACAGCTTGACAGTATCTTACAAAACTAAATGTACTATTATCATGTGATCCAGTGATTGTGTTCCTTGGTATTTACCCAAGGGAATTGAAAGCTTGTCCACACAAAACCCTACACAAGGATATTTAAAGCAGCTCTATTCATAATTGCCCAAACTTGGAAGCAACCAAAATGTCCTTCAGTAGGTGAATGGATAAATAAATTGTGGCACATTTAGACAAAGGAATATTATTCATCACTTAAAAGAAATGAGCCATCAAGCTAAGAAAAGCCATGGAAGACATTTAAATACATATTGTTAAGTGAAAGAATCCAATGTGAAAAGATTACATTTCATGATTCCAACTATATGACATTCTAGAAATGGCAAAACTATGGAGACAGTAAAAAGGGTAGCGGTTACCAAGAGTTAGAGAGGACAGAGAGATGAATATGCAGAGCACAGAGGAATTTTAAGACAGTGAAATTATTCTGTATAATACTATAATGATGGATACAAATCATTATGTATTTCTTTAATTCATAGAACATACAACAGCAAGAATGAACTTCAATGTAAACCATGGACCTTGATGATTTTGATGTATCATTGAAGGTTTATCAGCTATAATAAATGCATCACCACGGTGGGTGATGTCCACAATGAAAAAGTTTGTGCTTATGTGGGGTCAGGAGTATATGGGAACCCTCTGTACTTTTTGTTCAACTTTTCTGTGAACATAAAACTGCTCTAAAACATGAAATTTATTAATTGAAAAAAATGTAGTTTTAACATACAGGCTTAACTTAACCTGTTCTTCAGCTATAGCTTAGAGAAATTGAAATAAAAAAAATATATATGGCTCTTCTCTATACCTAATGAATAAACTACAATAGATTTATAAGAGATTAAGAAAAGAACAAACTCTGGGGTGCCTGGGTGGCTCAGTGGGTTAAAGCCTCTGCCTTCGGCTCAGGTCATGATCTCAGGGTCCTGGGATCAAGCCCCGCATCTAGCTCTCTGCTCAGCAGGGAGCCTGCTTCCCCCTCTCTCTCTGCCTGCCTCTCTGCCTCCCTGTGATCTCTCTCTCTCTCTCTCTCTCTATGTCAAACAAATAAATAAAATCTTAAAAAAAAAAAGAACAAACTCCATTTGCTCCATTTATATTGTTATTAAAGTAATGTGGCTTCAAAAAGTGTTTCTTGCAGGGCACCTGGGTGGCTTAGTCGGTTAAGTGTCCAACTCTTAATTTTGGCTCAGGTCATGATCCCAGTGTCCCAAGATAGAGCCCTGCATTGAGATCCACATTGGGTGTGGAGCCTGTTTAAGATTCTCTCTCTGTCTCTCCTTGTGCCCCTCCACCTTTCACTTGTGCATTCAATTCATGTGCTCTCTCTCTCTCTCTCTCACACATACAATCAATCAATTGATGGGTAAATAAATAAATAAATAAATGTTTCTTGAGTGATCAGATGTACAAAATTTGGCAGTGGTCCCTTGAGAAGAACTAGACTAGTATTCTGTCATGTGGATTGCAAAATCTATGTAGGAGCATTAGACTTTCCTCAAATATGTCCCTACTTTTCTCTGAGTGTCCCCAGACCCACCTTCAAGATAAATGTTTATTGCCTGAATGAAGTTTTAAGTGTTCGAAAATTGTTTTACACATTTAATTTTTCCTCAACAGACTACTTACTGACAGAATAAAAGAAGTCAGACAAAATTAATTTACATGCACAGGAAAAGGTGAAATGACAAGTAATGTAAAGCTAATAATTGCTTTATGCAATTTGTGTAATATACCATTATATCCAGTATGACTATCTCACCTCTAAAAGATATTAAACAACTAACCAGTGATATATTTTTTCAGCATGTCAAAATATCTTCTTGAATGACCACTTTTACTACATTTTCTAGGTTTACACCTGGAAAGAGGAAAGCCAATTCCTGTGACATTGGGTTGTGAAGGTCTTTGTAGCAAGCCTAATTTTAATTATGAAAATAGGGTGAGGCAAAATGACAAAAGAAGAGTAAGTCCAACTTTATAGAAAGAGAAGTAAAGCACAGACCCATGCAAGATGGAGGTGATAGTAAAGCTGAAAATAAGAATTCAAGGATCACTGCATCCCATGATTTTGCTGAGGATTTATTTATTCATTCATTCATTCATTCATTCATTTATTTATTTATTTATTTTAAAGATTTTATTTATTTGACAGGGAGAAACACAGCGAGAGAGGGAACACAAGCAGAGGGAATGGTAGCGGGAGAAGCAGGCTTCCCGCCGAGCAGGGAGCCGGATGTGGGGCTCGATCCCAGTCCCCTGGGATCTGACCTGGGCCGAAGGCAGACGCTTAATGACTGAGCCACCCAGGCGCCCCTTGCTGAGGATTTATAATCACATTTTCGCTGTGTAATTTAAGCAGATTAGGGGCATCGCAAGATTTCTGCTAACACTATCATTGTGTTTTGGCCAAAACATGCCAACACTCACAAAAGTTCCTGATTGCCCATTGCTTTGGCAAGCCCTGCAGGATGTAGGGGAGGGGGGCAATAGCACCTCCAAGTTCCTCCAAGAAACATTTATCTCGTGATGATTGTGGAGTCATGCAGACCCTTCTGTCATGTGCTACACCTTCATCTCTTTCATAGTCTTTGAGCCCTTTACATCAATCAGCTCAAATTTCTGCTCCTAACGCATTGGAACGTTTGGTTAAGCTGACAAATTTGTGTGGTAAATATAACTGCCTGGCAGGAAGTTTTCTGTCTGCTTCAGTCAATGCTTTGAAATAAGTCCAGCCAGAAACGTTTGTTTGGGCAGCTTTGAAAGTCAGTGATACAAATGGATAAGTTATACATCCTGTCTTTAGTGAGGTACTTGAATGGCTCAGTGGGAACCGACAGGCCATTGCTCTGGAAGGGCCAAAGGACTCCACTGGGAAATGGAACTGGCAGATACAGGTGGAATACAGTAGGGATCACTCAGTATAATAGGTGGGAGAATTTGGGCCAGGTCAAAGAGGCAGGAGCCCCAGAGGAGGCGGTCAGTCGTTGCTGTGAACCGATGCCCCACTTTAAGACTATTCCAACAGCAGCGGTGGTCACTGGTAGGGTGGACTGAGCACATGTATGGACATTTCAGCTCCTGACATTAAGGGGCGAGAATGAATGGCCACAATGACTCTGAAGTATTCTCGTAACTCACCCATTGGATTGTTTATTCATTCATTTAAAACTTAACATGTATTTGATGAACATATCTTCTTGGAAAGGAAAACTGGGTGCTATTAGATGGGTGTCAAACCAGAGATCTATTTGGAATCCCTAAACATATAAAAAAAGCATAGAGGGGAATGGTGGAAAAAGCGAAGAGAGGTACAAAAGCAATACTGCAGGGTTTTAAATAAGTGAGAAATTACTTTCGGTTGATTAAAAGTGATTGTTAATATATAAATGAGTACATTGGTTCAGTGTATGAGGATGAATGTGAACTCAACAAAGCCTAAAGCTATACAGAGTAAAGGGGCTATTTGTGCTGAATAGGATGGTTTTTATGTGATAAGTGCAGCAACTTAAATTTGTATGGACTTTTAACTTCCCTGGTATACCCTATTTTATGTGATAGTCACAATGGACTTGGCATATAAGTAGGGGAAAATTTATTAACCAATTTTACAACTAAAAAATGGGTTTTCTTGAGATATATAATGCCAATCTTAAGGTCATGATAGAAAAATGATATTCTGAATTAGGGTCTTCTCCTTTCAGGTATAACAGGGGCTTTTCTTCTAATCAGGCAGTCTCAGGGAAACATTGTTGAAGATCTGAGAAACTCATAATGGTGTTTGTCTCTAGCCAATGGAAATAGGACATTGCTAGAAGGAATGAATTTACACTTCACTTTAGATAGTGTTGAACTATTTGAAGTTTTTAGTGATTATATATACCTTTTCTAATTAAAAATAATTAAAAGAAAATATCGGGGGAGGGGAGACATAAAATAAGGAAAATAAGGACATAGACAATTTAAGATATAGAGAAAAAGGAAAGGGTATATTCCACCTGGAATATAAAATGAGTACATTATATGAAAAAGTATGTCAGGCAGGGATAAATGGGCAGAATCACTTGATCATAATATATAGGTTTGATCTACTCCAAGGGTAAATTACCCTCAATGCAAGATCAAATAACCCCCAAATAATATTCACCTACATCTATAGTCCAGGCAATGTGCATACACTCATGAGAAATTCTACCCAATATCATGTGAAGTAGTTCTGCATACTTCACCAATCCACTGAAAATACCAACACTTGGATATTTTCTACTTATGATGGGAATGAGCATATGTGCCTATCTGCCTCATTATTAGTAATAATAACAAAAATTGTAATAGTATTTTGCAATGCAAGCAATATAGCACTGAACATAATACTATGGAAATGTAATGACATGTTTGGAGAATAATAGAACATTTTAATCAATATGTTCAAAATTCTCAGAATTATCTTCAACTTGAAATGATAGTTTCCCCTTAGGAGTCTACATACTGCTTTGAAAATACAAATTTACTTTCAAACAACATGTGAAATAAATATGCCCTATTGAGATGGCTTAGTAAGGTAGAAAGTCCTGGGCTAGAAGTCTGAAAATAGAGGTTCCCATCTTAGTAGTGGACCTGCTCAGTGTGACTGAGAGCCAACTATTTAAACCATCTGAGCCCAAGGATGCTCAACCATAGCAATGATGCAGGGTGTCTTCTAGCTTACTAGCAATGCAGGCATGAGCAACAAGCAAGGTAACAGTCTGAAATAAAAGTCTCCAATTTTGGGGCAAAATGTGGTTATCCATTTCAAGGTAGCCATTGCTGAGGAAATGGATTTGATCTTGATGGTGACACGATCACACATTTTGCCTTAAACATCTCTGGGTATGAGTTATACAAGCTATACATTTCTTATCTGAAAGGAACTTGTCCAGAGCCCTCTGCAATCAAATTATATTTGGTTGTCAGAAACTTGATATTGAGGTATTATAATGTGGCAATGATTTTCAAAGAGTTGATTTAGTAAAAGGAAAGATCCATCAGCCCAGGTGTATGACATGGGCCAGGACAGCAAAAAGACCATTTGCAAGCTTTTGCGGACATAGCCAGAAAGTAACTTCAGAAACAAGATAATTTGTTTTCAGTTAAAAGAGTATGTGACAATATGGGTGATCCTTGCATAGATCCTAGTAAGTGAAATAAGCCAGCCACAGAGAGACAAATACTTCATGATTCTACTTATCTGGGGCCTCTAAAATAATTAAAATCATAGAATGAAAGGGTGGAACAGTGGCAGGAGCTGGGAGGAGGTCAAAACGGGGAGTTAATAGTCGATGGGCATAAAGTTTCAGTTAAGGAAGATGAGTAAGGGCTGAAGATGTGCTAGCTAACATTGTACCTCTAGGCAATGATAATTTATTATACAGTTAAAAATCTGTGAAGATGGTAGAGCTCATATTAAGAATTTTTATTATAATAAATTTATATATATATATAATGGAGGTGCCTGGGTGGTTCAGTTGTTAAGCATCTGTCTTTAGCTCAGGTCATGATTCCAGAGTCCTGGGATCGAGCCCCGCATCTGGCTTCCTGCTCAGTGGGAAGTCTGCCTCTCCCTCCCTCACTCCCTCTGGTTGTATTCCTTCTCATGCTTTGCCTCTCTCTGTCAAATAAATAAATAAAGTCTTTAAAAAATAAAATAAAATATAATACAAAGGGAGTAGAAAATTCATGTTCTGGCAAAATTTCCCTTAAAGCTCTTATTCAGGGCCTAACTCGATGGAATAGAATGGATGAAGTGAGAAATGCAAAATAATTGATGGGGAAAAATATGAAAATATTGTGTAGATTAATGCAAAGATAACAGTATTAGCCTCTAAACAATATGGGGCGAGATGGAAAACTTAAGCCCTTCAAGGACAGAAACCAGCAAATTATGTCCCCAGTACTTAGCAGAGTATCTATGCAAGTAGGTTCTCAAGAAATAGCCATCAGATGGATGAGATGTTCCTCACTATTACTGATGGGGCTTTGGACATCTAGTTCTTTCTCTATGATGGAAAGAAATCCAAACTGAGACTAAGGAGACAGGAGGAGAGGGAGTTTGAAAAAGAAATCCAGAAGCACCTGCGTATGGTTATCAAAGCTTTGAAATCATTAAATGAAGTGTTTTGGAATAAGGAGGGCCAAATCTGTTACTATCAAGATGTTAGAATCTTAGACTCTTGCCTCCTTAACACATGCATGGCCACCAACTGCCCTGCAGAGAGTTTCAATAAGCCTTGGGCTCAGACTGTGCTAAAAAGCCACCAGAAAGGCAGAGGAAAATGATCATCTGAACTTGGGCATTAGTTCTAAAGATTATTTGCAGAAACCAGAAGCCCTGGTATTACTTGCTTCCTTTTCACTCTAAGAAACAACACATTTGGGAGGAAAATGGAAAAAATGCACTAAAACATACAATAGGAAAAATATTAATCAAGAATGATGTCTTGAATATTCTATCTGTTCTTCTTCAGAATCTTAATGAACTTTTGAGTTGGTTCTGCTCCTAAGAAGAGTGAGAACAAGGTCACTTTCAAGAAATGTCCTTCCAAGACCTTGACTTGTCTCTTACCCAAACAGCTTATGTTCATTTGCTTTCTATCCAGGCCCTGAAAAGCTTCAGTGTCAAGCAGTCTTCTAGGCTTGTGTGAGATACAACACACACCAGCAAAAGCTGTCCCTGACTCTCAGGCTGCTAACCATGTCTGAGCAGTGACGAAGTGAAAGAGTGTTCCTTGGAGTTGCTGGCTCGAGTCTCACGGCAAAGATAGGACTTACACAGGACAGGGACTATCATCCATCACAGTTTTACAGATGAAGAAACGGGACTGGAAAATAGCAGTATCTGGGATAGAAACCTGATGTCTACAACTCTTAATGAATCCAGTGGTTTTCCCACTCTCACAGTGGAAGCGCGGTGTGACTTGAGATCATTTTGCATTATGGTTCAGAGCATGACATCGAAGGCGGATAGATACTTATGTGGATGTGAAACTTGATGTGGCCATTTCCTTGGAGGTGTACCCACGGTAATTTACTTAAGCTCTCAGAATCTTGGTTTTCATACCTACAAAATGGGGGCAGTGATAATTCCTCCTACCATGTGAAGATGAGAAGAGATAAGATCTGTTTCTGTGAAGCACAGGTCTAGTGTAAGTCATCCCTGAATGAACATCGTTTGTTGCTAAGAGGAAAGCTGCTGAGCCATGGGACAGACTCAGAAGGCAGCAAGCTGCAGCAGACAGCCCTGCCCCAGTGGGGCTCACCTAGGGGAGAGGAAGGACCTGGATTTGCATCCTGACTTGAACACCTGTTAGCTCTGTGGGCAAGCTGTTTAATCTTATTCAATCTCAGCTTTCTAATTTGTAAAATAAGGATAAGGATGCATACTTTACTGAGTTGTAGTGAAGAGAAGCGTAAATTCACGTGACATACACAGCACAATGTCTGATATACAGAAGGTGCTTGATGAATGATAGCTCTTACTCAGTATCAGTCGCAATTACAGAAGCGCCTCTCCCAAGTCATTCCGCAACCCCAGTTGCTCAGAATGCTACAGACACGCATACACACACAAACACACACAATGACAAAAACGATTAGGTGAGGAACTAACTTAAAACTCCATTAAATATAATGGTTTAGGTGAAAGATATGGATCAGGAGTGATTTCTATGGAATCCTTATTAAGTTACTGTACACTAAAACAGAACAGTCATGATGGCACATAAAATAACAGCACACTAAAAGTATTTTCTATATCCTGAATCAATCATCATCATCTCTTAGAACTTTACTCTCCTCCTTTTTAATACATTCATGCTACTCATTTTATTTTACTTAAATAATTTAACTAGAATACCTACAGATAGAGACTTCTGTGTTTGCTCCTTAATAATAATTAAAATTAAAAAGAAAAAGGTTAGATGCTTTTCTATTTGCAAGAGACTGGTGTTGTTGACTCTTATCTTATAGGTCTTACTTTTATCAGTCCCTTTTAAATATGTTCCAATTATCTGCTTACAACCACCAATGCCATGTACTCTAAGTTTGAAATGCAGTAGGAATCCTTTACAGATTCTTGAACAGTTGTCTTCAGCCAGAATGGTGTCTCGAATTGGACATGGGCTTCATCGGACTCAGGTAACCAGATGTCATCTCTAACAGCATGGCAGGGGATGGCCCCTTCCATAAAATGTGCTCCACAAGTATCCTTACATAAGCAGGCCTGAGCCCAGTTTGCAACATCCAGGTAAAAAGGTAATAAAACATTTGAAGACTTGGATATAAGATTGTCTTTTTATTTGTCTCCCTCATATAAGGGACAGTCAAATACCTGTGGTTACCTCCACTTAATGAGATCAGTTACATTCTAAAATACTTAGTGAAAAATCCTTTAGTTGACCAGAAAATTATTGCAGTACTTGCTCTTCTACTACTCCCCTCACCTCCTCCAACTATGGAGGATTTTCCTGCAGCCTGATGTCAAGATGTTCTTGCCTAGACACCCAAATTCAAGATTTGGAAAATACAAGTTGACTAATAGAAACTTGCATACATTTTACATTATTCAATAGCAATGCATGTTCTTCTACTAAACTGATACAAAGGTTTCTGGTGGAATAGGTTATTTTACTTTTTTCTCAAATTAAAGATGTTTTATGTTAAAAGCTACTTGCCCTAAATTCTCTTTTTCTGGGTATAAATTTTATATCTGTCTGTCTGTCTATCTCCTGGAGACTTGAATTTCCAATATGTTTCATTACAAATATTCACAGCAATACACAGAGTCAACATTCAAGCAAGAGTTGGACAACTGCTGCCAAGGACAGTATTTTTTGATGGGATCAATGACGGGAATAACATCCAACAGGGCCTGGACCAAGGCGAGGTAAGTAAGTTGACACATGCAAATGTGTGATCAGATACTTTTTTTCCCTAACATTTTGCTATTTGTTTATCATAGATTTTTGCAGTAATTTTTATTCCTTAAAATATAGTATTAAAGTACTATTTGTCTTTTTAATATAAAGTACTATTTATCTTGACTGTTGAGTTTTTTGGCTTTCCCTTAAATTTTATATCTGAGGCAAGTGCCTCGTTTGCCTGATCCTAATTTTGGCCTTGGTGTGGATTATTGGCTGCCATTACTCCCATACCCATGTCAACATAGTTTTTGGCTGAGTAGAAGGTACTTCGTACCCCTGGCCTTTGGGCTTGGTCATGTGACTTGCTTTGGCCAACATGGATGTTAGGAAATGGGATGTAAGCAGAGCTTGAAATCGTTTGCAGGACAGAGTCTTCCTTCTTGCATTTGTGCCATCATCGTGAGCAGAGAATGTCTTAGGTAGCTACAACCCCTGGTACCTAAGCTACGAAGATGTGGAACAAACTTGAACACAACCTGCAGTTTGAATCCTGCAGCTAGATGAGTTGTCACCACCTTCAGACCCATGATCTTAGGAAATTATTATTCCTGTTGTTTTAAATCAGTGAGGTGTGCATGTAGTTTGTTATAGAGTATTACTGTAGCAACTCTGAGTAATAGAGAGGGGAGATAGGAAATATGCTTCCTATCTCTCTTATGTTTTTATAAATAATAATCATTTCATTTTCTTACAAACATTTATTATGCAACTATAATGTGACAGGCACTGGGATTTCAGAGATGGATTAAAATGCTGGTCTTTGTTCAGAAGTTTACTGTCTGGTAGGAGAAAGACTATGAATGAGTAGATGCAATTAGTTGTTAAGAGTGCTGAAAGGCAAATCTGCATTTGGAATAGTACGCACAGAGTTAAAAAAAGTTATCAAACCTACTAGAGAGAAAAGATTTAATGGAAGAACTGATTATTATATGGAATTAAACCCAGATGCTCATCCAGGTCAGGGAAATAAAGAAGTTCAGATGGGAACCATGGCACTACGGGGCACACATTTCCTACAGAGAGAGAAGCTCCTCAGCTCTAGCTAATTGTTACTGGGCAAAATGGAAGCTCATTACTACCCTGTCTTCTAGCCTTCAAGAGAAATCTAAATTATTCTTTAAAAAAAATTTACAGCTTAAAAACAGTGGCCATTAATTCCAGCTGTTTCTACCTTCTGCACAGACAAGAAAGTCCCCAGACTCAACAAACGTCAGACTATGGGCCACATTTAAACCTTGGATTTCCAGTTTGAGGTTGACCAATAGGTAGGAAATCAGGAGACAGCCAGCTTGGACAGGGTACAATGGCCCCCTCACAGGGGTGGGCAGGACTGAGATCTTGCCTTTAGCTCAGCTCCCCAAGCCAGAGCTCCCTGGCAGCGCTGGTGCCACTGGGAGGAAGGGAGCTGTTTTTCTTTTCTTTTCTTTTTCTTTCTTTCTTTTTTTCCATTTTGCTCAAAGTCACTGAAGGGCATGCTTCTTTCATTGATTTCTGCCTCTTAATAACAACAAAGTAATAATAAACATAATGAAAACATCTAAAGTTGTATAAAAACGCATTCTTAATTATCTGTAATTTCAGACACTGTCTCTCTCTAATATGCTAGATGGCATGTTTCCTTTAACAACTACGCATATTTCAGTCTAAGAATAGTAACAATTTATAATTTTTTTAGGAAAGCAGATTGTGCTCATATATTTTCACTATTAAATTTGGATAATAGAGGAAAATGTATTTTTAAAATATAACAGATGTACATTTGTATAAAAATCATCTATCTTTTGTATTATTTGTATAAATCTTAGAACAATATTTTTTTCCTTGCAGAAATGTAAATTCCTATTCACAAATAATAGAACCAACAGTGGAAGGTGGTTTGGGGGTTGGGAGGATAAATGTCAAATTTAGCAGGACTGTGGAAGTGCTCTTTATTTATAAATAATACACCACAATATGGTAACATGATATTTACCTAGCACTGCAGAGAAATTTGGTATTCTAGGAATACAAATGTTTCTGATAGCTGGAGGTTACAACTTCAAATGCCCCCAAGAAAGTTGATGAGAAGCTATCTAAGATCTATTACATAATTTATCTGCCTTCTTAAACAGACTAGACTAAAATAAACAGACAAGTAAAGCAAAACCTTGGATTCTTTAAGTTTATTCTCATGCATAGCATATTATGCTGTAATGCAATGCTGCCTTCTGTGGCTACAGTAGGAGATGAAATTGTTGAGCCATATATGAAATGGCCTTTGATCTAGCCTGCAGCCTGGTGGTTCTCCTCTATCAGAATCACCCATGGGAACACAGATTGTTGGTCTCCTTCTTCTACAGTTTCTTTTGTAGTAGGTTGGGGCTGGAAAACAAGATTTTGAATTTCTTTTTTTCTTTTTTTTTAAAGATTTTATTTATTTATTTGAGAGAGGGAGAGATCACAAGTAGGCAAAGAGGCAGGCAAAGAGAGAGGGGAAAGCAGGCTCCCTGCTGAGCAGAGAGCCCCATGTGGGCCTCGATCCCAGGGCCCTGAGATCATGACCTGAGCTGAAGGCAGAGGCTTTAACCCACTGAGTCACCCAGGCACCCTAAGATTTTGAATTTCTAACGTATTCCCTGGTGGTGTTGCTTGATGCAGAACTCGTATTTTAATCAGCTTTGCTATCAGCCTTTCCCCTTTCCTTCCTTCTGTTCTTCCTCCCTCCCTCTCTCTCTCCTTTCTTCCTTCCTCTTTTCCTCCCTTTC
>CM053616.1:15180310-15214894 GCA_028646535.1 Procyon lotor
GATGCAGAACCAATAGTGTTGAGGGTTCCGATCGTTAGAGATTCTGTCTTTAGTATTTGGACTTATAGAACTCAGGACATCAAGGCATCATTTATCATGACGTATGGACAATTCCACAGCCCTTTCTAACATTCTTGTGAATGTTAACATTTTTCAGTCCCTTCTCAGGCTTCCAAAATATCACTGTCATCTTGACAAGGCAAATAAGCTTTTCCAATAATCCACATTACCAAAGAAACACCCTTGCTTCCGTCAGTTTTTTCCCTTCCTTGTATAAAGTGAGATGGAAATAGTATTCACCAGAATAAGGTTTTTATGGCTATTTAAAAGCCAGGCTTGTTGTCAAACTTTGATATTCTCTGACCATCACAGCCCAGTCCTCTAAAAAAATTACCAATAACAAAAAGAGAAAGTTCTTCTGTTTTTCTGAATGTTAAAAAAATACAAGTAAATGAAAAACATTCATTCTTTTCTCAAAGAACTTATAGTTTAGCTGTAAATATATATGGGTCTTGTGTAAATGACACAGAATATGCTTTTGCACATCAATTAAAAGATCATAATGAGGGGCACCTGAGTGGCCCTTGCTTAAGCACCCAACTCTTGGTTTTGGCTCAGGTCATAATTTCAGGGTCATGATATTGAGCCCCACATCAGACTCCTCATTGAGCATGGAGGCTGCTTAAGATTCTCTCTCCCCTCTGCCCCTCCCCTTGAAAAAAAGATCATAATGATATAAGCAGAGATTACAAACATTTTTATTATTCATACACTGAACTTCCAGCTGCAGTTGGCATGTATTTCACTAAATATCAGACACTGTGTTTACATGTTACTTCTATGTCCATCAGTGAACAATTACAATGCTTACATGGACATAATGAAGTATGCACAATTATTATAGCAGATAGGATGAAAAATCAAAAGCAATGATGCAACAATTCTAGATAAATAAAATTTATATGGCACCAAAATACCCACATCAATGAGACCCAAAGGGGAAAGGCAGAAGAAATGATGGCATTCTAAATTCTTCACGAAACTTTCAGATTTTGGAAGTACTGATTTATATAACAACTGTTTTTATCAATTAATCAATTGCCTGTCAAATGTGCAGGAGCATTTCTGTCTTCTGAATTACTACAAAAATTAAAGCAAACAAAAAGTCTACATAGTAGAAGATATAAGCAAAGAAAATACCAAAATTGTATTAAAATGAAGTCAGAGGTATAAAATAAGACAGAGGAGATAATCACAACAGCAATAATAATTTGAATGCTCACTCTGTGCCAGGAATTCTACAATGTTTTAAATCTACTATCTAAGTCTTCATATGATTTTGTAATACAGTTAGAAAACAGTGCAAGTATTCAAATTCAGACTGTATTTGTTTTCAATATTTCATGAGAATAACTTAAACTGTGATGACAATAAATATAAGTGAAATCCCCCTAAGAAAAGGCAAATTTTAATTTTTTTTTAAGATTATATTTACTTATTTGTTTGAGAGACAGAGACAGAGATAGTGAGAGAGAGCACAAGTGGGGAGAACAGGGAGAAGACGGATCCCTGCTGAGCAGGGAGCTCAATGTGGGGCTCAATCCCAGGACCACAGAATCATGACCTGAGCTAAAAGCTGATGCTTAACCCTCTGAGCCACCCAGGAACCCCTGGAAAAGGCAAAATATTTCAAATGGGGTAGATATGAATAAACACAGGAGACACCCACATTACATTAAAAGACACACCTACAACTGCTCTACATACTAAACAGAATAGTATAAAGACATATAGAAGACATGAGAAATAAAATGGAGTTTTAATAGAAATAATGTAGACTTAGAAAACTACTTAGTTTCATGAGAGTAATAAATACTAAAATCAAATTTAAAAAGAAAACCAAAAAAGGTCATATTTAAAACTCATAGTGCATAAAAAGCAAAAATCCCATATACTAGTAAACTGAATTTCACAGAATATTAGTATTCTCACATCTAAAGAGTAGCAAAATCCTACAGGCAGTAAATACTTGTAAAAATTAGAAAAAAAAACCCCAAAAGGCATAAACTTATACAGAGAATTAAAATAGTAAAATATTAATAGTAGTTATCTTTGGATAATAAAGTTATTTGTGATTTTGTCTCCTACACTATATTTTTTTAAAGATTGTATTTATTTATTTGCGAGAGAACCTGTGAGTAAGCATATACAGGGGGAGAAGCAGAGAAAGAAGGAGAAGCAGGCTCCCCCTGCTCAGCAGGGAGCCTGACATGGGGCTCAATCCCAGGACCCTGAGATCATGACCTGAGCCAAAGGCAGATGCTAACTGAGCTACCCAGGTGCCCCTACTACTCTATATTTTCAAATGTATCTGCAATTAATGCATACACATCTTTCATGATGCATATATGTTTTTCATAACAAAACAGATTTTATAAGAAAGAAAATATAAATGTATACATGTGTACTGTTGTATGTGAGTATGAGTATGTATGCATATATAATACATGTATACATGTATGTTAAAGAATATTTTAAAGTTCTAATACTGAGGCAGTCACTTATTCCTAGACTTTGTATTTCATGAGGACAGATAATGCCTTTTTTAAATATTAAGGATATATACAGAATAATCTAAAAGCTTCCCTTCTATAAACCATTTTGAATTTCATCTTCCATAAATATTAATTTGTGTTTCTCATTATCTTTCCAGTTTGTGACCTTGTTTTTAAGATGTTATTTATTCATTCGAGAGAGAGAGAGAGAGCACACAAATGAGAGAGCACAAGCAGGGAGAGCAGCAAGCAAAGGGAGAGGGAGAAGTCAGTTTTGATCCCAGAACCCTGAGATCATGACCTGAGCTGAGTTTACCCACTGAGTCGCCCAGGCACCCACAAGTTTGCGAACTCTTGTGGGGAATAACACCTATACATTTACCACCAGGTATATAAGGAAATCCTACTTTTCTCTCTCTCTCTCTCTCTTTTTTTTTAGTCCTAAAATTAACTTTAAGCTTCAAGAGAGTTCTCCTATGCATAGTATTCTTGAATTTGTTGAACATGTCCATGCTAAACTTACTAATACCCTTCATGGACATGAATTTGATTGTGTCCCTTTTCACCCATCATTTTTCTGAACTGGAAATTTCTCATCCAGTCTTACTATTTCATTCCTTTGATTATTTCCATTAACCTTTCAGGCTGTTCTGTTTTATGGCCTTAATGGAATGCACTGAATCAAGCTATGAACTCTACTCCAAGTACAAAAACATTATCATTTCTATTCAAAGACTTAACAAAATTACATATGACTTTTTTTTTTTTTTTTTTTTCAATTTTATCATTGTTATCTCTGGCATTTAGTTGACCTTTTGAACTGTTACCCTACACTGGAGAGGCTTCAAGAACTAGTTGACATAGACTTAGACATAGTTTTTTCTAAACACAAATAATAGAAAAAAACCATGTTTTATCAACATGGTTTGGGTTATACTTTCCCAAATGCATCACCTTCTACTTTCCACACCTGAAATTCACCCACTATTATGTGTCCTACTCACACAGCATTACAAAATGTTCCTGCAGGGCCCATCCATCTCACCAGTTTTGAAACCTATCAGAGTCACCTGCAAACTTACACATCTGTCTCAATACAGTCATACAGCCTACCTTCCCCCCCAGGCCCACATCCTTCCACATTCTTCCAGCTGCTAACCCTGGAGCCCTGGTGGAGTATATTTTTACTCTACTTCTGGCTTAGTCGAACCTCATACTATGATACTAGTCCTGCATACCAGAGAAGAATTTCAAGAACTTGAGCAAGTGCTATGGGTGAGAAAAGGTTCACCCGGATGCTACCTAGTCCCACTTGGACTTCCCATCCTGTTCCCTGCCTTGACTATTCTTCCTATGACCAAGCCCCTCCTTCATACTCCAATTTTAATAATAGATCTGTATTTTTGTATGTGGTCTGTTCACCCTACTTTCACTGATTTAGTTTGGTTTTTAAGTAGAATGTTTTGCCTTACTCTTGCGTCCTTTGCTAACTGCCAGATCAAACTTCCTTTTCCCAAAGAATCACCTAGAAGACCTATCAAGCTATAGCTTCCTGGCCCCAACCCTAGAAATTCTGATTCAGTACTACCAGTAGGCCAGGGCAAGGCCAACAAAGCTGCATTTCTAATAGATGATGCCAATGCTACTGGCCTGGAGACCACACTTTGAGAACCACACAACTTCCATGATATCCATTTGTTTTTTGTTTGCCAGAGGCATCCCTTGATGATCCAACCATTCGACCAGCTCATCTGGGTTGTCCTGATGAGCTTTCCTACACCTCAGGACCCTATTTCTTCCTCTGACCACTGTATGAGGAAGGTAAACAATACTGATTCTAATTCTGCTTCTTGAAATGACTATGCTGATGACAATGGCAATGATAATGAATCTCAATTTATTAATCTTTAAGGTGGATATAAAAATGGCACATCCCTTATAGATTTCTGAAACTATTAAATGAGAAAGCACAGCACTTTGCATGATGCCTGGCACATAGTGGGTGCCCGGTAAATGTGGGTTATGAGGCCATCGATGCAGATGATGATTGCAGCATATCAAAAATTCAACAGACTGACTGATTAATTTGGGGGAATATTATAGTGAGCAAAACAGATAAGGATTCTGCCCTGGTGGAGACAGAAACAGTGAATGAGTACATAGATAATAATAGATTACAATAAGTAATACCAAAAACAAAACAAAAAAACAGTAACTGGGAGAGGCTGATTTCATCAGAACGGACAAGGTCAAACCCTGTAAGAAGGTGGCATTCGCAATTCTAGAATTGTAGATGGAGCAGCCACATGAAGAGCTGAAGGAAGAGAATCTCAGACATGGGGAACTGCCAAACAGATGTTCTGAGACTGGAAATTGTTTGGTTTGTTCAATGAAAAGGCCGCATTGGTGGTAACTAATAAAGAGAGGTAGAATGAGCTGAAATTAGAAAAGAAGTAAACACCGAGACTGGTAGGGTGTGTTAAGTAGTTTATAGTTTGGTCTAAGAAAAACACAAAGGCTTTGAGGGTTTTAATTTCTAAGAAGGGGCATCCTTTATTCTGATTAACATGTTAACAAGATCATTCAGGGTAAGAATGGGTTGCTATAAGGCAAAACTGAGAGACAGACGGGAGTTTCTAGGTGTGGTCTAGGCAACAGGTGAGAGTGGCTGGATTTATAGAGTGAGAGAAGTCAGGATGGAGAGAAGTGGGTAAATTTTAAATACATTCTGGAGGTTGAACTGCTATGGATTTAATTCAAAGTATAAGGAAAAGAAGGCTCAAAGCTAATAACTAAGTTTGATATATTGCAACACTGAGGCTATATTTATTAAACTAAACTCTCTTTACAGAGTTTGACAGTTTTCATATGTATTGCATATGTGAATGATAAATATTCCTTCTTATCTGAAGCTAATTTAATTTTCTGGGTGATTTTCCTAATAACTTACAAAGTCGACATTTTTCATAGTCTTTGCTAGAGTGTAAATAATGGTGGCACACTTCTTAAGCTCCCTCCAGAAAGCTTGTAATATTTTGAGCTCAAATTATTTTTAAATAATACTTGCTAATATTTATTTAATGCTTTATATGTATCAGAACCTGACTCATGCCCAAATCACTAGACTTAGCAGCCCACCCAAAATGGAAAATTTACTCATCTTTTCTCACTAATATCACTCGAATTTCCCTTCTATAACTTTGATTCAGTTATCCTATGTATTTATGATAAATTGCACTGCCTTGCTTTAAGTTCTACTGTTCTCAGAATCACCTCTACTACATTTCTTTATCGGTTTCTTTCTCCTTGAGCTTCTCCAAAATGTCAGTCGATGGCAAGAATGGTGCACTTGACAACACAAGATCTGAATGAAACCTCCTAATCTGAGTTTGAGTAATCAAGGAGAATACATGTTAATATACAGACACCTGTTGTTAATAACAGTAATGATGACAGTGCCACTTAGTATTTTCTCTGTTCCAGGCACTGGCCAGACTTGCACTGAACATGCATCATTTTGCTTACTCTAATCTCCATTCATAACTGCAGGCTAGATGTCCTGGCCCATTGCACAGGCCGTGTTACAGATGGGGAGATGTGTTCATAACCACTCCCCAAGCCTAAACTGGAGCAGGTTGGAGGAGCAGAAAGGGGAACAAGGTGGTAGGTAGAACAAGGAGGTGTGGATCGAAGGAAAGATGAGAGTCATAATCACACAAATGTTCCTGCTTTTAGGTTAGGTACTATAAATTGTACATAACGTTCAGCCAAAAAGAAGAGAAACAAGCAGTTTGCCGAAGAAGTAAAAAAATGAGAACTAACTTGTTCCTCTGTTTACATGGAAGGGAGTGAAGAGGTGGTGAGGAGAAAAACTCACTCACTGATATCTTCTTCTGAGGAAAGAATTAAATTTATTATTATTTTATTATTGTTTTAAAAATCAAACAAGGAAAATGCCCCTGCTGTGACTTTCCCTTCCTACATATATCTACACAATGACCCTGTGTCATCTTAATTCCCTAGGTATTTTGCAAACTAAATTATCATTCCAAAGGAAACACAGTATTATGCGTACAATCCCCACATTTATCTGGCTAACCATCCTTTAAAAATCGCACACACACACACACACCCCCACACAATCCCCCAGCTCATTTGAAATTTCT
Organism: Procyon lotor; assembly: GCA_028646535.1. Classification (NCBI taxonomy): domain Eukaryota; kingdom Metazoa; phylum Chordata; class Mammalia; order Carnivora; family Procyonidae; genus Procyon; species Procyon lotor. The sequence goes on from CM053616.1 coordinate 15,187,032, forward strand.
TTTGTTTTCATGCACTGTAAATTGGTGATAAAGTCTTATTACTGAGCATTTGGCAGTTGGATTCACTAACTACTTTTTGAATGTCAGTAAGAATATACCAAGGGAAAATTGAATTATATAATGTAATCACTTGGGCTAATTATTTTCTTTGCTGGTCCTCTAAAGAAGCAATGGATGAGAACTCACAAATATCACATTTATTTTTCTTAGCAGGAGAGGAGCACTGGTCTGTGATTAAAGTGGCATCATGTTGCTTCTTACAGAATGTGTAATGGGTCTGAACTGCAGGAATAAAAAAGCAGGTACACCCATTAACTGTAGTAAAAAATCTCCTTTTAATTGGGTAGGCAGTTACCACAGAAATGTATACAGGAAGTGGCCATTACATATAAGCCAAAATGGTAGAGCTTTATTGCTGATAGCAGGGTATTCTTCATCTAAAGCTCTCCTTCAGTCTCCAAAAACAAGAAAAAAAATTCAACCTTAAAGCCTTTTCTAATTGCACATAGCATTTCCCAAACATGAGCCTGTTAGAGATTCTAAGAAGTTCTGTAGTATGTACCCATCTAAGTTAACTTTGTTTTATCCAGCATTTTCCAAATTTAGGTAATCCCAGATGATTTTTTTGTTTTGTCTTATTTTGTTTCTCTCATTTTTTTTTTAAGGAATACCTAGTAATACACATACAGTTGGGGAATCTAGGTGAACAAGAATGTTTAGCCTTAATCTTTACTAGATGTTTCATTTGACTGCACAGTTGTTGCATCTTTAACTTCATCCATTTTACTCATACCAAATTTGTACCCAAAATGCATTTTGCAAGGAATAACTACCGAAATATTGCTATTGCTATTTAAAAAAGCACAATTCCCGTTACAATTGCATAGCAACAGCTTTTCTGAATGACAAAAATATGGGTAAAATGAGAAAGAATGCTTGGAGTCTGAGGGTTGTGTACAAAGATTTTTTTTTTTTGGTCACAAGAAGGACTTAATGAGACTTTTTTCTTTTCACATACTGAAATTCAATATTCAGGATGAAAATCCAAATTGAATGCTGAGAGAGAAAAAAATGTACATTTCTTACATGTTTCTTAAATGCTTAATTCATACCAATTAGTATGTAAGACACTGGGCACATGACAATGACTAACATACAAACCCTTTCCCTTGAGAAACTTCCTAACCAACATGTTATATGTTAATCGTGGAATTAGCAAGAAATTATGGAAACACAGGAAAGGGAGAGGAGTTGTCTTATGGGTGTTCCTGATGTCAAAGCCAATGACCAAAACTCAGTGCACATATGTGACACAGCATTGGATTAAAAGAATACCACAAAGTACACACACAAAAAATCTGTTTTTGTGAACTCAAAGGTTTTTGCCCAGATAGCCAGTGTCCACAGTACTTCCTCTGTGTGGCATTCTATTTAGCTTGTTCCTAAGAAAGTGGTATACCTTACCCCACACACATATGCCCATAAAAAGCCATTACAGCTCAATAATAAAAAGACAAATAACCCAATTTAAAATGGCAAAGGATCTGAAAAGACATTTCCTCAAGAAAGGTATACAAATGGTGAATAAATCTATAAAAAGATACTCAACATCATTAGTCATTAGGGAAATGCAAATCAAACTCACAATGAGATATCACTTCACACCCATGAGTCTAGTTGGAATAAAAAAGAGTTAGCTAATAACAAGTACTGATGAGGATGTAGAGAAATAGAAATACCCACGCATTTCTGGTAGGAATGTAAAATGGTAGAGTCTCCATGGAAAACATCTGGTAGTTCCTCAAATGATTGAACACAGAATTACTAAATGACTCAGTGATTCCATTCCTGGATGTATACTCAAAATAACTTAAAATATAGGTCCACATAAAAATGTGTACATAAATGCTTATACAGAATTATTAATAATCGACAAAAGTAGAGACAATACCATTGCCCGTCATTGCCCTCATGAATGAATAAAATATGGTATATCAATACAATGGAATATTATTTGGCTATGAGGAAATGAACTACTAATATACAGTACAATAAGGTTGAACCTTGAAAACATACGAGCTAAAGATACTAGTTGCAAAACACAACATACTCTATGATTCCATTTTTGTAAAATGTCTGTAAGAGAAAAATCTACAGAGACAGAAAGTAGACTGGTGGTTGCTCAGGGCTGCTGTAAGGTACAGGAAAAAAGTAGAATAAGAGGATGGGGCAATGACAGTTAAAGAGTACAAGGATTCCTTCCCTCCTTCCTCCCTCCTTCCTCCCTTCCTCCCTCCCTCCCTTCCTTCCTTCCTTCCTTCCTTCCTTCCTTCCTTCCTTCCTTCCTTCCTTCCTTCCTTCTGTTCTAAAATTCACTGTGGTCAGATATGATTGCAAACATTTGTGATTTTACTGAAACCAGTAAATTGTATAGTTTAAATGTGAGGTTGTCTAGTGTGTGAACTATAGTGGATAGTATCTCAATAAAGCTATTTTACAACATTAGGCAAGAAACTTACTGCACTTTCAGTAAACATTTGTTGAGTAAGTGATAAATCAATAATGTATAGATGAAACTCCAAATACTTTACTTGAATAGAGTACGCCATTGAAACACTGTGTTTTCAAGTTGGTGCTTTTGCCCGTAGGCACACAGCCACCAAATGGTGGAAGGAGCTGTGTGGTCTTATGGTATAAATTTCAGGAGTATGAATACAGGTGTACTCTGGTGGTTTCCTGCTAAAATATGCCAGGTGATACTAAAGATAAGTCTACACCTTACTATATAAAACAGTCACTAAAATGATTTTATCTAGATAATGAAATAATAAATCAGAAATAAAAGTCCTTGGAAAGTATAGAAAGACATGTCGGGCTTCACTCTCTAGCCTTTCAAAATTGGCAAGCACAACTGGTGCTAACTCTTGCTAACTCTAATTAAAACACTCCTGTCTAATTTAGTTTGAGTCCTAAAATAGTCAAACTCCTTCTGGGATAATGTATACTCTGGTACCTCAGGACAACTTTGGCATAGATGCCCTTTTGGGCAGCTTTCCACCACTGTCAGCGGTTCTCCTCTTTCTAAACCACAGATGGTCAATTCACCTTGCTGAGACTGTTAGGGCTAATTAAAATCATAGCCATAGATTGCCTTTTTAATGCTCTGTGCATAGTGCATTAATGCTTAATGCTTTATGCATAGACTTCGCCTTTCCCTCTGGAGTCTCTACTTCCTTTCTCATCTTTCTGAGAAAGAAGAGTTAGATCCAGAGCCATCTCAAGGATACACACACAAAAAAACTATTCAGATTGCTTTTTCCAATGAAAGACAGAGGAGAGGAGAGATCCACATAGTAGGTCCTTAAATAAATATATGTGTGAACAATAAATAAATTTCATTACGTATTCAACTAGTATTTCCACAGTCTAATTGCAATTGTCATACCAAATCCTTTTACACTAACAGCCTGGACGTACCATCTTTCTTCTTCTAATACATATATGCATTCAACAGAATCTCTTAAACATCAGTTTGGATGGAACTTGGCTGTGATTTCAGGTGAAAAAAGAAATTATTATAATAAGAAATCAACATAGATATAAGAAGGCACAGCAAATAGATGCCTTTGATTTTTTAAACTTAATTCCGCCTTATATTATGCATTTTTATCATACATTTGTGATCATACCCCTACATGGGGGAAAAAAAAAACCTCTTAACTAATTTCATTATGATCCATTTGGCAATTACCCTGTGAAAGATAATCAATATAAACTTACCTAAGGCACTGCTTTTATGGCTAGGACCATTAAATGCACATGGGTGAGGGGGGGTCACTGCTAATAAAGGCCAATTATAGAGAGACATGAAATTTAAGGACTACTACTTTGGGGGAAGCAATGATGTATTAAATTCAGGAGAACTCCATTCAAAGAGTTACACATTGTAATAGAGGAGCTAAAGATTATCTTTATTAATATATTCTATGATAACTATTTTCTGTTTATAGCTAAGAACCTAAGCCCAAAACCCCACATGGGTGATCCAACAGCAAATTTGTAAAGGAGGCAACTGAACACCTTAATGGAGGTGGATATGCCAGTTACTCTCCAAACAAATGGATGGGTCAGTTCCCTACTTGACCAATTATACATGCTTAGAAAATAGCAACACATCCAATATATTTCAGTAAGAAAAAAAAAAAAGTAACACTAAAGCATACACAAAAAATAAAAGGATGCAAAGCCTTATCAATTTTTAATTATCATATTTCCTTCCATTACTAGACACATCTGAGAGTTGATGGAGTGTGAACATTTGTATGCTTGCTGTAGTAAATTGAATTTACAGAGCATATCTAGGAATCGAGTTAAAAAAACAGAAAACATATCTTCTTCATAGTTAATGATGTATTTATTATTAAATTTGGGACAGATCATTCAGAATTATAAGATCTAAATGTTAGTAGTACCTTAGCCCTATAAATTACTAAATAAAAAGATGATGATATTAAAGAGAAAAATAAACAAGGGAAGATTTGGAGTTTGAACTACACATAACCTAGTATATAAACAGAGAAATGGCTTTGGATTCACTGCTCTTGTACGAGGGACATTTTTTTTATACACTTGGAAATTTGTGATTGTCAGTATTAATAAAATGTAAGAAATATTGGTAATATACTTCTTTGTTGTAGCTTATGTCTCTACAAAACTAATCAAGCCTCTTCTTAACAGTATAATACACAGTACAGTTACTTGTTCTGTGCTTATATTTATCTGCTCCGACTGCTGTAACACAGACTTGGTGGCTTAGACAACATAAGCCTATTTTTTCACAGTTCTGGAGTCTAGAAGTTTAAGATGAAGGGGGCAGCAGGGCTAATTTCTGGTGAGACATCTCTCCTTGGCTTGGAGATGATGCCTTCTCACTGTGTGCCCACGTAAGCCCTTCTCTGTGTGTTTGCTTCGAGAGAGAGAGAGAGAGAAAAAATGCTCTTATGCCTCTTCCTCGTCTTATAAAGATGCCATTCCTATTACATTAGGGCCCCATTATTAGGATTTTGTTGAACCTTAATTACCTCCTTAATTAAAGGTCCTGTCTCCAAATACAGTCACATTGTTGGTGATTAAGTCTTCAATGTATGAAATTGAGATAAACCGATTCAGTCCATAACAATGTTCTATAAAAACACATGAGTCTCCATAAAAAGCTTACAAAATATTTTGATAGAAAGTTAGATTACTTATATAAAATGTATGCATAATGGTGTTTGTTATGTTTAAAATTCAGATGAGCCAGAGAACAAACGAAGCCTTTGAGTGGCCGAGACGGACAAGACAAGGCGTCTGTTTTTTTCTCACAGTCTAGCTGGGAAGAAAGCATGGATGGCAGGCTATTAAGACACAGAGGAAGCTAAAAAAGTATAAAATGCTTCACAAATTTGGATGCCATCCTTATGCCACAAACCTAATATTTGTCTATGTTTCTTGAGATTGCTGCCAAAAATTTTTCTGGGCATCGTTAGGACATCATTGCATGATTCTTGCAGGATTTATGAGAATTACAGAGGGAGCAGCTGTTGCTTGTACATGTTATAGGTGAGCAAAACTGAGTATGGAGAGGGTACAAAGGATGTTTTACTATTTGTGGCATTTTGTTGTTTTATTTTTGCTTAATTTTTGCAACTATGCTTTAGCCTTCTACCCTTCAGACAAAAACCTGACCACATTAGGAAACCGTTCAGGATCTATCTATACCACTTCTCCAGTCCCCACATCAGATTACGTCCCCTTCCTCAACCCTTGCTTATCCGAAACATTTATCCACTTCTTTCCTTTGCCCACAATCTCCCTCCTCACTCCTCTTCCCAACCCTTGACTCTTCTTTCATCTTCATTGAACTGTTTATTCGGGGCCCCTCACCTCCCTCTTTCCCAACTTTTCTTTGGCTCTTCTATTTCTTGTCTGTTTACCTAACTAGTCTTTGAAGTCAAGACTGGTGCCCTATGCCCAAAGAGTGCCTGGTCAAGCACAAAAGATGCACTCACGTGCCGGCTACTGTCAGTAAGGACGCTGTGGTTCAGCTGCATATCTGGGCCCAGAAACCGGACTTGGTCGACTCACTACATACCCAGACATCATTTTTTATTATTCTTAAGCATTTTCAGAAGACAGTGAGCTACTCATGGGATTTTCCTGTCCCACTACATTACAAAATGATAGTTTTTAATGGGGGCTTTTAACTTCTTGTATAAATTTTAGTCTGCTGCCTTCTTAATTCGCTTTTAAGATGATTTTTCTAAAACTTTCTAAATAGATGGGTCTATTATCTACTTGCTGAATCAGTACATTATGTAATAGCTGAGGCAACCATATGCATTTAAAATAATATGGGATGGGATTATGAAGAGCAACTTTCTTAGAAATGAGAATTATATGTGCATTATATACATATATGGTATATATATATTACACATACATGTATGTATATGTATATGGCCACATACATATACTACAGACATTAAAATATAATTTAATATTCTGAATCCACTGCTACTGGGCTTAAAGAACATATCTGTGTGAGCTGGACATGCTCTAGGTCAGTAGAAAGTCATTCTGAATACATTGCAAGATGGGGACCTATGGATCCCTATCCCATAAGGAGAAGTCTCAGACAGGCAAAACACCTGTGTCAAGGGACATCTCTTTAGATGTGTTTTCTTGGGAGAAATATAAACTCAAAACCACATAAAGTGAAATGTGCTACTTATGGGATAGGGGGAAAAGATATGGAGAACTCTTAGATTTGGTTACGGGTTTTCAATTATATGCTGAGAACTGACCTAGCAGACTTAATTGTGTCTATGAAGCCAGATTGTACCAATTCTAGCCAACATTTCTCTAGAAATGAGAGAAAACCTACACACTAAGGTAAACATTTATATATTGCTTATATTTCTGCAGACTGCTTTTAAAGGAATTCTGGAATCTAGAAAGTTCAAAACTGTTTTCATTTTGTCACCAATGTTAATCAGACCTAATGGCTTTTTCTCAAGAGTGAACTTTCCACCCATCTCCTGTGGGTGCATGGGCAATGCACAGAGTTTGTCTAAAGCTGGGCACATCCTTGGTTAAAGATCAAAAATGTTTTTAAAGAATGCACTTCGGGATGCCTGGGTGAATCAGCCAGTGGAGCATCTGCCTTTGGCTCAGGTCATGAGACCAGGGTCCTGGGAGTGAGTCCCACCTCGGGTTCCTTGCTCAACGGGGAGCCTGCTTTTCCCTCTGTCTGCCGCTCCCCCCACTTCTGCGCTTTCTCTCTCTCTATCTCACAAATAAATTAAATCTATAAAAATATTAAAAATAAATAAAAATAAAATATACATTTCTGCATTGATTCAGATATTAGATCAATCTAGACCTAAGGCAGAGTGGCAAATCTCCTGAATGTTTATTAAGGATGATTATAATTCCTGAGCCAAAAAGCTGGCTATTTGGAAAATAATAATGGACAGAATATTATTCTTTAGTTCTTTAAAAAAAAAACAGAGTTAAAAAAAATAGTCATGGCATGTGTAATTTAAACAGAAGATAAGCTGGCGCCAGCATTCGGAAAACCTCCCCCTGCAACCCCCTTGTCAGCACTTCTTCCTGCCAGCACTTTTTTAGGTTCTGTCTTTCATTAGATCAAAGACAATCAATTCTTCATATCTTCAGAGTCCATGTTAGCATGCACAATGGAGAAGTAAAAATAAAAAACTTACTACAAGCTCACTGAAGCCAGACTTCAAACCTTTTGTAGCCTTCCCAGAACCTAGTGCAGTACATATACATAAAGTACATCCACCAGTAGATGAATGTTCTAATAGATCAGAAACATTAACATAAATGGTTACGATTAAGAACACATCTATTTATTTATTTATAGTTCATGTACTTTAGACAAGTTGTCCTTAATATTATCTATTACAAATTTTCCCAAGTTCAATTATTATGGAACTTACAATATTCATTTTATAGTGTAAATGCTTTAAATTATATTTAATGTTTGTTAACTCTGAAACTCTTGAAGAAGACCACAGAATTTCTCTTGTTTTATATAAAATGATATCATACCTGGAAAGTCTGTTTATGTGGGTTCACATTCAAAGCCAGTCTAAGTGCAAGAAAGGACCATGATTTGAAAGGTAAAACAAAAGTCTAAAATGCATGCTTAAAACTTATCAGTACAAGCTTTCATTTCTTATGGGATTTTATCTTATGAAGAATCTACACTGGGGTGCCTGGGTGGCTCAGTGGGTTAAAGCCTCTGCCTTTGGCTCAGCTCATGATCCCAGGGTCCTGGGATTGAGCCCCACATTGGGCTCTCTGCTCAGCAGGGAGCGTGCTTCCCCTCCTCCCCTCTCTCTGCCTGCCTCTGCCTACTTGTGATCTCTTTCTCTCTGTCAAATAAATAAAATCTTTAAAAAAAAAAAAAAGAAGCTACAGTAAGGTCAAATTCTTAAAACTGATGAAAAGTATTTAAATAACACTGATAATAAAGCTCTTTTCTCCCGTCTTTTTTTTTCCAAAGATTTTTTTTTATTTTAAAGATTTTATTTGTTATTTAAAGATATATTATTTATTTATTATTTTATTTAGAGAGAGAGAACTCACAAGTGGGGGGGAGGGGCAAAGGGAGAGGGAAAAGCAGGTTCCCTGCTGAGCAGGAAGCCAGATTATGCTCTATTCCAGGACTCTGAGATCATGACCTGAGTCAAAGACAGATGCATAAGCAACTGAGCCACCCAGGCAACCCATACCCATTTTTTTTAAGGTTTTATTTATTTATTTGACAGAGAGAGAAAGAGTACAAGTAGGGGGATCAGCAGGCAGAGGGAGAGGGAAAAGCAGGCTCCACACTGAGTTGAAAGCCTTATGTGAGGCTTGTTCCCAGGGCCGTGGAATCATGACCTGAGCAGAAGGCAGACACTTAACCAACTGAGCCACCTAAGTGTCCCTCACCCAGTCATCCCAATCTTTTTAAGTAAAAGTAATAAATTGTATTTTCCATTTAAACTCAGTCCTGCAGGATGAGCTTAACTTTATATTAGAATAGTCAAAGATTATATTACATCAACATTCATTTTAAAGCCTGGGTAGAATAGTTAAAACAGTATTATGATCATTTCCTGAATTCAATCATGTCTTTTATAATAGTCACAGATCATACTAGGTATGTGGAAGATCTTTAGAATGTATACCCAGTTATCAAGAGAATTAAATAAAAAAGACCCAAGACACAAACACAATTTTATCTATTTTTTAAATTAATAATGATTCTAATTTACACATTCAATATGTATTCTATAATGAAATTTTCGGGAATAGGGTGATTCATTTATAATAAAAATGTGAGTCTAACAGAAACAAAGCCAGCAGTTATATAGAAAAATACTTGGTACCCTATACAAAATGTAAAATAGAAACAAAAAAATAGAAACAACAAAATATGTACATACAGATCCTATACAGAATAGTTACTATTCTTCCTATATTAAGAGTTCCTGCAAATCAATAAACTAAAGATGAATATTTTAATAAGTGTATAAAGGTCAAAAAGATTGATAGCTAACTCACAAAATATAAAACACAAATGTCCAGTAAAATTATAAAAATAAATCCAAATTTAATAAGGATATAAGTTAGAACAAAGAGAGTCCATTTTATAAAATTGTTAGGCAAATATAGGTGGAGAGAAATGTATTCTTCTTCTATTACACATTTATTTAAGAGAGAGAGAATACAGTGAAGGGGAGAGGCAGACTCCCCACTGAGCAAGGAGCCCAGTGCAGGGCTGGATCCAAGGACCCTGGGATCATGACCTGAGCCAAAGGCAGATGCTTAACCCACTGAGTCACCCAGGTGCCCTGAGAGAAATGTATTCTTTTGGAGACAGGCAATTCTTGCACTGCTGCTGTGAGTATAAACATTGGTATAATACTTTTACCTAGCATATAAGCAAATAAATGACAAAGATACAGAATAATCATCTTAGTGTTTTTGTTGTTTGTGTGCACTTTTTTACACTTGATCTTAGCCAAAAGGCCGAGAAGTGATGTGTGCACTTTTTTAAATAGAACTTGGAAACAAGACAATACTCAATAATAAAGAACTGGAGAACATACACATGCACATAGGAGCATACAGAAGAAGGTACTATGGATGTCAACGTGTGTTCATATATGGATATTCCTACATATATTTCTGGCTAAGTTACTCAGAAATCATAATTTATATACAATAGGCTTAGCTATCAATGAAGCATCATGCATCTAAATATTGTATAATAATCTAATATAAAATTTGACCTCATATATTTGCAATTAGAAGTTTACCCAGGTCACTATAAATTCTAGGTAATTCTATAACTGTATTTGCCTTATGATCAGTAGTATACATTACAAAATAATTTCTATATAGTCATTGTGTGTTGCTGTACTTTGATGTTACAAATGTAAAAGTTCTTTGTTTCACCAAAAACTTCCATATAAAATGACGATATTAAATTGCTGCCATTTTAATGACAATCTATTTTAGTTAGAATAATGCTACCTCTAAAACCAAAGAATTAAAGTCCTTTGCCTATTCTTAGTTTAATATTTATGGTTTGATCAAAGAACAAACAACTCCATTGTCTCGCCCATCACATACATTATTACCCTATCTAAAGATGAAAGCATTTTCTGAATAAACTTTAAAGCCAAAAAGTAAAAAGGATAGCATAATACTATTATTGTACAGGTTAGCAGATATAATCTGCATACCATGCCTTTTCATTTCTACAGAACAACTTTTAAAGAGCCTATGATTTTTCCTGTACTCTTTACAAGGTAAAAAGATTTATTCCAGAGGGAAAAATCCAAAGACTGGTAAACAATTTTTTTGTTGTTGTTGCTGTTACAGGAAAAAGCAATTGGAATTCAAATGGTAAAATACTTTCTCCAAATTACATGATTCAAACGAAACTGACTAAAAAAAACTCTGGGGTAGATGACAAGATATGTGTTTGAGTACTACCACATATAACAATTATTAATTTACAATGATACGTAGTGACCCCGACTTTCTGAATAATATGTACCATCCATGCCCCTTAAATTTTTTAAATTAGATTATTTCTATGTGTTTTACTTAGATATATTTGATTTTATTGCTTCACCTTCAACATAACATCTACAGTATTTCCATATTAACAAAACAATATTACCAAGACATTTGAATTTAATGGCAAGAATGCCGTCTGTCATCTCAAATGATATCTGACTTTCCCACCCAAGTACAAATAGTTTCTACAATTTCTCTCATTAATTCCTTCATTTATTTTCCCCAGGTAAAATATTTGGGAATCTCTAATTTGTTATTTAACTCATTTGCTGTTTAACACATTTTTAAACAATAATTTTTCATAGGTTTCAGTTGTATCATTGGAATAATTAGACTAAAGAGCAATGCATCTAGATTTTAGTCAATGAACAAGTATTCAAACGCTGCTTTTAACCCCTGTGCAATTAATCAAAATAGATTAAGAACATGTAAGGAATATTGGGACTTTGTAATTTCACACTAATAAGCATAGGAGGCAATTCAGGAATAAGCATTTAAAGTGTCACAGTGAAGTACTTTGAAAAGGACAGTGTAAATTAATCTCGAGCCATTGACTTACCCAAGACTGTGAGCTCTGCAGAGGCACTAATATTCTCATTTTTATATGTAACAACACAGGTGTAAGTTCCACTATCATCATCTGTCACATTGGAGATGAGCAAGTTGCTTCCACCCAATAAAGAATACTTTTTAGACCTGTAAGACACAGGCATATAAAATTAGAGATTAGATTAATGTACTGATATATATGTGTATACCAGGTAAGGTACTTGGAGGTTTAAATAAACTTCACAAAAGATCCATTTCTATCTGGGGGGCCTTGGTAACACAACATTTATTGATCAAAAATTCATTCAAGATAAACCACTCCCACTGGAAGGCTATGCGTGGTGATCAAAGAAATCAAATAGATTAAACTTGGAACCAAGTTTAGTTTTGAAAAGAAATTTACAGATAATCTGGTGCAATTCTCTCATTTTGGATTTGAGGATCACAAGCAGCAGAGAAGTAATTCTCCACAGTGGAAGTCAATGTCTTGTGTCCTGACATCTGATTTAGTAGCGTTTGTACAAGGCCACATTTCATACTGTATCAAGAATGTCTGGCTACATTCAGAGAACATGTTTTGACATGCTAAAGCTGCAACCAGATTTCTCACATGCTTTGATATTCTCAGAGGAATAGTGACACCATACCATATAGTATTGTTATACAAATACAGAGCGGAGATGAAATTTAAAGATTTAAGTTATTGTCTGTGAACCTATCTCATCATAGAAAACAGATGTGTTAAAAAGGAGTCCACGAGACCTCCAAATCAATGAAATTAATTTCTTAAGTGAAATCCATTTAATCAAAATGTTTCAGGCTAAGTGTTCCATTCTTTTAAGAGTTTACTTTCTAAACTATGCCTTAATATGAAATATTAATAATTCAAAGCCAGCCATGTTCTCCTTTTGCCTTATCTTAAATAATTTGTTACATCTGGAGTGTGAAAGATATAACTGAAACTGAAAAAGTTGCACAGACCCTATAATGAATAACATGCTATATATTTCAATTCAGAAAGCTTTAATTTTTTGGAGTGCTGGGGTGGCTCAGTCTGTTAAGCATCTGCCTTCAGCTCAGGTCATGATCCTAGGGCCCTGGGATCGAGCACCACATCTTGCTTTCTGCTCAGTGGGGAGCCTGCTTATCCCTCTCCCTCTACCTCATTCTGCCTACTTGTGCTCTCTCTCTCCCTCTCTCTGTCAAATAAATAAACAAAATCTTAAAAAAAAAAAAAAAAAAGACAGTTTGGGGCGCCTGGGTGGCTCAATGGGCTAAAGCCTCTGCCTTCAGCTCAGGTCATGGTCTCAGGGTCCTGGGATCGAGCCCCACATCAGGCTCTCTGCTAAGCAGGGAGCCTGCTTCCCCCTCTCTCTACCTGCCTCTGTGCCTACTTGTGATCTCTCTCTCTCTCCCTCTCTGTCAAATAAATAAATAAAATCTTTAAAAAAAAAAAAAAGCTTAAATTTCTTAATAAATATTTTATTCTCTATTCTACTTCCTTAAGATGAGATCCTCCAAGGTATCTTTGCTGAATAGTTTTTGGACAGGGAGTTTTCAACAGCAACCCTGGCTTTCTAAATTTCTTTTCTGAATTGATCTCATAAATTTTGACTCTGTTCCCCATCTCTTTATCCCATTCGTTAAATGTCTTTCATATATTATAAAATGTCAAGGAATGTGGGGGGAAAATCAATTATCATCAAAAACTGTAGCATTTCTAGGTACCTATATCAAATTAGAGAGGAGAAACAGTAACATATACTTCACAAAAGCCTTCAATTTGTGATACCTGAGTTGGATGACTTCCTCTCCTCGTAACCAGGTAAAACTCGGGGGAGGATAGCCAGAAACACAGCACTCCAGGATGGAATCTTTTCCTTCAATGGCTACCACATTGGATGGTCTTTGCAGAAAATATAGCTGTCTATGCAGTCCTGGGTCTGTGGAAAGAAAATACAGGATCACATATTTTATGAAAAACACTGTAAAGATAAATGATGTAGCTTGAACCATTTTTTTTCCTCATAAGACACTCTGATAGAGAAGAAGGAAAGAAAAACTGGAAAGTTATCAGTGAAACTTATAAACTAGACTCTTAAAAGGTTTTTCCATCCCCAGTTTCTAGGATCATGATATAATATTCTTAGCCGTTGATGACACCATGGTATAAGGCAACAGGCAGAAGCTGGGGACAGGTCACTCATGCAGGCTGCCAGACTTGTGGATTTCTCATTAGGGAGCAAGACAGCATGGTCAGTAATTTTTCTAAACATTATCTCCTGGAACTTTTTGATATGTTCAATTTGTCTTCTACTAATATCTATTCCACTTCCTTCTGCTTTGTCTATTACATCTGTGGCTGTTAGAAACGTGTTAAATAAATACATGTATTAAGAAGGTAGAGTGTAGAGAAAAAAATCTGCTATCTTCAAAATAGACCTTACATTAAATTTTGCTTTGTATACAGAGAATTAGGCTGTTTTTAAGCTTTCTGTTTATTTTTAATTTTTAACAACATTCCAAAGAGTTTGTCCCTAAGCTGAGACTCTGTGTAGATGAAGAGCTCCTGTATTCTCCTAATTCAATGCATTTTCTAGTTCTATATAATCAACATTATTTTTACTTTATTTTTTAAATTAATTTGTTTGTTTATTTATTTCACAGAGAAAGAGAGAACAAGTAAGTTGATGGGGGGAGGAGGAAGAGAGAGAATCCCAAGCAGGCTCCGTGCTCAGTGCAGAGCCCAACCACGCGGCTCCATCTCAAGACCCTGGAATCATGACCTGCACAAAATCAAGGGTTGGATGCTTAAACAACTGAGCTATCCAGGCACCCCAACATAATTTATTTTTACTAGCAGGTACTGAAATAGTGTCTTTTCAACCTAAAGACTCATTCCATTCACCTTAGAACTCATTTTTCCCCAAGTTGCTAAAATTATATCAGATGGAATAAGAAAAAAAAATTACAAAATCCTACCTCAACACAGTCAAGATAAAAATAAAACTCTGTGAGAGTAAAGAGCCTTTCTTCTACCTCCCACATATTTCACTCCTAAAACCTGGGACACACTGACAGCAGTCTATGGTCAAGTGAGCTTGGAGGAAATCTTCCGAGCCATGGTGATATCTCTGACCAGTTTTCTGACTAAACTTTTATCACTCTAAGTTCATTTAAGATAAGAGGCTATATTTCCACATCCCTATTAAAATCTGCATCCTTCTATGGAGTTTTGATTTAGGCTATTTTCAACTTAATACATTAAATGGAATGAATATGTAATCTGTCATTTTTCAAACACAAAGCACAATCTTGAAGCAAATAAAATCTTGAAAACTTGTGTTGGGGTGGACGGAGAATTGACAAGGAAAATTAGATCCAACTGTCATAGTGTGAGCCATAGAGGAGCAGAGAGGAAGTGAGGTAGGAGATCTGGGACACATTTTAACCTTGATGTTAATTTTCCTTGGCCCGACCCAACTCCACACAGTTTGATCCTAGGTTAATAAAAGAATACCAATTCTCCAGTTAATGGTTGGAATGGTAATTGTCATCTAAAGTATGGAGAAAGACAAATTCACACTTTCTCAGTCTTCTCACATTTCTTTCTGGTTGTTACAGCAACAAAAATAAATACTCTTCACAATGAAAATATTGAAAGAATTTTTGAAATGTGTTAATCCTTATTAAGCCAATATTGTAGAAAAAAAAGTCTCAAAACTTTTAAAAAATTGCTGGTGATATGTGTCATTTCCCTTTTCAGAAAGTGACTTTTCAAATCAAATGAGAATAGTTTGAAGGATAATGTTGCTTAACAGTAAATTCCCTGAAATGAACAGTTCCCAAATGTACATTTACAGTTACATGTCTTCATAACAGAGTCTTATCTTTTTGAATGCTTTACTTCTACCACCTGTTCCTCAGCAGAAATGTTTCAACTGCATATATTGCATAATACTATACTATTTTACACACACACACACACACACACACCACTATAATAATACTATCCACAGCATCAAGTAAAAGCTACTTACTTTGATTGTATGGCTAAAAGGAAATTTACCTGGGGCCTATGTGCAATGCTACATATTTATCCATAAGAGAGCCAGTAATTCAACCAACTATTACACTTTTTTTATTAGAAAAAAAAAACCAGCACATTTTTGCTTATTATTTTTTTCATTTTAATTTACTAAAAAATTAATAAGTAGGGAGTTTCCACATACCAGTTCCCCATCCCCTGAAATTGTTTTCCCTATGATTAACATAGGGAATGGTTACATGAGGGTGGTGCGTTTGTTACAATTAATTAAGTGATATTGGTACATCATTATAAACTAAAATCAATAGTGTACATTAAGTTTACTCTCTGTGTTGTATAGTTGCATGGGTTTTGAAAAATGCATAATGTCATGTGTTCAGTATTACAGTGTTATATAGTTTCACCACCCTTAAAAATCCCCTAAGCTTTACCTGTTCATCACTGCCCCACCATGCCTAACTCAAAGTCCCAGAAATTACTGGTTTCTCTACTATTTCTATAAGTGTACCTTTTACTATAGTTGGAAATATAAGATATTCCTATAGCATATCCTATAGTTGGAATTATACAATATATTGTCTTCTGATAATTGATTTATCTCACTCAGTAATATGCATTTATGCCAGTTGTTCATTTGCTCTTCTTGCTGGATAGTATTCCCTTATATGGATATACCACAGTTTGTTTAACCATTCACTTATGGTTTATTGCTCGGTGATTATGAACAAATCTGCTATAAGTGTCCTTGTGCAGATTTTTGTCTGGTCATAACTTTTCAACTCCATTGGGTAAGTATCCTGGAGAGTGATTGCTATACCATTTGGTAAAACTATGTTTACCTTTGTAAGAAACTCCCAGATTGTCTTCCAAAGTACCTCTGCAATTTTGCTTTCCAAGAGCAATGGATGTCCTGTTACTCCTCATCCTCCTAAGCATTTGCTATGGCCATTGTTTGGATTTTAGCCATTTTAATAGGTGTCTAGCATTATAATTTCTCTAACTTGCAATTCCCCAATGACATATAATCTTGAGCATATTTCGTATGCTAGGTTTCCACCTTTTAGATCTTTTTCAATAAGGTGTCTGTTCAGATATTTGCCCATTTTTTTAATGGATTTGTTTTCTTATCATTGAGTTTCTGGTACTTGTATATTTTGGATACAAGTCCTTTATCAGATGTATGTTTGCAAATACTTTCTGTCTGTGATCGTTTTTACTTTCTCCTAACATTGTCTTTTGCAGAGCAAAACTTATTATCACAACCTACCAATTTTTCCTTTCATGGAATATTTTAAATATCTAAACATTCACTGTCAAACCTAAGACCACCTGGATTTTCTCTTCTGTTACCTTCTAGAAGTTTTTATAGTTTTATGTTTTACATTTAGGTCTATGATCCATTTTGAGTTAATTTTTTTAGGAAAAAAACTCTGTGACTAGAGGTTTGTTTTGTTTTGTTGCATTTGAATGTCCAATTGTTCAAGCACGATTTGTTGAAAAAGCTATCTTTTCTCCATTGACTTGATTTTGTTCTTTTGTGAAATATCAGTTAACCATTTGAGTGGGTCTATTTCTGGGTGCTCTATTTTGTTCCATTGATCTGTTTGACTATTATTTTGCCAATATCACGGCATCTTGACTACTGTAGCTTTATAATGAGTTTTGCTGTCAGGCAGTGTGCATCCTCCGACTTTGTTCTTTGGTATTGTTGTCACTATTCCAGGTCTCCTATCTTTCCATAAATACCCTCAAATCAATTTATGAAGATAGACAAAATAACTTTAACTCACTGGGATTTTGTCTTTATCTTAAAATATCAGTAGTTCAGGCATCACTGGGCTCATATTGCCACAGAATAACCACCGGCTATTACTTTCTTAGAAAGAGCATATATATTCCATATGACTTCAATTTCTGCCTGGTCTATTACAGCTATGTTTATTATCTTGTAGCTTCATTGGAGGCATTAGGGTTTGTGACCTGATGATAGGTATAAAAATGTCAGCTATTGGCAGAGAAATTTGGTTTTATTTCTCCAAAGATAATTCTTTATAAATATATAGACTCATAAATTCCAAGATTATGGAAGTTCCCAAGAAAGCTAATAGAAATTTTCTTTAATAGTAAGTAGTTCATGTGCTTCACAACATTGTGATGGAATAATATGATCACAAATTGTTTGAGTTCCTCCAATCCAGAATGGAGGGTCTAGTTCATGATTTAAATCTGGCCTGGCCCTGTGTTGTGCTTTGACCAATAAATTATGGTGGGGGTCATACTGTGTATGAGCTCTGGAGTCAAGGCCAAATGAGATCTTATAGTTTCTGTCATGACTCTTTCTGAGACTAGCATCTTAGTCTAGCGATCTGAAGGCACATCGAGAATAACTGCATGTTATTCTCACGCAGTTGAGAGTTGGAGAATAACCAACTGACAGACATGTGATTGAGGCCATTTTGAACCTTCTACTTCAGCCAAATATACACAAGGGAACCAAATGAAACCAACAGAGGAACCGCTGAGATACACTGCAGGATTATAAGAGAGAATAAATTATTTCAAGTCACTAAGTTTTGGAGTGATTTGCTATGTAGCAATAGCTATTTGCCTTATTTTTCTCCCTTAAAAGTGATTTTTTTAAGAGGAGTGTCAAAAAAAGTAGATTAATGTTTTAAAAGAGGGAAGATAGAGATGTAATTGTCAAGGTTATCTTTGTACAACAGAATCATGAGTGGTTTTTATTTACATCTTTGGATTTTTCTCTATTTTCAAAGTTTTTTATAAGAACACATTATTTTTAGAGTAGGGATGTCTGTTAAATTCTAGTGTTACAAGGTGGAGAATAATTATATAAGGAACAAAGAAATTATAAAAGTTAATGATTAAAACACAAGGCATATATTTAAGAACAGATGAAAGTTTTCTCTCTCTAAGCTCTAAAATGGTATAGATGGAAAAGCCCTGGAAAGAGCAAACTTGAAATTCTAGGTCATGACTTTGGTTGACTAAATTGATTTTAATGGGACTATGATGGAATTAGGAAATATGAAATTTGGTTTTGTTCTTGCTATATGTGCATTGACTATTCAGATCCAAATGAAATTGTTCAGCTAATAGGCTGAACATGGCAATTTTTTCCAGTTAATTAATGAGTATGATTTCATCACAGGAAATGGCATCAGAATACCAGTTTGTAAACTCTATTTCATAAACTGGGTAGGTAAGTATACAAATGGTCATTTTATATTTATTCTTTAAACTATACATTTGTTTCATATGCTTCTATGTGCTATATGTTTTAAAATAAAAAGGAGAGGGAAATGCAAGTGTAGACTCAAGAAAACACATTTGGCAATAGCTTTAAAATCAAACCAGCAAAAATGGATAGTTTTTCCTCTGTCAATTTTCTTTAATTAAAAACAAAAAAAAATAAGCAGACCTCTTTCATATGATGTTCATGGAAGTGAATGCAAAAATTATGCAATAGTTTTTCTGCATCAATTATAAGCAGTCTGATTTGCTTAGACTAAGAGTCAGTTTAGCTTCTTCCTGTTGGGGGGTGGGGAAAATTGGCATGATTCTCCATCTGACCTGATCTCATTGTCATCCTGGTGGCAGAAGATCTGATCTCCTCAGAGAACAACAGGGTAGTATGTAACTAGAGGGAAAAGAGTCCTTATAGGGATACTGATCTCTGACATACACAGAATACATTTCAAGTGTAGAAACACCTTATGGCAACATGCTGCCTTTGCTTATGTTGTCCAGCCTGCCCGCCTGCCTGTCTTCATTCCTTCTCTCTTTCTAACTTTTTAAATGGAAAATTTGGCCTGTTTAGCTTACTCTTTGTCTGAACTGGAGAGGACAAACCTATAAGCATTAGGAAAATGAATCACGATATAGAGAGTGGACCTCACAACTATTTGGTTATAGGAACCAATGTACTCTTAAAAACTATCGAGGACCCCAAAGAACTTTTGTTTATGTAGGTTATAGCCATCAATATTTACCATATTAAAAGTCAAAATTGAGAGACTTTTCAAAATATTTATTGAATTTTTATTTACAACTTACCATAATATATGTATTTTTTAACTGCATTTTCCAAAATAAAAATATTAGAAGACAGGAAGTATTTCACATTTTTATATTTTTAAAGACTTTGTTTTTAAACAATCTCTACACCCCAAATGGGGCTCAAATTTACAACCCGAAGATCAAGAGTCACATGTTCTATTGACTGAGCAAGCCAGGCACCCTGAGTTTTGTGAATTTTTTTAACGAGTAGTTTAATGGAGAATAACTACACTGTTGTGTTACTTTCGGCATTCACTTTGTTCTAATATGTTAATTTTGTTGCATTATATGAAAGTAATCTGATATCAAACAAATACATAGTTGGGAAAGGAAGGTGTATTTTAATAGCCTTTTCAAATAATTGTAGAGTTTATCCTTTAACACTACAATAAGTAGTTCCTTGAAAGTTAGTTGTAATGTGGCATCTGATCCCAAATTGATAAACGTTTTACATATTATATAAAAACCTGTTGGCCTATCTTGCATTTTGAATAGACTTTTTTTACTCATGTGTGATACTGTCCCATCAATCTTGTCTTCATTTGAGATGGCACAGGGATTTAGACCTTCCTAAAGTTGACACATTTCATTATCAGTATCAAAATATCCCATTTGTTCTTATCACCACCAATCCCATCAGAAAGGCCTTTAAATGTTGTGATGCTGTCAAGCTCCTAGTGGCAGATATAAGTTTTCCAAATTTCAAATTTTAATTTAAAAGCCTGAACTTCACCCTTGGCTACATTACTATTTTCCTTAAACTGTCTGGCTAACTTTGTTCATTTTCGGAAGATGTATAACTAGAACCCAAGTCTGAGTAGCTCTAGTTTTTCTGTTGATTGCCCTTTCAAGTAAAAATGGTGTTCCATAAAAAAAAAAATAAAGAGCTAATTCACCTTGAAACTCCAATGTTCACAAAAATAAAAAACTAATGTACTTATATAGCCTTCATATATATTTCCTCTTTTGATATTCAGAATACTAAAAATATATGAACTTAAAGATTGAGAATTAATAAAGTTAATAATTTTTATTGCTTCATGAAAGGTATTCTAAGTCAACATGGTGAAATAATACCAAAAAACTGTATTATCATTAAAATAGGTTTGACCCTGAAGATCCCTTAGAAGCATCTTGAGAAACACTAAGAGTCCCTAGACCAATCTTTGAGAACTGATGTAGATAGTTCAAACAAATTAGCCTATCTCCTGAGATGTTCAAGAAGCCTATTTCCTTTCAACATGGGAATACTTTTGCATCACTGAAGTAGCAATTGATAAAGTAGAGGTGCCTGAGTGGCTCAGTCAGTTAAGTGTCTGACTCTTGGTCTCACTCACTTGATCTCAGGGTGATGAGTTCGAGCCCTGCGTTGGGCTCTATGCTGGGTGTGGAGCCCACTTAAAAAAAAGAAAAAGGTAAATGTCATTCTTCCTCTTTCTTCTTCTTCTTCTTACTGCTATTATTATCATTATTATTACTTCCATTTGTGAAGGGCAGTGAAAAACTTAAGTATTTCCAGTTACCCTTTTTCAGGAATAGATTATTAAAAGTCAAAAGTATCTTGGATCATATAACCTGACACATTTACCTAAACTTCACATATTTAGAAATAAGAACTCAACTATCTTCAGGGCCTGATTAACCAAAGGGTCATAGAGAAGGCACATTGTAAAAGGAGAGAGAGAGTATTTTCTATTTTAGAGCATTTCAATTTAAAAAAAAAAATTCTATTAGATATTACAGTGGCCAGATTAACTGAGTCTGTGAGGCTAACTTGAAGCTACATTTGACTCTTTGTTCCCAGGTTTTCCCAAATATGTCAAGACCACATGATTTTTGTCTTACCTCATCATAGATAACCAGACTCACTACATATATTATCCAACACTGGGTAGATTTTAGAGCGAAAGGTGACTCTCTTTATAATTATTGTAGAACACTACATGTGCCTTACACTACCTGAGCATAGTGGAACACGAGCTCACCCTGTGATGACAATGACTTTATTTTCATTGGGCCATTTGCTTCAATTACTGTTTATGAATCTCCACACTGAACTTACATGGATGAATATAAAGAATAACTGAGGCAGAGAGAAATTTGATTATGGACTGTTGGTGTCTGTGTCAGCAAAAAAAGAGATAGTTTTCACAGCTTAATAACTATCTTCGTCAAAATAACCAGTACTTGCTTTTAATTTTTATGCTTTCTGAATGCAAAATCTTTTTTTTTTTTTATTGTATACTCGTTGGTTTTCTTTATTAAATGACGGCCTCAATGGAATATCAAACGCTTTTCCAATTGGAAATGAAAGGACACTGCAGGCTAAAGTGAGATATTCTCTTTGATTTCTTCCAGGCTTAAGAGTCACAAATTAATTTAACTTCACAGAGCGAGTTTCCTGTCGGCATCCTCAATTTTAACCTACCCGACTGTTCACCTGCTGGCTCCTTAGCCATCCCCCATCTAGTTCTGTTCCAGGAAATTCAGTAGGTACCCTGTGTCTTCAAACACAAGCAGCTATAATAATATGTGCTCCGAGTGAAAAATTTCATCAAACTCCTTCTAACTCTGTGTTTAGAGTGTCTTTTATTAAAAACCAACCTAATCCAGACTGATCACGGGAACAAAATTTATTTAATAAAAAAAGAAAAAACTCCATCTGGCTGAGAGCCGAGAAGCTTTGAACAGAAAGAAGAGAACCATTTCTCAGGAGCTAGTAGTCATCACTCCATGATTCTATTACTTCCCTTCCTCATTTACACCAATTCAGTACTAAAAATGACATTCCCTCTCTGTAAATATTCCTACATCTGTTCATATTTCCTCTTTCTTTCTCCATGTACACACACACATGCTGCTATTTGTAGACAGTTTGGAAGGAGAAAGCGGAGTGTCTATTCTTATCATTGGCATATGGTTATATCCCTTCTGTCTCACAGGCGAATTTTGAGTCTATCAGTTTCACTTTGTAGCAGGGTTGAAGGAAGTGGTTTTTCATTTATAGTACAATTTTTTTTGTAATTTTACAGCTGACAGTAGAGTCCCAGAAAACAAATGCTGTCATTATGATGTGTCAAAGTTAGTTTAGGGAACCCAGAAATCTTCATAATTTATATAAATGCATAAAGTAGAATTTAAAATATTCTAAAAATTGATTATTCTATAATTTTTAAGATTTTATTTTTTAAGATTTTTTAAGATTCTTTTTTTAAAATATTTTATTTATTTGAGAGAGAGATAGAGAGAGAGCAACAGAGATACCAAGAGAGACCACAAACAGGGAGGACAGGGAGAAGGAGGCTCCCCACTGAGCAGGCAAAGGACTCAATCTCAGGCGCTCATGATCATGATCTAAGCTAAAGGCAGATGCTTGGGTCACCTGGGTGGCTCAGTCATTAATTGCCAGCCTTTGGCTCAGGTCATGATCCCAGGGTCCTGGGATGGAGCCCCACATCAGGCTCCCGGCTTAGCAGGAAGCCTGCTTCTCCCTCTCCCACTCCCCCTGCTTGTGTTCTCTCTCTGTCAAATAAATAAATAAAATCCTAAAAAAAAAAAAAAAAAAAAAAAAAAGCCAGATGCTTAACCCACTGAGCCACCCAGACACCCCTATTTTAACTCTTGGTTTTGTTAAAGATTGATTGATTGATTGATTGATTTTATTTATTTGAGAGAGCTGGGCAGGGAGGCAGAGAGAGAGTCAGAGAGAGAATTTTTTTTTTTTCATAATGAGAATCTTAATCAGGCTCCAAACCTAGGGCAGAGTCCAATGTGAAGCTCGATCTCACGACCATGAGATCATGACCTGAGCCAAAATTAAGTCAAATGTTCAACTGACTAAACCACCCAGGTGTTCCTAGTTTTTAATAATTAGAATTTGTCTAGCAAACTTGAACTCTTAAAAACTGATTACAAAAGTAGAGTTGGAAATAAATGTGGAATAAAATAATAAATGAGAGCTCTGGTAGTAAGAAATTTGGAAAGCCTAATCTTTTCTCTTAACAAATAAGGAAACTAAGGATTTTAGAAGATTCAGTGAGTTGGTGATTGCCAATAAAAATCAATACGAGAGGTTTTATTTATCTTTGAACTTTTATTTTCTAAGCCAGTGCCTTTTGCAAAATTTTGTATAGCAAACAAAATGGTGTTGATGTAAAGTCTCAGGTGAAAATCATGTAGCAATGCACTACTAGAGAAGAAATAGGTGAGTATACTCTGCCTTTTAACATATATGAAAAGCAAATTCAGAAACACAGTATTGAGGGTAAATAGCATAAAACATATATAACTACCACTAAACAATAGATATTCAGAATCAAAATCATAATTTTGATATCAAAATAATTTACTCTCAGATAAATAATTTTGACATGAGAATCAAATTCTTTAAGACTGGAATTTCTAAAATATGAAAGTGATTATAATAGTTGCTAAGGATTTAGCAATTCCAGAAATTGTATTTGGGCTCTTAAGTTAAAACCTCATAACCACCCTAAGAAATATGTGACATTATTCTCTACATTTTGCAAAATAAATAAAGATTTAGATTAGGTAACCTGCCCTAAATTGCCCCACTAGTACATGATATGATTGAGATTTATACTTAGTCTGGTGTCATACTTCATGTTTTTAGTAACTTAGTATAATAATAGTTCAATAGATCGATATTAACTCAATATGAAATGGACTATGGTAGTCCACAAACTGACTTCTTCACTCAGTCTGAATTAAGTCTGATATAATATTTAGGAAACATGAACTTCACATGGTTCAAATATAATATGGTCTTATCTTTCATTCTTTTCTATGTACATGTAAGAGAGATGCAGAGGAAACCATTTTATCCAACTTAGATCTATGAAAGGTTAATAGTGTTCTGTTTATAGCCTGGCATAAGAAATAGTTTTATTCAAAACTAGCCAAAAAAAAAAAAGAAAAAAGAAAAAGAAGCAAACTATGGAAAAATCCTTTAGTGCAGTGAAAAACATTAAGGATAATACAAAAATATCAGTAATACGTTAGTCTGATTTGCTCTTCAGTTTCTTATTTCTGTTTTTCTGTGTGTATGTTTATATCATGATATGTATTATTCAAAAACCTTCATGGATTCCCAGCCATTGATAAAGTGAATAGAATAAAGTCTAAATTCCTAGACATGGGACACAAGATTCTCCATAAAATAGGTTCAACTTCTCATTCCAGATTTATCATCTGCTTTCATTCTACGAACGTTTATGTCCTTAATATCTGGCAAAGGAATCATCTCTACAAGGAGTCTGGAAAGTTTCCACCTAGAACTGACTTATTCCTTGTCTGTGGTGATTTGGATCTAGATGTTTACCTGTATTTACCATTCCCTGCCTTATGTTAGTCATATGGCTACATGAGTGAATTGTCTGGCTCAATGGTAAATTTCAAAACAAAGAATGTGTTTGTTTTTTCCTACTACAGAAACTATTATTCTGCATAAATTATAAAAAAAGTAAAATGTAACTAATTTGTAATATAACTAATAGTCAAACTAAAAAGTTTTATGTACCCATCAATAATAAATTCTTGGTCATGAACACAATTTTGAAACTGTTTGCTTTAAAACTAAAAAAATAGTTTTCCTTTAAATAATATGAATTTTGAAATGTTTCTGTTAAAATGTATTTCAATAAAAATAAATATTATAGAGGAAAAATCATTCAAAATATACGTTAGTCCAATTGATTCCATTAAAAGCCAATGCTTCTAAATGGTACAGATATTTAGAGTTCAAGTCTATCCAGGACCCCGAGTCATTTAATTGCAGTTAAACGAATGAACAATAGATTGAATTACCAATTGATCAATTCAATTAGGCCATTAAGAAAACTGAAATAAGAGTTTCAGTGGATGGGCCAGTTATTTTAGTTAACCTAGTGCCCAAAGCAGATTTATAATTCAGCAATTCAATCTACTGCTTGGCACTCAGATGTCATGAGAGCTGAGCAAACCTGATAATCCCAGGGGTCCCTCAATACCTCATACATTCCCCATCACATGCAACAAAATACTTCAAACCATCTCAATCTTACTTAGTGTTGTATTACCAACATTTCTCAAAAAAAAAAAAATCCTTTGCAACAATTTAATACTAACTTACCCTTAAAAATGTACAATTCCTCATAAGCAAGAATTCAATTTATGTCTTAAAACATCAGTCAAATTAAATTAGTTATTCATTTCCCTACCTTTGAATAAAAGAAGTAATTATGTACTTAATCTGAAAAATATAAAATATTATGAGGAAATCTTAACCAAGTATGACATTTAAAAGTTTGCAGTTTATTTTGAACGCAGTAGCACTATTCCATACCCAGTCTCAGAGAAATGTGCCACTGCCTAGCTTTTACAGAGACCAGATTCCATCCTCTCCCTCATATGCCCTATGTGATATGTTTCCAAGCCTTATCCTTAATTAAGATCTCCTCCCTCATCTTCATTTCTAAATCCCGTCTGATATGGGTCAATTCTCTCCAAGTTAATGCCACACATTTTTCCTTATCTCCTTCCCTTCAGTTTATCTTCCTTACCTCCAGTTTGTTCCCTCCAACACTTCCTGTGCCCAATAACCTTATTATAAAGACTAAGTGCATATTGGGTATTTACCCTATAGATACAGATGTAGTGATCCAAAGGGGCACGTGCACTCGAATGTTTCTTTTTTTTTTTTTTTTTTTTAAAGATTTTTTTTATTTGACAGAGAGAAACACAGTGAGAGAGGGAACACAAGGAGAGGGAATGGTAGCGGGAGAAGCAGGCTTTCCGCAGAGCGGAGAGCCCGATGCGGGGCTCGATCCCAGAACCCTGGGATCTGACCTGGGCTGAAGGCAGACGCTTAACGACTGAGCCACCCAGGCGCCCCCCACTCGAATGTTTCTAGCAGCAATGTCCACAATAGCCAGACTATTGAAAGAACCTAGATGTCCATCAACAAATGAACTGATAAAGAAGATGTGGTATATATATACAATGGAATACTATGCAGCCATCAAAAAACCCTGAAATCTTGCCATTTGCAATGATGTAGATGGAACTTTAGTGTATTATGCTCAGTGAAATAAGTCAATCAGAAAATGACAATTATCATGATCTCTCTAATTTGAGGAATTTGAGAGGCAGGGTGGGGGTTCATGGCTGGAAGGGAGGGGAAAATGAAACAAGATGGGACTGGGGAGGGAGACAAACCATAAGAGACTCTTAATCTCAGGAAACAAACTGAGGGCTGCTGGGGGTGGAAGGTAGGGGCAGGGTGGCTGGGTCATGGACATTGGGGAGGGTATGTGCTGTGGTGAGTGCTGTGAATTGTGTTAGACTGATGATTCACAGACCTGTACCCCTGAAACAAATAATACATTGTATGTTAATAAAGAAATAAATTAAAAACAAAAGACTAAGTGCAGGTCCCCTGAAAAGCTATTATGTCTCCTTTCTCTATGCTGTGCTGATGCTGCTTTTCTGACCTCGGGTACACTTAATTGCTTTTCAAAACTGGCACTGGGCATTTCTATGGGAGGGGATGGCACTATGCTTCTTCCCTCACAGCACAGTACACTTCCTTTGTCTGTTTTTTTGTTTTGTTGTTTTGTTTTTTTTAAGATTTTTTTTTAAAGATTTTATTTATTTATTTGATAGAGAGAGAGAGATCACAAGTAGGCAGAGGCAGGCAGAGAGAGAGGGGGAAGCAGGCTCCCCACTGAGCAGAGAGCCCGATGTGGGGCTCGATCTCAGGACCCTGAGATCATGACCTGAGCCGAAGGCAGAGGCTTTAACCTACTGAGCCACCCAGGTGCCCCTGTTTTTTTTTAAGATTTTATTTATTTTTTATTTGACAGAGAATGAGAAAGAGCACAAGCAAGGGGAGCTTAATATAGGGCTCAATCTCAGGACCTGAGCTGATGGCAGACACTTAACCTACAGAGTCATCCAGGCACCCCATGTATTCCCATTAGGCTATTGCTTTTTTAGGGCACAGTCTCTCAAGTTTGGATTCCTAGGAACCAGCATGATGGCA
>CM053616.1:15215394-15270323 GCA_028646535.1 Procyon lotor
TCCTATACCTCCGCCATCTTGCCAGATCCCCCCGAAGAATATATTTAAAGAATGGTGACCATTCAGGTATCACTTTAATGCTTATAAATTTGATGGTTTCCTATTTTAACTGATTTCATCTTACCTGATTAAATAAGCATTAGAACAGAGCGTGGGTCATATATCTATGTAATTTATTAGTTCCTCATACCGGTACTTATAGAAAACAGAAACCAATTCAGAAAGGATTAGCAAGATTTTAAAAATGAGAAAATCATAAATGGCAATTAAAAGAAACTGGAATTGACCATCCATCCATCCATCCATCCATCCTCTCACTCAATTTTGTACTTGTTGTGGATTTGTGTATTTGACCTCTAAACCAACTTGCAAACTCAGTGATAAATTGGACAAACATATGCTCCTTCAGCAGATATTTTACATGATCAATAGCATAGAAAACAGGCTTAACCAAGTATGACAATACTGTGTGTGTGTGTGTGTGTGTGTTACCTTAGCTCATAAGTCCTTTTTAAAGTTTATATTTGAATTCATAGAACTTCGAGAAAATTTCTCATTAGCTATAATAACTTCAACAAATTTCTGTTTCCATTCAGATAAAAAATACCCACACACCTCCAAAGTACCCACATTACCTCCAAAATCATATTCTTGATTTTATCCAAATTAACAATATGAAATTTGGCTTTAAATAAACTCTTCATGTGTTAACAATATGAAATTTGGCTTTAAATAAACTCTTCACAGATTATAATGCAAATGTGTCTTACAAGGTGAATAAATGTAAATGGTGATTTGATGCTTATGTCTCTGTGTCTTTCAAAACTTTCTATTTCAGATTTAATATTTAATTAGTCCAACTTTATCCCTTAATACCTCTGGAAAACATACCTTTCAGTCATATTAAGATAGGCTAACACAGTCTTGTTGTGTTATTTAAATTAAATTATAAAATTGTAACACAATTTTCTATGTGGCTTACCTAGGCTTCCCATCTGATTGACTTAGATGCATTATTAAGGACATACGAATATAAATATTTAAAATTTTTGTATATCTAATGGATGCCTAAATAAATGCATGCATGTGTTGGGAATAAATGCTACATTTGCATCTGTCACTGCCCAGTGGATGGAAGGAAACAGTGGTGCTGATGGTTATTGACATATTTAAGTCAGTATCCCTGTGACTGATGGAGGAGAGAGTACACAAAAGAATTAAAAGAGGCTTAAAATGTCCTTATCAAAGTACCTGGAAGTGTTCAAATTGCCAGTTTACTTTTGAAGAGACTTAGGGTTCTACCTAAGAACTCAACTCTACCTAGCTGAAGGATTTGTGATACCTACACATAGCACACGGGCACAGAAGCCCACATCAATGCTTTGATAGGGGTCTGTCACAACTACTCAAGTGTGTGTCTTCTTTGTGATTCTCACAAGTGAGTCTTTATAAAACCTCCAAGTGAGACTAAATGAGAAAGTAGATATTACATAGATAGAAGATAGTAGCAGTTATTGCAAGAGAAGAGTTGTTAGAAAATCTCTGGTCTAACTTCTGGTTATTTAGGAGAGGAAAAGGAGCCCAGAGTCTTAGATTTGTCAGAGAAGAGAAAGGAAGATAAGAGACAGAGAAAAACAACTTTCCTTATCATAGTATCAGTCCTACTACATTATAATGATTTACATGTCCATGTTCACCCAGAACTCTAACAAGCCAGGCTCTGTGTCAGTCTTAATCATTGCTACATCCTTACACATAGCAGAATGTTTCTCAGAAATGAGTATATGAATTGGTGATTAAATGAATGTTCAGTATTAACCTGGGGAAGGTTCTTAATCTTGCAGAGCCTCACCTGCATCCCTTGAAAATGGGGATAATATTCACTGCTTCTTAGAATGTTATCAGGGGAAAATAAAGTACTACATTAATGATGCTTAGCCATGAGCTTTACACTAGGAAGCATTCATTGTGTATTAATGGGATGAATGAATGCATCCATGAATGAATCCAGATAGAAGGAAAATAAATATTTCTCTGGGAACTTCAGCTACAAGACTGGGAAGGACATGGAAAGCTTTTGGCTTACCCTCATCTAATGGCTCATTTAGAAAGAAAAAAAAAAAATGTAAAGCAAAACTTCAGAACTTAAAAACATTACAAAGCATTTGCTAAAGGGAAAATTGTTGTTCAACCTACTCCAAAGAATATAATTCTGAAGAAAATAAAGAGCACAGCCATACCTGACAGAATTCTGACTTCAGCTTCATTTCCCGTTCTTGAGCTGGCTGGATTCCGAGCTAAGCATCGATAGATTCCAATGTCCCCTGGTTGAAGTCTGCTGATTTGCAAAGCTCCAGAGGGCAAGACCACTACTCGGGAGTCTCCTGGGATAGGAGTCAGGTCTTGCTGGTTTTTTTGCCAGTGTATTGTTGGCATAGGCTCCCCAATGACTTCACACTTGAGTAACACTGTGTCTCCCATAAAGGCTGTGACAGATTCTGTCTGGGATAGGAACCTCAGTGGTCCTAGGGGAAAAACAAAGAAGGAAGATTAAATCCTTTAGAGAAGGCATAATAATCATCGATAAAAATAATCACACTTGTATTCTTTATAGAAAATTATATTTGATGTTTTGTCAAATTTTATCTCATTCGCTTTTCATATTTTACATTACAATACTTACTTTGGTTAAAAAATGATAAATGTTTTGCCATTAAGCTCTAGAAGCTTACTATTTTGCTATTCTTCACTCATAGAACAGCCTTGTAAAATAAGCAATACACAAGAGCATCCTAATTATACACACAAGGAAAATGAAGTTCATAGAAATGGAATTCCACACACAAGTTTACACAATCCTACAAATAAGACCTGTTTTTTTTTTAAATTGACTCCAAGCACAATGTAGGACTTGAACTTATGACCCTGAGATTAAGAGTCACATGCTCTACTGACTGAGCCAGCCAGACACCTCACGATCTAGTTCTTTTGAATCCTGGTCCTATATGCTTCCAACTACATGTATTTGGACAAAGGATTATGCAGCTAAGGAGATTCACAAAGGACTGGTCAAATGGCATTGCCTACAGCAATTTCAACAATGATGGATGACATTAACCACCAATTATAGTAACAGATAACACTCTTGTAGGGGTTGACTGCTTCAGGTAAATGATCATCAGTATTTGCCAGTTATGACTGTGGTATACTGAGAAAATGAATTAGATTAGTTTGTGTTTCTAGCCTGGCTGGGTGATCTACTCTGTATGATTCCTTTGGTAACTTTTTTTCATTTCTATAGGCCATAATATGTGATAAGAGCTAACTCAACTCATACAACCACTGTGATATTCATGTACAATAACATGTGAAAAAGATGCATTCATATGAATAACTAAGCAAATGCAGGGAAAAGAAAAAAAGAAATGACAAAAAGAAAATAAATTAGCCATTACTGAGCATGAACACAGTGAAAGAGAAGTCTCCTATATCATGATGTTGTACATGAGAAGGGTAGAAAATATTTTGATCTTGCCCTTTTGGTGAACAGATGGATGACCCTAGTGCTTTGACAGTAAAAACTTTAGATTACTAAATATAAACATATTTGAATGAATTATGCTATCACTGATAGAACATTAGCAATTTTATTTTCTAGAGTTTATTTAATTAAATAATTTTAAATTCTTTGATTCATGTTTCATTCATTGCAGTTATATTCCAATATTTTGATTTCACTTCAATTTTTTGGAATTGTTTTCATTCTGTGTGCATTTCATAATAAAATTTAATTCAGTCATGATTTTGGGATTCACAACAAGTTTTTCTCATCATATTTTATGTCTCTGTGATGTTTTTAATTTTATAGATTTGTTTTTTACTAAGTCAAAATTTCCTAGGTCCAGGATCAAATTTTACCAACAAATTTTCCATCAATATGCAGTCAATAAAAAATTCTATTGTACTCAGTTTTAACTACTATAAGCTTTATTTTGGGTCTATTAATTTTCACAAACCTAACTTCCCTTAATGATTTAAAAAAAAATTTATTGGAGTCAAAAGGGGAAAGACAAGATGACTTAATTAAAACCTCATAATTAAATATGGGAGACAATCAGAAATGCTGTAGAGAAGCCTCCTTCTGTAGTTGAAAGTGGGATTTCATTATCTCTGTCAGGGATTAGAATATTTGAACCACCAGATAATTGAATCTATGAAATAGGAAATTATATCAATATCACATATAGAATAGGCAGAAGCTGTGAAAGATGGTTTGCCACTCGTTTTATCTCCATTTACATTGATACACCTACAGATCTATAAATGCAATATTAAGGTTGTTCTTTAGTAAGAATGATTAATTCTAGACCATGCAGAACCATTCATACTTGTACAAATATTAATTTATCCATTAAAATTTATCCCAAACACAAGGTACTAAAATTAGTACCCCTTAACTGGATCCCCAGTTAAGGCTCTAGAATCTAGATTTGTGGATTTGTTTGTCTCCATGCTACTCATGTATCAACAGAAGGTACCAGTCACATGCATAATTCTATTCTTATTTTGTATCCAGAATTAATCTATAACTATGCTAGATTTACCACTGAGTAAAGACCAAAAGGAATCTGCTAACTTGTGTCCTAGGTCATTGTTCGAAGTCCAATTTCTATACTCTTTGTAGTGTAGTGTCTAGAATCTATTTAAAATAAGTACATTAATCTATAATTGATTGCTAAAGTATAGATTTAAAGCATTTATAGATTGCTAAAGTATAGATTTACAGAGAATGGCTGTATATTCTACACAAGGCAAAACTGCAATGAATAGTTAGCCAGATGTTGCAAGTGTTATGTAGGAAAACAGATTTTTCAAACAATTTTTTTTTATTTAATAGTTTTCTTCTTGGTCTCCACTTCTCATATTTTATTTTGTAGTTAAGGAAATAAAGTAGGGAATAATTTACCTACACGTACAAATTATGTGTTTTATAAAACATAGGTAAAAGTAAAATATTTTGAATAAGTTGATGAAATATCTGGATACTTATATTTATTCAGCTATACATTCTTGTATAAGTTATACACAATAGATAAAGTTCTCAGTATCTACTTTATGTTTAAATGTCTGTGGTGTTCCCAAAATTCACTTACTAAATTCTAGATAATAAATATAATAGAATAAAATATCGAATGAAAGGGTACAAGCATACCTTGGAGATACTGTAGGTTCAGTTCTAGAGCAACTCAATAAAGTGGATATTGTAATAAATAAGTCAAATGAACTTTTTGGTTTGCTGGTTCATATAAAAGTTATGGTTACACTCTTATAATCTATTAGGTGTGCAATAGCATTATGTAACATACCTTAATTTAAAAGTACTTTATTAAAAAATAAATAAAAGTACTTTATTGCTAAAAAATGCTGAGGGGATGGGTTGGCCCAGTGATGGGTATTAAGGAGGGCACATATTGCATGGAGCACAGGGAGTTATATATAAACAATGAATCTTAGCACACTACATCAAAAACTAATAACATAAAAAAAAATGCTAAGCATCATCTGGGCTTTCAACAGTTTAAAATCTTTTTTGCCAGTAGGGAGTCTTGCCTCACTGTTGATGGCTGCTGATGGTGGGGTGGTGGTTGCTAAAGGCGGGGGTGGCTGCGATAATTTCTTAAAGTAAGACAACAATGAAGTTTGCTGCATTGATTGACTATTTCTTTCTTGAACAGTTTCTCTGTAACATGTGATGCTGTTTGATAGCATTTTACCCAGAGTTGAACCTCTTTCAAAATTGGAGTAAGCCCTCTCAAACTCTGCTGCTGCTTTTTTAACTAAGTTTATGTTATGTTAATAAATCCTTTAATTTCATTTCAATAATTTTTGCAGCATCTTCACCATGAGTAGATTCCAGCTTAAAAAATCACTTTCCTTGCTCATCCATAAGAAATGACTCCTCATCTGTTCCAGTTTTATCATCAGATTGCAACAATTCAGACATATCTTCAAGCTCCACTTCTAATTCTAGTTCTCTTGTTATTTACACCATATTCATAGTTACTTCCTCCACTGAAGTCCTGAACCCCTTCCACTCACCCATGAGTGTTGAATCAACTTCTCCTAAACTCCTGTTAATGTTGGTACTTTGACCTCTTCCCATGAATCATATATGAGATTAGTGACATCAAGAATGGTGAATCCCTTCCAGATCGTTTTTAATTGACTGCCCTATTGCATCAAAGGAGTCACTATCAATGGCTGCGATAGCCTTACAAAGTGTATTTCTTAAATAATAAGATTTGAAAATCTAAATTATTCCTTGATCCATAGGCTGAAGAATGGATGTTGTGCTAGCAGGCATGAAAACATTAATCTTGTTGTAATCTCCACCAGAGCTCTGGAGAGACCAGGTGCCTTGTCAAAGAGCAGTGATATTTTGAAATGATTTTTTTTTTTCTGAGCAGTATGTCTCAACAGTAGGCTTAAAATATTCAGTAAACCATGTTATAAACAGATGTGCTGTCATCTAGGCTTTATTGTTCCATTTATAGAGCAGAGTGGAATTAGCACAATTCTTAAGAGCCCTAGAATTTTCAGAATGCTAAATGAGCCCTGGCTTCAACTTAAAATCACCAGCTATGTTAGCCCCTAACAAGAGAGTCAGCCTGTCCTTTGAAGCTTTGACTTCCCCTCTCTAGGCATGAAAATCCTAGATGACATCTTCTTCCAATAGAAGGCTGTTTTGTCTATGTTGAAAATATGTTGTCTAGTGTAGCCACCTTCATTAATTACTTTAGCTGGACCTGGATAACTTGCTATAGTTTCTATATCACCATTTGCTGTTTTTCCTTGCATTTTGGTATTATAGAGATGGAATCTTTCCTTGAACTTCATCAAACAACAACTGCTATCTCCAAACTTTTCTTCTGCAGCTTCTTTACCCCCTCTCAGTCTTCACATAATTGAAGAGATTTAGGGTCTTGCTCTGTATTAGGCTTTGGCTCAAGAGAATGTTGTGGGTGGCTTGACCTTCTACCCAGACCACTAAAACTTTCTCCATATCAGCAATAAGGTTGTTTCCCTTTCTTATCATTTGCGTGTTCATGGGAATAGCACTTTTAAATTCTTTCAAGAAGTTTTCCTTGGCGCAATCTGGCTGAATCACAATCTGGCTGAATGTTTGGGGCAAAAGGTTTAGCTTTTGGCCTGTCTTGGCTTCTGATGTATGTTCCTCACTAAGCTTAATAATTTCTAGCTTTAGTTTTAATATGAGAGATGAATGACTTTTCCTTTAACTCGAGCACTTAGAGGCCACTGAAAAGTTATTCATTGGTCTAATTTCGATATTGTTCTGTCTTGAGGAAGAGGAAGGCCCAAGTAGAGGGAAAAAGATGCATGAATGGCCTGTTGGTGGAGCAGTCAGAGCACACAGAACGTTTGTAGATTAAGTTTGCCATCTTATATGAGCTTGGTTCATGGCATCTCAAAACAATTACAATAGTAACATTAGAATCGCTGATCACAGGTGAGCGTAACAAATATAATAATAATGAAAAAAAGTTTGACATATTGGAAGAATTAGCAAAATGTGACACAGAGACACAAAGTGAATAAATGCTGTTGGAAAAATAGGGCCAATAGACTTGTGTGACACAAGGTTGCCATAAACCTTCAATTTGTAAAAAATACAGTATCTAGGAAGCAAAATAAAGCAAAGTGCAATAAAATGAGGTATGGCTGAATTTAAACTAATACTTAGCAACCAATTCCATTATATAAACTTCGATGAGCTGGAAGAAACATACACAAGACATAAGATTGTATATTAATATAATTAGACTTAATGGAATTGGCTAATATTCCACATGCTTTTTAGTATGCATTCTATGATTATTTCATATTTTAATAAATGAGGTCAGAATTGCATCCTATTTAAAATTTAATGATGTAATAATATTTGAAAATTTCAAATAGTTGATTATTTGACAAGTGAGAAATTATAAACATGATTTGTAGCTTTTTCTTTTTTGTCTCTGCATAGCAAACCCAACACATCAAAAAGCAATTGTAAGTTTACAAGGCTCTATATGGCTTAAATTAATGTTCCCAATATTGTACCAAATTTTAGCACTCACATCTCTTGGTGGTGTAACAATCCAGCAACAGTATTAAAAGAAAAAGTTATAGGCTATCACCTTAGTACTATATTTTCAAGGCATGAGTATGAGCACCTAGTAATGAACATTAAACTCACTATAACTCGTTAGAATGAAATATAGTATTTTCAGAAGAGCCATTTAATGCTCTAAGGCAATACAAATGATTCCTGTGCTTCATTCAGAGAGATGCAAGTATAATTTTAACTAGATCCTCATGAAAAAATAGCTACCTGATCCACAAGAGCCTTTTCTTGAAAAAAGTTTGAGTCAGACACATCTGATCCATCATCAACAAAGCACAAGTACTTCCGAGGTCTACTCTTTTTTCACCCTACTATATTCCAAACATAGCAAAAGATCACTGTTCCTAAATGACCAAAGTTTTTGCTTCATTTAAGAAACTCCAATGTTCCCAGTTTTTTCTAGTATTGTCTTATACCCCAAATTCTGGTACCCAAGAATCTAGCCCAAGGCACTTTCTAGGCTCATCTTCCAGAACTCTGGCAAAATAGTTCTTGGATCTATTGAACTGGTCTACTCCTTAAACCTATTTTCTCTTAATTGTATTTCTCGAGTTTCCTCTAAAAAAGAAAACATCTACCTATCAAAACTGATTATTCTTAAGGTTCTGACTCAAAAAAAATAAACAAAAAAACCAACATCTTTTCTCTAGTTTGCTTCTTGGAAATCATCTCAGAATCTTTCGAATTTTTACAGCAGTGAAAACTCACAGATAACATGACAAAGCTGCTTATACCAATAAAATACTAAAAAGTGTTTATATGTTTGTATTTGGGGGGGTTGGGGGGAGGGGGTATCTTATGTCTCCAGAGTATATCAAATATTTCCTGAAAGAAAAACAAAATACACAAATATTTGTTGTGGTTTTAGGTGACTCTAAATGTTTAAGAAGAGCGCTGAGATATCTAAACGTTGATAACTGCATTTGAGTGTTGGCTCTATCACAAGCTAGCATACTCAGTGGCAGTCTGGGATGGTAAAGGAGACACACGGGTGCCAGATAACCTGGGGTCACTTCTATGCTTTGCCACTTAACCAGCTGGATGACCTCAGGTGAGGTCTCAGTTTTATCATTTGCACTATTGTTAGTACCTTTACAAATCACCTCACATAACCCTCACAACAGACCTGTAAGTGTCATTGTCCCTACTTTACAGATGGAACTAGAATAGGAGCAAAATTCCTTCAAATGTTTACAATATATATGATTTTTTTTTAAGTTTTAGTGTTGAATTATCATACTTCTTAAAACACCTTATTTCCCCAACCCATGGAAATGTCTCAAAAGGAGTTTCTTCTGTAGATCAGTATCCCTGAACTCCTCACATCCTAAGTAGATGCACAGCGCTGGGTAAACTGTTGTTGAGCAAGTATTCTCAGAGATAAACTTCAGCCTAAAATAATAGGGCATTTTGAAAAATAGCACACAGACTTTCTTTTTTTTTTTTAACATACTTAATTTTTTGATGCTTTCAGGAGGCCTTTCACTGTTAGCCTTGGAGGAAAGGCTGTTTCTGAGAATGAACTGCAGTCCAAGGTTCCTACCTTCACACTTAGTGTGACCCAGGATACTATGGTGGCTTTCAATCTAGCAGCACCTGGATCTCCTACCAATCAAATTGCAGGTTCACACAATATCTGGACCTCTCTGCATTAACAAAGACCAGCAACTACTGGGGAGAGATGAGTTTGGGAACTATTAAAAGGAGACAACATATCGTTTTGCATTTGGAAAAGTCAGACATGTATGGGAGCTCCATTTTATTTCCTGTCCCAGAAATGATAAACACAGACACTTATAATTCAAATTTTATAAGTTCCTAATAGTCAGTAAAAGTGCCTGGGCTTCAGTATCAGAAGTTTTATGTCAACTATCCTAATTATAGTTGTACAGTAAGCATTAAGTGCTGTTAGCAAGAGATACACAACCATTACGCAAGT
Organism: Procyon lotor; assembly: GCA_028646535.1. Lineage (NCBI taxonomy): Eukaryota > Metazoa > Chordata > Mammalia > Carnivora > Procyonidae > Procyon > Procyon lotor. The sequence goes on from CM053616.1 coordinate 15,225,519, forward strand.
ACCATGGAGAAGTGGGTTTCACCCTGTTTATTTTGATTTTTGAAAAAGATCCTTCAGTTATTCTTTAGTACTAATTTTCACAATAAAAGGATTCATTAAGGGTCCATTTATATGTTACTTTGTTAATGTTGCTCAAGGCCTATTAAACAGCTATAACCGCAATTCTTTCCTAGAACATTTACTACCAATGCAAGCAGGAGTAAAATAGAGTATAATTCTGTTAAATTCTTCTCTAACACAGCACTTGAATACCTGGGATTTAACAGTGCCCATTGCCATATCAGAATTCTCAGTTCCTCAGAGAGGACTCCTCCAAGCCTACATAGAACTAATCATTTCTGTATGTCTCCTTTGCAGCACTTACTTAAACTGTAATTAATTAGCTATGGCATTGATTTAGTAGCCATCTTCCCAGCTAATACATAAAATTCCACAAGAGCAGGGCTAAGTCTATTGTATTCTGCATTGAGACTTAGCACAGTGCATGATGTATCTTTGTCATCAAATATTTGTTGAATGAAAAATGAGTTATCCATAAGATATTTTATTTAGGCAAATATCCCAGACTCTAAACATTGGGAAGTCTAGAAAGGACAGCAATGGGTAGGGAGGAATAAAGAGAGGGAGAAACCAGGTATTTCTTCAGGGGATGTGAAAAAGCGCAATGGCTAATATACACACATGAAGTTAAACCACGAAGCCTTTCATTTGAAAAATGATTGTGTGTGGGGTGGTGGGGGAGAGGCTATATCTAGTGCATCCATGAATGTTTTAACCAAGCCTCATAAGTTTAAATTGTCGACCAGTGATACACATTTTGGATTACATTTCCCCATCCCTCCTTCCTTCCAAATCACTGTCCCCAGGAACAACGTTATCAGTGGTCCCTGTGTCAGCCCCCACCCAACTGGGACAGCCTGAGCAATGGCTACAAATATCAATCAGGTTTCAGCCAATACCTATTTCCTCAGGAGCTAGGCACAACCAAACTGCTGGCTGTCACCGAGGCAGCAGAAATGTTAATAGCAAAAGCAGTAAACATTTTTCATTTAGGCTTTTCCTTTGTGATGCTAAAAAAATGAGGTAAAATATCACCATGGCAATGAATGAAAAGCTGCTAAATCTGCAGGGACATCAAAAGTGTTAGGCTCCCAGAATTAAAATAATGAGAACAATAGTCTCTCTGGACCCTTCCACCCATGCATACACACATCACACAGACTATGAGAAATCTTTCCATCGGATCCAGACAGTCAGAAAGTTTGAATATCTTAGTCGTGCACTTTCATTCATTGAATTCTAAACGACTTTGGCTTTTAAGTAAAAGTAGAAATAAAGCATTTCACAGCCCAGGTTTATGCCAAGACTCTCTGCCTCTAGGGAGGCCTCCCATCCATCCACACACCCTTAGACTGGGCCTATTCCTTTTTTAAAATTCTAATCTGAAAATGGCACATTCTTCTGATTTGCCCTCTAGCCTCTTTGGCAGACTATCAGGATCGCCATCTCCTCCTATGGAAGGTCTAATTATTAAGTAATTAAAATTCATTTAATAAAAAGAGACTTATCATTTGGGGGACAGACTTTGGGGTTGGAAACATGCCTCACTTTTAAATATTCAGCAATGTGGTGATATTCTACACCTGCCAGAGAACTGCTGTAAATGCTTTGTTTGCTCCAAATTAAAGCCTCTAGGCTATGTCCCTTCAAAGCCAGGACCTTGTCTGACCTCATTTAATTCGTAAATTAGTTGAAGGGAAGAGAATAAAGGTAATCCAAAGAGAAGTTCTCTAGATTTGGTCTTTTTCAGAAGCCAGAAGACCAATAAAGGATTCTTAGAATTTGTTATATTTCTGTCAGTATGTCCCTCTGAGAGTTATCATTTTCCTTCCTTATTTTCTTCCAGATTTTTGTTTTAGCTTCATTTTCATTGGCAAAATTACAGACTTCTAGGTAGTTGGCTGAAGAGCCTTTGTTCAAACATGGCATTGCAAAACAAACCGAACGAGTATGTGTTGTGGGTGCCAGCCATATTCACCCAGTGTGTGATCTTATAAGAAACACCCATGTGGGTAATTAGTCGAATCTCAGAAGGATGTAACAGAGTAGGAAATGAAAAGGAAAACCATATAGGCAAATTGCACAGTTTGTCAGTCCAGCTCTATAAGAAGGGTGACACACAAGGTACTCATCCCCTAGGCAAAAAGTAGCCAAGGAGACATGTCATCACAAGCGTTTCTCAGAATTACCTCAGAGGTCTGTCCACTATAAATGCTCTGAAGGACTGGTATGCTCCCCCATCCTTGAAAGCTGATTAGACATAAGGTTTGGAACCAGGTGGTCATTTGGGGTCACCTCTACTCTATGGGTGATCAAGACCTAGTTTGAATGCTGATCTATCATAATCTTACCAAGCAGCCTTACTGGACTCCTGATCTTCAAATCCATGGAGTAATTCAAGATTCTCCAAACCATCCTTCTTAATTACATTGCTAGGGCCTCTGGTAGCCTATATGGTGCCTTTATAAGAATTAGGTAAGAGTGATCTTTGATCTTTGAAGGAATGAAGTTAAAAAAGGTGTTCCATGAGATTGGCCAGCAATCCAGAACTGGATTTCAGCTCTGCACCCCAACTCTTCTCCACAGACTGTTCTCAGATATGAATTACACCATATTCCATCTGCCCTGCTTCTCCTGATTTCATTATCAGCAATCAGACAAGCATGATTCAGCCCCTCCATGTCTTTTGTTAACTTTAATGTCAATAGAGGTGGATTCTGGAAGCATTCGTCTAGGTAGCATTAATAGCTTTTCTTTCATTCATCTGAGTTATTACAGAATATCTATTTCCCAGCACAAGATTAAATAATGAAGAAAACTTTACCACCTTTTCCTCAAACGTGCATGTTATTGTCTTCTTGGATATAGATCCTTCATAAAATCTAATCTAATTATATTGAATATCAATGTCATTATTCTATATGAAAGTTAGAATAGAATCTATTTTTATAGAAAGAGCTGTATAGCAGCCTCTGTATCGCAGTGGCTACTTTTCCTCTTAGCTTTACTGTCCTATCTTTGATGACTGAAACTAGTCTTTTACCTGTATAGATATATAAAGCCAACTGGAAACTCATATTTATAATGAAGATCAATTAGGAGTTGTTTGCTTATTTTATTATAAGATTTTCATATAGTACTATAATGGAATTTTTAATGGATAAACTTCCAATATAGAAGAGTGTTTGCTAGAAACCAAAAACTAAAAATACAGTTGACTCTTGAACAATGCAGGAGTTAAGTCTGCCAACCCCCCCGTGTAATCAAAAATCCAACTGTAACACTAACTCCCCAAAAACATAACTACTAACAGCCTTATCAATAACATAAATAGTCGATTAACAAATATTTTATATTTGTATCATATATTGTACTCATACAGTTAGGTAAGCTAGAAAAAGAAAATGTTATTAAGAAAACAATAAGGAAAACAATTTTAAAGTACTGTAGTACATTTATGAAAAAAAAATCTGCATGTCAGTGGACCTGTGCAGTTCAAACCTGTATTGTTCGAGTCAACTGTATAAACAAAAATGGTTTAGCACTTTAACCTATTAATGTTGCAAAGATTTCAAAATGATGACTAACTGCTTCTGAAAGTATGAATTGATATACTACCACTGAAAAGTAATTTGGCAATGTTCATCATAACAATTTAATCCAAGAACTCTGCTTCCAGGAATCTATCCATAAATACATGAAGAAAAGAGTTAGATATATAAAATAATTCAGTACATCATTATTTAAAATAGTGAATGATAGGAAATGGGCTTATTCTACAACTGATGATTGCTTAGGGAAATTATTGCATACCCACTGCACTAAAAATTATACAATCATGTAAAATTATATTAATATATATTCTTAAAAGTGAGAGAAAATTATTTTTCTTTTTTTCTAAAATAAGCATATCTTAAATATGCAAGAGGAAATTTTACTAATGATTCTAATGCTCTAGTCAGTGTATTATATGCATTTGCAAACAACCCTTCAAGCACATATTGATTTCATGAAGAGATGTCTCTCTCAACAGGCTTTGACCATAACTTTATTTTCATTCTTTATTCTGCAGATAAAATTCTTATTATAAAACCTGAGATTGGTTTGTAATCAATAGTAATGAATAATTTTACAGAATTCAGGCTTGGGCTTTCCATCAAGCTTAAATCCCATTATGCGTGGCTAATGAATGGTCACAACATTCATGAAAGTTTATTATAAATGTGGCTGATATTTGTTGGGCCTACTTTTAAATTGTACTTAATTGCAAGCAAGCAAATCATCAAAGTAATGAAAAAGGAAGCTTTTAAAGTTGTATGATATTTTGTTTTATATCATGTCATTGTTACCATCCTTTCGCTACTTTGTCTGAATTCTCCTGTTAACCTGGCCATGAACCCCTTCCATCACTGCTTATATCACCTCATGGAGATTTCCAAATTATTCCCTCATTCACTCAGCCAGTTAGTCAATGTGATGATTAATTTTATATATGAACCTGGCTGGGCCTCAGGGTGCCAGTCTGTCTGGTGAAAAGATATTCTGGGTATACCTCTGAGGATGTTTCTGGATGAGTTCACATTTGAATCAGTAGACTGAGTAAAACAGATTGCCCTTCCCAATGTGAGTGGGCCTCATCTAACCCACTGAAGGTCTGGATAGAACAAAAAGGTGGAGTAGAAGAGGATTTACTCTCTGCCTGTCTTCAAACTGAACATCAGTTTCCTCATGCCTTTGAACTGAGACTCAGACTGGAACTTACACCATCTGCTCTACTGGTTCTCAGATTTTTGGACTCAAACTGAACACACACCATTTGCTCTCCTAGGTCTTTGGCTTGCCAAGTGCAGGGCCTTAGACTTCTCAGCGTCCTTAATCACATGAGCCAATTTCTTACAATAAACAAACAGCTGACCCTTGAAGAACATGGGGATTAGGGACACCAACACCGTGGATAATCAAAAATTCATGTATAACTTTTGACTCCTCCAAAACTTGACTACTAATAGCCTGCTGTTGAACCAAAGCCTTACTGATAACATAAACAGGTAATTAACACATATTTTATATTTCATATGTATTGTATAGTATAGTCTTATAATAAAGGAACCTGTATAAGAGAAACTGTTACTAAGAAAATACTGGTTCTGTTTCTCTGGAAAACTCTATAATCTGTCAACATTCACTGGACACCTAATGTGTGACGGGCATCATCTTAATTGTCTAAAGCATACAATAACAAAATTAAAAATTAATTAGTTAGCTTCTGTCCTTAAACAGCTCACAGACTGGTTGGAAAAGCAAATACACAAGAACAATACTAAATAAATACACTGCATTGTGGGAACAGAGATAAAATGATTCTTAGTGATGTCTGTTGGAAAAGGAATAATAAGCAAAGAGCCCCAGAAATGGCGGAATATGAACTGAGTCTTGAATAATGAATGGGTTTTCAATAGGTACCAAAGACCCAAAAGGACATTCTCAATAGAAGAACAATGTGGGGAAAAGAAACAAAACAAAACAAAAAATGGTTAATCTGAAGATTATAACATTTTTTAAATATGGTAAATAATTCAGTAAATAGTGGAAGAACACTAAGGCATCTTTATAACTGCTTTTCTCTACCATATATGAGAGAATGGTATTAAAGAGACCTTCTTAAATTTTATGATAGATCCTGTGTATTTGACTACAGAAGCTCCCTAAGGACAGAATCAGTAGCTCCTATGTCTTAGCATTACCTCCCTGGTACACAAAGCACTCAATAAACATTGACTAATCTCCCTATTAATGAACAAAAAATTATTGACACATTTGTGTGCTATATTAACATGTTATATCACGTTATATGACAAATTACACTATTTTATATTTATTTTAACATGTAGTTACTATTTGGATACTACTTCACTTTTCTGGAAATTCAGAGGAGAAAAATGAGATTCACATTCAGCATATTTCATAAGTGAAACATGACAAAGCCCTGATGACAGCAAATAAGCAGAAAAACTCAGCAAGGGATTATCCTATGTTTCAAAGATTATTGAAATAAGAATCTATTGGGTTATGATTATTTCAAACTTTCAATTGAGCATATTATCCAAAGGATTAAATTACCTTCGACTTGTCAGTCTATTAACTCAAATGCTTATTCTTGTTAATAAAAGCAATGAGTTCAAACTAGACACTATATTAGGTATGGTAATATAAAGGATAGCCTTTACACGGCTATAAAAGGTCTCCCTTAAGTTTCATGTAAATATGTTTTACTCTCTGCTTGGTAGGACCACCCTCCTCTTAGTAAAAATGATTGGTTTTTTTTTTCCCTGTCAAAAATATGTAGCTGAGTCCTATATTTAGAACTTGCAGACAAAGACCAAAGAAAGGAGAAACCAAAATGGAGCAATTTTCAATTCAAGTAGGCAGCAGAAAGAGTAGTGTTAGCTCATTACCTTTATTTCAGTACATAACCAATTAAAATTAATTTGATAACAGTAAGATTCACATCAAATATGTCAAAATGATTCATTTTTCTCTCTCATAATTTAATATCTTTGTTTTTCCTCCCTACCAAATCCATCAGTAACATGAGAATCAAGAAACCCTAGCAAAAATAATAATTTAGATTAAAGATTTCTGGTAAATTTATGTAATTTTCCTTTTGATTTGGAAGCACCTACTGGGAGAAAATTGAAACTGATGAAATGACTTTGCATGCTGGGCATTTGCACAATGAAAATGCAAAGCCAGAGTATTTCAGCTTAACTGCTGAACTTCTATGAATTTCTACCTTTTGTACTGAGACCCTAAGCAAATAAAAACTTTTTAAAGAATTACCGAATTTTTTGGTAGCTTGGTCCAGAGTCATCAAATATATCTGATACAATAAATCATTCAAAATGAAGAACAAAAAAGGATGTTTGACACCTATGTTCATAGTTCGGATGTGTCTCAGACTCACCCAAATCAAGTCTACTACAAGCGTATGAAATACTCATTTATTCAGACTTACCTGTTTTGAAATTACTCCCCAGCAATTCCTTCGCTGTAGGAGAATTTCAGTAAATGAGAGAATGGTAAATCACCCTTCCTGAAAATCTTTCTGTCATGGATTCATTCTCCTGATCCCAAATGTATCATATGTTACTTGGACTAAGAAGAAAGGTGAAAAAAGGGGGCAAGCCTGAGCAGTCACAGATATGTTTTCCCCCTGGTTCTAAGAAGGACAGAAGTGTGTGGTAGGGAACAAAATATTCCTCACACACACATACAGGTGTGTGTGGTAGGGGACAAAATATTCCTCCAGAATAGCTTTAAGCCTCAGGTAGCAGCATACTTGAACAGTTTTTATAGAATCAGCAACAATATTTCTTCTAAGTGTGTTTATTGATCTTGCCAGATCTTATGAACTACGAATGTAAATAAGCATTAAAGTACTAAGAAGTAGTTCTTTAAAAAACAAGACAAAACAAAAAACATGGTTCCTTAATGGATCATGAGCTTTGAAGAGCCCTAAGCACAGAGGAGCTTAGCAAAAGATTAGACTGGAGATGTAGGCAGGTGTAGATAATTCAGATGCCTCACACCATCTCATGAAGTTTGGACTTCATTTCAACTACATTGAGAAATGATTAAGAGATTTTGAGCAAAGAAAATACATGATCGAGTTCCATTTTTTGAAGATTATTCTGGTTGTCGTGCAGAGAATATCTGTGGGGTATGGGGTGTTTTTGAAAGCAAGGAACAAAGAGGAATCTTAGAACATAGCAGTAGTCTACATGAAAGAAAGTATGGCTTGTGTTGGGAAGGGCAGCAGTATGCTGTCTCTAGACCCTACCCGACTATATAAGAATGGTCCTAAGACCTTGAACACTTCCTTACCAAGAGATAAAGAGCCCAGATAGCTTGTACTGAGTTTACAAACTAGAATAAGAGTCATTTTCCCTGTTTCAGGCTCAAGGAGTGTTCCATCATTCTGCTTAAGTGTGTATGTCAGTGGAGCTCAGACCCCTTTGCAGCTTTGTGTATTTAAGACTCCACAGAGAAAGGATTAGGGTCCTTCTGCTGCTGTGCGGAAGGGGTGCAAGCAGGCCAATTGCTCTGCATCGGCTATCAAGGGGCCCCACAAGCTGTGGTGTCTGACACCCACTATTGGGGCTGACCTTACTCTTGTCTCTTCTCCACCTAGCAAAGGATCATTCTAACCAGCACTTGATTGTGTTGTGTTTTCCTTGGCAACTCTGATACCAAGATGCAGTGGGCAGAAGTGTATGGGGTCCTCCACTGGGATAGATTACTGGTGCACAGTGTTCTGTTTCAGAGCTTGGACAAAGAAGGTAACAGTGAAAATGGAGAAAGAGGAAGAGCAGTATACTTTGAGGCATAATTAAAAGGACCTGTTGATGGCTGAGTGTGGTTTTGAAGGAAAGGGATAAGTCAAGAATGAACCCAGATTTCATAAAATATTTAGGTTGTGATGCAAGGGGTTGTGCTTGGGTTAAAGTGGGGTGAAATGTGGTGGTTTGGAGGAAAGTAACAACCACCACAAAGAGACACTTGAATAAAGGATGAATAAACACTGAGCAGAGTCAGAGATCAGCTAAGTTATTGGATCTAAATCTTCTAATCTCAAAAATGAAAGATCTAGAAAATGTGATCATCAAAGTTTTTTTGCATATATAAAATTATATAACCCTGTGATTCTATGTTGAAACAACCTAATATGTGGCCAGACCTTACATTCATCCACCAACGTTTAATCAAATTAATCTAATAAACACACTAGACACCATTAATCATTGGTAATACCAAGGCAAAATAAAACATTCCTCATCACTGTCCTAACGAAGCTGCCAATCTAGCAGAAGAAGCAGTACTTATTAGGCGTTTATCATGAATATTCATAACAGGGGGACTAAACATGAGCTTGGAGATTTATGGTTGATAAAAGCCAATAAAATCTGCCTAAAGTTGTAAAAAGTGACCAACTCAAGTTAATTTGAATTACTCTTTTTTCCTCTGTTGATAATCACAAGTAAACTATCTTAAAAGTTACTGAGGCTTTTCATTAATTTAGTCACTTACCCTAATGTAGTTTGACTCTGTAGATAAAACTCTTGTTCTTAATAGCTATCTAAAATACTATTATCTTAAAGTCATATAGCTTTCAATGGGGAGAAGATCAAAAGTATATATTTAAAACAGCCAGCTAGATTTATCCTAAATTTTGCCAAGTTCTTTCAATTCACTTTGAATTTTACTTTCTTTGAAGAAAACTTTTTATATATTTTACTCTTTTGGCCTCAACATTTGAGAATTTGTGACAGTCTTTAAAGTGATTTACAGATACTTCTACATCAGAATGGTGTCTGAGACATATATTGGCATTTTACTATAATCTCCATTTGTCCTTTCCAGAAATATACTATTGAACTGGTTCTTAGATCCAGAGCCATCTAGTAAGATGCCATGAAGTCCATCATTCTGATGAATGATGAGTGAGGAACATTTTTAAGGCAATTTCTCACCTCTAAATTTACCAAGAATTAACCTGATATAGTTTAAATTTGGGGATTTCAGAATAAAGTATTATTTCCCAAAATTCTTTTTTTTTTAAGATTTTATTTATTTATTTGACAGAGAGAGAGATCACAAGTAGGCAGAGAGAGAAGGAAGCAGGCTTTTGCTCGATCCCAGGACCCTGAGATTATGACCTGAGCCGAAGGCAGAGGCTTAACCCACTGAACCACCCAGGTGCCCCTATTTCCCAAAATTCTTATCAGATATGTACCATAGGAAATATATTTTTCTTGGGTTTAGGAGGTCATTCACTCCCTATCTTTATCTCCTTTAATTCTCCTTTAACAACCATATGTCCTCTTTTAACTGGTCATTCCACTGAGCTCCTGAACATGACTTGGTACTTTCCTATCTACCTCTCAGTTTTGTCACCTTCTGTTCTCCACCACCTGTTTGATTTCTTTAATTTTTCACACCTAATGAGGGCTGAGCCTTGGCTGGATTTGTTTATTCTTGTATCCTCAGTGTCTGATACTTAATAAGAGCTCAATAAATATTTGTCGAATGCTCAAGTAAAGTATCTGAACCCGACTCAACTTTCTAGATCCAAAATAAAACTATTTTTCCCTTTTCTTCTCTGATATCTCATTGAATTTATTCTCAGGGGCACTCATTGGTAATTATCAACAATTTATTGGTATTGTTATATTTTTGTGCATCCCTTCTTATATCCAATTAAATTTTAGGTTGCTCAAGGATACAAATATTGCTCTATTTTTGTGTGTGTGTGTGAACATTCATGGTACTGCGTCGTATATACTGAAGACATTGAATAGTATCCTTGTTTTAAGTCTGATCACATTGAGGAATGATTATTTTTGTTTTGCCCATTTAGGTAAAGATCCATCAATTAAGGAAATTCTAAAATAGTGGGCTTCAGTTGATTTATTTCATTTCAAAGTTTTGATGCCTGGTTCTTTCCATTACTCTGTATTTTAGTAGTGACTTCAATATATGGGAAAGTCTCATTATGATAGTGTAGAACTTATAACTTGCAATAATTTAGACCCTAAAGAATTAGATTATATATCTATTTAGATTCTATCTATTTATCTATCCATCCATCTATCTATCAGACTTTAAGGAATTGGATTATCTTTGAAACAGCTACCAAGAAAAAGCTTTTGTAAGCCAATTAATTGTGGAAACAAGACTTAGATATACATATATTTTTTTAAGTACCCACCCTGATTCTGAAATGTAGGACTTGGTTATGCATTTTCTAACCCAATCATCAATCTCTGCTTTACACTGATGGCTTTGATGTCAATGTCTACATATCCTTCCACAATTATTCTCTAAGTTTCTCAAAATTAAGAATAAGGCTTTAATTCTTTGTATTCTCTTCTGTCTAGCACAGTGCCTTTGTAGCATGTGGTCAATGGTTATTGGTCAAATGATTATTGTTTGAAAGGCTGATCTTTCAAGGCACCTGGGTGGCTCAGTGGGTTAAAGCCACTGCTTTCAGCTCAGGTCATGATCTCAGGGTCCTGGGATAGAGCCCACATCCCGCTCTCTTCTCAGCAGGGAGCCTGCTTCCCTCCCTCGCTCTGCCTGCCTCTCTGCCTACTTGTGATCTCTCTCTCTCTCTCTCTGTCAAATAAATAAATACAATCTTAAAAAAAAAAGAAAAAAGAAAGGCTGATCTTTCATCTGTCTTACTTCTACAGTCTTTCTATCCTCCAATAATCATCTACCATCATTTCCAGAATTTTTAAGTGATTTCAGGAAAGGGAATATGAAGATAAATAAATCTTAGACTCATCACTTAAATTTGGAAAAGGCCTTAGAGCCCATACAAATCCAATCAGGCAAAGCAATCATATTATGATACTACAATGTTTTTAGTTGTTACCAATCAGTTCTCTCTTAGATAACTGAAATGACTAGCAGTTATTTCTCCATTAATATATATGTGTGTTTGCTCTTTAAAAAACATAACACTTTCCATACGTGTTCCTTCCCACTAACTTTTCAAGTTATCAGAACTACAACCTAAAAAAATAAGCTGATTCCAATTCTATCCTTTAGACAAATGGCAATAGTCTTATAAATCAGGAACTTGTCCATAATACAGATTTTTTAATATGATTCAGACTCATGAGAGAAGATGCCTTATTATTCACACCAAGCTGAACTGCTAATTTTCAGAGACAAATGCACCTGTGGAAAAAGAAATCATATCTTTAAATTGTATTATCCACTGACAAGACCACATACTGTTTTGTCCTTGTTGTTAATGCAGAAATCAGAGGGTGTAAATCTCTTCATCTTCCTGTCAGCACTTCTGGCCAGGGTGTTAATGGCCTGCAGCCAGGAAGTTGTACAGGCTTCCAGCCAATCAGCAATGAAACCATTTAATCCGCTTTTCAAACAGGAAGCACAAGTTGGGGAGGTGGGGGAGCTCAATGCTAATGCATTTAGATGAAAACATATTTTAAATCTGCAATTAAAACAAGGGACATCTTCATCCTTTGTGATATAAAGTGGGTAGAAAATGTTTCATTTATTAAGTGAAAGGCTAATTTTACTGATTGAAAATACATTATCAGCATCTTAACAGATTTCTTTTCAAAGGCTAAACCTCATCTTCCCCTGCCAAGATGAAAGAAGCATTAGAAAGGTCTTCAGAGAGAAGCATTAGAAAGGTCTCCTGCTTGGAAAAACCAACACATCTAAGGGCAGATGGTTTGGTCTGATCCAGAGGCTGTAAACTGTCTAATTCCGAGATAAATTAGATTGAACAGTCATGACCACATTAATAATGGCCAGGAACAGTTGGAGGAGCTATACAATGAGGTTTTGGAAGTGCATCTTTGACATTCTTGGAGAAAAGAGAAAGTCAGGAAATTGAGACAAACAATTGCTTAAAATATATTGGGAGAGACAGGCTCTGGTTTCCACAAGGATTGTATTATAAAAACACTGGAGATTATATGTTTTAAGCAAATTAAACATTTGTTAATGATGAGAAAGGAAATGATCACTGTGGACAAGATCTAAAAATATAAGTTTACACAATTACTGTCTTAAAGTCTTCATTGCACAGTATAAAAATCTGAACATCTTTCCTTTGCCTTTTGATGGAACTATCTTTGTAGTTAAAATGATTCAGGTTGAAAAAACACAACCTAAAGTCTTAAACAGCACAAAAGGTAGAAAATAACATGCTTGACTCTCTACTTCCACAAATATATATTAATACTAATTTTAAAATGTGAGGGGGAAGGTAGTACAAGGGTAGGTGAGCCTGCACTGATTAGACCTATAAGTGGCTGAGTGAGAACAGAATTTAGATAAAAGCACAGAGAATCTGCAAAGTCTTAACTGAATTTTAAAGCTCTGAGCCAGTTTGGTAATACCTGCTGCTACAAACTGCTGTCTGACTTGCAATCTTGCTTTTCTTTCATTTAACATGGGCGTAGCCTCACACCATTTATTATGGCTACTGCATTGCACTAGAATAGCCTAGGAGGACACCTTGTAACAAAACGTCCCTGGTGGGGGTCAGCAAACTATAGCCTGCAGGCCAAATCTGGCCCGCCCTTCCATCTGTTTTTGTAAAGCCCTCAAGGTAAGAATGACTGAATAAAATAAAAAGGAATATTTTATGACATGTGAAAACTACATGAAATTCAAATACCCATAAAACAAAGTTTCCATAAAACAAAGTTTAATTGGAGGACAGCCATGGCCATTTGCCCCCCTATTGTTTATGACTGCTTTCAAGCTACAGTGACAGAGTTGAGTCTTTGTGCTTGAAAATGCACAAATATTTACTATTTGGTCCTTTAGGGGAAAAAAAAACAAAACAAGAAGTTTGATTCCTGTCTATGAAAATGTTGGCTCAGGAGTGCTAAATGAACTAGTCGATTTCACGTACAGTTGGTCAATGTGGTTGGGAGGATAATCTACTCATCTGTCACAGTTACCGTGTGTGATTAATTACACAAAGATGATCACGTAATACCTTAACATTCCATGTAGACACAGCCCCAGAGAGCACCTGCTTATTTTAAATGCAGCTTTTATGAAGACAATAAAAGAGGTAAAAGGAAAAAGAAGCAAAACTTTGTGAAACAGCTTTCTTGCACGTTCTTTTAGGTCCAAATTGATCTCTACAGCTATTCCTCCATTAATAAGTAATACAGCATTCGTTATGTCAGGGATTGTAGAATTTCGCAGAACCCGGTATTAGAGAAGTTTAAGCAAGGGAGACCTTTTCGGGACCCTTCCCTCCAAATTTCAATCGATGTAATTTAACAGCATTTTCTCCTAAGGCTTCTGTGTGACATAAATGCAAGATAGGATTATAAGGTGATGAGTCTGTGTCTCCGTAATGGCTAAGATACTTCTGTTTCTACCAATTATTCTACTTATAATCCTGTGTATCAAAGATTTTTAAGACTACGTCCTTTTGAAGGGCATTCAGATGTTCCAGTACATTAATTTATGTATTCAAACAGTGTTCACTGAGCATCTACTATGTGCTAGATATTGCTCCAGGCACCAAGGAAAGTGTAATAAATAAAAGAGATAAAAATGTCCTGCCCTAGTAAAAACTTTATATTGTAAAGGGAATCAGATAATAAATAAACAAATAAAACCTAAGTATAAGAGAAGATGAAGACTATCATGGGACGAAATAAATCAGGAAAGGGAGTAAAGTGAGTGAAAGCTGGGAGATTTGGTGATTTTAGATAGGGAGTTCAGCTAAGGCCTGGCTGAGAAAAGGTCTCAAAGAGGTGAGGGAATAGCCTGTGAGGTTTTGTGGGACAAAACACAGCAAGCCAAGACCTTGAGGTGGAGCACTTGGGAGACTGCAGGTGAACGGTCCTACAGAGGAAGCAACACTGAATCAGCCCTAAAACCTACTCTAAAGGACTTTTCAGGTGAGGAAGGGGGATAAGGTCAAGACCAATGTTTCTAATCTAAGGGAAAAAGTGTGTTGTGCCATATGAGAGAGACGGTAATGTGCTAGAGAAGAGGGTGATTCTTTCAGGCTCGGGAAATAAATAGGGTTTTGTGACAGGTGGATGACACTTACTGCTTCAAAAGATGGCGATGAGGCAGGGGAAAGAGGGCAACAGAAGGGAAGCATGTGATCAGAAAATGCTGTGCAACACCACAATCACTGAATGGCATAAGTCTGGTGGGCACTGTGAAATGAAGGGAAAGGGAAGGAGAGAAAAACCTCAGGGAGCAGAATGGAAAAGCAAAGAGGGGAGGGAGGGAGGAGAAGGGAGCTGGTGGCTCCAGGGATGCTGGGAGGAGAGTGTGGGTTTAGTCTCACAGGCACTTAGAACAAATGGATACTCCGTGCTGTAAATCTGGTGTAAGATATTCAGGACATGGAATAATAAACATTGTGATTAATTCAGCTTTTACATGTTATTGGTGCATATGTTGGGGTGACAGGGCATGAGAAAACAGATTCATAAGTAACTATAAAACAGTATTTGCCTCTAAATTTTTCAATAATCTCATAATTTTCACTGACCTTACCTGGGAAAACCCCATTGTGTGTCATACTTGACTGAAAAAGATGACCAAAACTCTCCTGAAATTTTAGTTTTGGCTAGAAACAAATACACCCACATCTACACACACACACACACACACACACACACACACAGTCTGTTCTTCCAGACCAGTGGACCTTCTCTGAGGGTGATTTGCTCCCCAAGGGGACACTGGCAATATCTGCAGTCGTCTCCCCACTTTGCTCCCAGTTGTGACATGGAGTGGGTAGAAGCCAAGGATGCTACTAAATCTCCTACCACGTACAAGGCAGCCCACCACAACAGAATTATCTGGCCCCAAATTCCCAAATTCGGTGGAATTGAAGTTGATCTAGACCAATCCACATCAAGGCATCAGTTCCAAGGGAAAATTTACCAGATAAAACACAGCACATTCAGTTAACTTTGAGCTGCAAATAGACAATGAGTGATTAGTACAAGTATGTTCCATGCAGTATTTTGGGTTTTCTTACAGGAAAATATTATTCATTGTTTATCTGAAATTAAAATTTAACGGCATCCTGGGTTGTAGTTCTTGTTTTGTTTTATCTGGCAATACTACTCTAGGGAGTTGAGCGTCTGAGGCAAGAGACAACAAACGGGCAGGTCAGTATTTTAGGGGCCGGTTCAAAAGTAAAAGGAGGAGGCAGTTTTAAAGGGGAGGCATGGAAGGCCAGAATGTCTAAGGTACCTGCTGAGAATCCTACATGTGGTCTCCCTACGTTCCTGTTTTGAAGACTGCTGGAGGCTGACTCTACAATGTCACCCCAGAGGACTCAATCAGAATCTGCATTTACAAAGATCCCCAAGGGATTCATAAGCACATTAAAATTTGAGAAGCAGTGATCCAGATCATTCTTTCTATTAGCCATTAAAATGCAGAATTAACCTTAGAGGATTAAAGGCCTATAATATGGAAATTGCCACCTTAAAGCTCAGTTCTATAGTTTGATGAAATACCTCTAACTGTTTTTATACACCAACAGTAAACAAACAAACAAATAAATAAAATGTTCTTTATAAACTCTGACACCTCATCTAAATACAGGGCTTTCTTAATAATATATAATTCAATAATGTAATCATTGAGTAGAAAAAATGTTTTTGTAGGCCAAATTTGTTCAAAACTAACTATGATAACTAACCCTAGGAGTAAAAAATAATAATAATAATCTTAGTAAATTAGTTAATTCAACTCTAAATAACATTTAACATGGAGGAAAGGACTGTAGTACCAAAATGCATCTGAGAAAAGCTACCAAGAATATCAGGTCAATAAACTATAGATTGCTAGGTTTATCAGGACACACACCAAGTAAGTGGAAAACAATGTAAGAAAGGATGGAAAGACTTTCTTTTCATTTTAATCTGTGCTCGACTCACCCACAGGGTCTAAAATATTTCCAATAAGCTATTATGGGCTATGATTTCCTTATCCCTGGGCAGGTGTTCCAATAGAACCAACCAGTGAAAATGAGAGATTTCCTTTGCTTTTAGCTTCAATTTGAAGAAGAAAGTTTTTGGAAGGCTCCACAGTCATTTCTGACAAGGCTTAGCTGTTTCTCCTTGAAAAACTGATAGCAACGGCAAGAGCACCAGAAGCCTGAAAAATACAGAAGCCTCTCAAGAATTTTAAGGGCCGAGCACCACAGCTCTTGTTAGGAGCTCCTTCCTACCAATTCCACATAAATCAGCGGTGGCGTTGGGTTCCAGTAACAACATGAATATTTTATACTATAGCTTCCCTGACTGCAAGTTTAGTTTTTATCAACAGCTGAGATGATACTTGAGACAGCAATTCTCTTTGATTCCCTACTATTATATTTTCTGCATGTGTTTCTTGGTGTTTTATGAGTGCACAGAGAACATTATACTCAATGTTTGCATTTCACATCTTTGTCAGAGGAAGACAGGCGGATTGTAATGCAACCACATTCTCTTTAGTAAAAACTAAAACAAGTTATATTCAGTGCTGCGTGGATGGCTAGGTTGAAGTCATGAGTTGCAGAGAATTTTTAAATGTATTGAGGGAAATTTTCATTGGTTCTAGCAAAGAATAATAACAAGTAGTTTTTTTTTTCTTCAGGTAAAAAGTTTCAAAATCCAAAACAAAACTTTTTGTTTTTGTTGCTTAGAATGAAATGTATGTGTGGCAGCAATAGGAACTCATAAGGGAAAGATAATATAGATAGGATAGTGGACTGGATGAAAAATTAACCCTGAAAGTTTTTCACCAAACGAAATTCATTATCTCCTAAGCATGGTCAATTGGGTATAAAGAATGACAACGCACCAACGAGGGATTATAAACTCAAAAACAATTTCACTTATGTATTTAAATATCTATATACTATACCAATATTGACATTGGTCAATTTTGAGTATAAGGAAGTTTCTATGAACACTTATTTTTCAGTGCTAGAATTCAGCTTTTCAGAAAATCATTTTAAGTAAGTTAAGTGGGCTTTCATGATTATTTTAAACCATAAAGACAGTTCTTATTTGCCTATGATTAATAGTAATTGGCTT
Organism: Procyon lotor; assembly: GCA_028646535.1. Taxonomy (NCBI): domain Eukaryota; kingdom Metazoa; phylum Chordata; class Mammalia; order Carnivora; family Procyonidae; genus Procyon; species Procyon lotor. The sequence goes on from CM053616.1 coordinate 15,243,212, forward strand.
ATAAGATAAGAAGATATAATTTGGTTCATCTCTTTGAACACCGCTAATTCTTTTTTTTTTTATTTTAAATATTTTTATTTATTTATTTGACAAAGAGGTGAGAGATCACAAGTAGGCAGAGAGGCAGGCAGAGAGAGAGAGAGAAAGAGGAGGAAACAGGCTCCCTGCCAAGCAGAGAGCCCGACGTGGGGCCCGATCCCAAGACTCTGAGATCATGACCTGAGCTGAAGGCAGAGGCTTTAACCCACTGAGCCAACCAGGCGCCCAGAACACGGCTAATTCTTAATAGCATTTTGGGTTTTATTCTACAGGAGTATATTTGAATCCTGATCCACTGGGAAAATTGTAACAGTTTAATAAGTTTATGGCGTGTGTTTTAATCCCAGAGGTATCTACCAGAGATATCTATAAGGACCTCGTCTCCATCTCTCAACAAATGAAATATGAGTTTTTGTTTGACACAGAAAAAAACGCCTAAGTAGTGTATTCGTTGGTTCTGATCATGGGAACAAAAAGGAAAAAAACCTGGATAAAAGAGATGAAAATAAAACAAGTAGTCTTAGATCAAACCCTTATAATGAACCTTCCTTTTTAAACTCTGCATGGAAAAATGTTTCAACTCACCAGCTTGATTTAATTGGATTTTGAACTGAGGGACAATCACTCCATAGTAGATATTCATATTCTACTTACAGAAAACTGTCCCTTCCCTTCCTCCTCCAAATTTCTATCACTCACATCAATACCATCCATTTGGCAAACACAAATTAACTTATGACACCTACTATGTTCTTAACTTTGACTGTCAGATACCCACAAGTCACCAAGGCAATTTAGGAAGAACAAGACATGCCACATTAGCCCTATTTCACATGTTGACTGGTCTAGTACCTGTTGGCAAATCAAAGGGCTCTTATAGATAAGGTATACCTTCACTCTGGTAAAACATTCAACAAACAATAGCCTCTTACACCCATGAGGTTTATACACCCAGTAAGGACTATACTTTTGGCAGGGTCAGAGGATTTAAGTACTAGAGTTTTAATTCATATTGATTAGGGAAGTGAAGAGATACCCTAAAATAGTCCAGGCCAAAACACTCCTCCAGGACAAGATGGTCTACCTGTCTGCTAATCGATTTTTCTGTATTTTCTGCATCGTGGCTCTATTTTCAAGACTAAGCTAACCGCCAAGTATCTATGGCACATCACTGGGATTCAACAGCTTTATGTTGAATGAATGAAATGCTTTGTCTCACCCTTCTACTATTGACTAAGCTATGGAAAGCAAGGCAAATTTAGCAAATGTTAAAGGAGGAAGTCCTGGAGAGAAACCTGACTCTTGAAGACTAAGAGAATTATCTATATTATTATATTATATTATTCATATTAAAATTGCATGCTTATTTGAGCATGGCTTTGGGTGGGATTGTGGGAAAATGGAAATATCTTTGTAGGAATTTAGAAGTATCTTTGTAGGAATTTAGAACAATTTAGAATCAGTGTGGCACTGATTCCAACAAAGTTCACAGTATTAATAGGTTATAAGTAGGCTATCAGCAAGATTGACATGGTTTATCTTAGATAAACTGGAAATTTTTCAAAAGCCTTGTGTCATTATTCTATAAAAGTATACTGGTTTATTTTTTTTATAGTTTTTATTTCTGAACTGAAGTGACCAGAGGAGCCCAAACAACTAATAGAGAGTAATGGAGAAGTTTTTTTTAAGTGTCATATAATTTAACTGACACCTGATTGAAGCCCTCTCCATAGGAGCAGTAACCACTGTAATAACCATAATCACTAGATCAGGGCATTAATATTGTTTTATCTATCTTAGAAATAACTGTCAGTATGACTAAAGTCTGCCTTGGAGGTTTTCACTTTATGACATTTCTCAGACATGTTCAACTATGCATGACTGAGAAGTCAGGTCTATCACAGGCCATGAAAACCAGCAAAGACAGGGATGGATCTCCCGTTCCTTCTGTGAAGTGGGTGACCAATGCTCCGTTAGTTCTCAACAAAGGGTCAAATTCTCACATCAACCAGTTTTGTGATCTTGGGGGCAGCCATATTCTCACTATGAGATATTTTTAACATCTCTAAAATGTGGAAAATAATACAATTATTGCTCAGACTGTCTTATTGTTTAGCCATGGTGATTAATCAAGATTATACATAGTGATATTCCTTTGAGAATGGAAAGGGAGATACTCTAGTAATGGGAAGTTCTTAGGTTTCCTAGGAAGTTTCCTAGGTTTTCAGCTTTGACTTTTCAAAACCCCCTACAAATAATACAAGCAAATAAACATTGCTGCCCCATTCCACCATTCCAGGGGCCTCCCCATGGTGACCCCCTCCCCCTTCTGGAGCCCTCCTCTGCTCTGATGTGCACTTCACAGAGGTCACACGGGAGAGCTCACTTCTTCTACCTTCACTGTCTTCCCTTTCAGTTCAAATTCCCCTCTGGGACTGCCCTTTCCAGAAGGGTTTTCCAAATGGCTATTAACCTCCAACTTGACTTCTAAACTATCTGGTCTCAAGCCTCAGACAGGTCAGGTTTCAGGGTGATAAGGAGGAACTCAACAGACTTCAAAGGGCCCAAAGAAACCAAAAGAAAGAGCCCAGGACCCCTGGTAGAATTGTATGCCTCTATTAAGTAATAAGTCACCTCATTATAGGTAGGTCTGAGTACCCAACCACCATCACATACACATATGCTTCTCTGTGTTGTGAATTCAAAATGAAATACGCTCATAAGCCAAGTACTACTAGGTTAATGAGATGATTTCTGCTCTCAATTTTTGCCACCATCACTGTTGCAATAGTGCTGCTTATAAGGGCCCAGAGGCAGGACTTGGGAGCTGACATTCCTGAATTCTAATTCCTATTCAAGAATTCATTTAAACCTTTGAGCAAGTCATATTCCATTCCTCCACCCGTGAAGTAGGTGTGGTCGCCCTGCTCCCTGCAGGACAATCTTCAGAAAGACTGAAGGTGATTATTTTATGTAGTAACCATCAAATACTTCTTGACTAGACAACATATTGGTCCTTGCGATCTGGACTACAAAGAAAAGAACAATGTTTGTTTTGACTAGAAAATCAGAATGAGATTTCAACAATGTACATATTTGTGAAAACAAGCCAAAGTCACTTTAATTCTCCCTTTCCAGTGAGGTCTTTGGCATGGATTTACATATATTCTTTAACCAAATAATAAAATGATTTTTCTTCCTTTGAAAAATTTGTGGCCAACATTTAGTCTAAAAAAGGAAGTTCTAATTATGAGAAGATTATTATTTTCTCATTTGCACAGATTTGGCTCATTAGAGCTGTAATCCTTTTCCCTCAGCCCACAGACTGAAAGTAACCTTTTCCTATGATTCTGAGAGCGAAATTGACTATTTTAACAAAAGTTCAAATCACTGTGACTGGAAGGGCTGACCAATGTGACCCCCTAATAACAGCAGTGACCAGAGAAGAGATCAATTCTCATATTCCATTTGAGGGCTTTCTTCGTAATTGTTCATGGAAGTCACTGGGCTTCATCTTGGTGGCCTCATAAAAATGTGATTTTAAATTCGAATTATGCTATATAACATCATGGTGTCTAGCCAGCCAAATTCAGATGACATTCAGTTTATACTTCTCTAATCTCTCCAAGTGCTTCAGTGGGTCATTTATAGAATTGAGTCTTAATGGTTAGAAATTAAATTAGAAAGGAAATATGCATCATGCTTCTACTACACTAAAATGAAAACTTTTTTTCCTAGTTAAGTGGACCATCTTTCTCTTTTGGATATTTAACAAGAAAAAAGAACTAATTTAATGGAGCGAGCTCATTAATGCTACTCTAGCCCATCCATTAGCTTGTGTCTTTAGAGCAAAGATAGCAAAATGTTACTCAAACATGTCTACAGCCTGAATTTACTAAAAGCTCTTCCTCACAGATTCACCCCATTAGGCATTTACTTAGTGTTTGTTTTTAGCACAGCATCCCATCATTTTAAGAAGGAATATAAATGATTACTATATTTTTTTTTACCTTTTTCTCCCCCAAATCCATGTGTAATATTGACAGATCAGTTAAATAACAAAATACTGGTGATACAGGAAAGTTAAAAGAAGAGGATATGAATCATCTTAAACATGTAGAATGCAAACCACTGACTTACAGCTGAAATGCACACTAATAGCCTGAACTGGAAAAATTGGTAGTTAAAACCAAATTTCCTTTTATTTATGCATACATTATTGTATAGCAGCTATTCCTAATCTGTAAATCAAGGAACTCTAGGGTAAGTGTGGTACATGCTTTATACTTACAGAAAGGAGCCCATGAATGAATGAATGAATGAATGAATGAATGAATATATATATATATAAATATATATATATGAATATATATATAGAATTATATATATAAATATATATATGAATCATATATATAAATATATATATATATATATATAATTACCTCAAAGCTATTAATGACTTTTTAAAAGAGATTTTTTTTAAAAGAGATTTTATTTATTTATTTGAAAAAGAGAGAGAGCACTGAGCTGGGAGGAGAGGGAGAAGCAGGCTCCCCACAAGCAGGGAGTCCAACACAGTACTCGATTCCAAGACCTGGGGATCATGACCTGAGCCAAAGGTGGACACATAGCCGACTGAGCCATCCAGACGCCCCTATTAATATGACTTTCAAAGCATATCCAGAACTATTTTCTAAGAATGCGAAGATACTATTATGACTAATAAAACAAAATTTTATTTTTTTACTGAATTCATAATAATGGATATTGTCACTTCTTTGCTTTTGCTTTTTAAGTTTATGGCTATCAAAAGAACAATTTTATTATCATATGTTCCATAAAAACCTTAAAAAGATGACTTTGTAAACAGAAGAAATCAAATTTTATATGTATGTATACATACACAAATATATTTACATTTATATACACACACATACACAAGCATAAACATATGTATTTAAATTAACTGGTTAAAGGAGCATCTGGTGGCACAGTGGGTTAAGTATCTGACTCTTGCTTTCAGCTCAGGTCATGATCTGAAGGTCCTGGGATACAGTGCTCAGCACAGAGTCTGCTTGAGATTCTTTCTCTCTCTCTCTGCTCCTTCTCTCGCTCTCTCCTCTCTCTCTCTCTCTCAAATAAAATAAAATAAAATCTTTAAGAAATAAATTAACTACTTAAGGCATCTAACTGATTTTGTAAAATTGGTTCAAATCTTTGAGACTTCTGTCATCCTGAGTGATCATAAAGCACCTTACCTCACTGTTAAAGCGAGCCTCCGTAAGAGACTCCAATGCTATCCTCAGTCACCAACTTCATGACCATGTGGCCAGATTATACATATGCCCCTCTGATAATAACACCTTGCTGAGGGTTTTGGTATGCTTTCTCCAATCACAACAGCAATTCAATGGGGTACAGGGAATTACTCCCATTTTACAAATAATGAAACTGAGGCTTAGAGAGGTTCATCTATAGTACCATAGTTCTTGGTCCATAGTATCAATTCCTTCGTGTATCTGGAACTAAACCTGCCATTATCAATTCCAAAGTCTGTGTAATCTTTGTACCACATCGTGGACACATCCCCACTGACAAAATAAGTCATTGAGTAAATCATTGATTAACATAGCGTTTTAAAACTTTATAAAGTCATACACATATATAGGACCCAATTCTGCTTACTATTAGATCCAGAATGTAGAAATTACCGGGAGGAAAGAAGTAATGACAAAATAAATCTACTCTTTTAGTCTAAGACTTGATCCTCATTCAGATCAAATTATTGGAACTGCCTGACTTTGGCAAGGGTGGTCTGAGCGAAGATGAAAAGTTGGAATAAGGAGGAAAGATAAATAGAACCTGGAAGTGGCCTTGGGAAAGAGATCAGGGAGTGGGGAAAGCACTGGTAGCTAGGAGAAAAGAGTTGAGAGCAGAAGGGGGATGGCTGTGCTATTTCACAGAGAAGAGCCCCATGCCGAGTGCAAAGGGAAACCCATGCACAGCCCAGAGCATGACCCTCCATGGTTTGCCTGATTTCAAGGGGGCAGATCACATCCTCATGCAAACTGCCTCTTCATTCCATTGTCAGCATGAGTTGGGAGGCTGCCTAGACGGCAGGTCTGACCCGGGAAGCCATTTCTGACAGTTTCACTTAAGAAACCCAGGTCATGGATTTCATTCCTGTGGGGGCCAATTATCTCTGCTCTGACAAACAGAAACACAGCCAGTCCCTGGGAGGCCTCTCAGAAGACATACCCATTGTTAATGAGTCAGTGGAAACACCTTTGGATAGAAAGACACCAAAGATTTCTTCTCTAGAGTTACACATAGCCCCGAACCCTGCTGGTGGCCTTTATGTGATGGATAACTAATAAACAGCTTCAATAAAAGCAAATGTTTTGAGTGTGATTCTGTGTCTCAAGCTTGATACTTGGTTAAAAACTGAAAAGAATTCATGGCTGCCAGCAGCATGTCTACTGTGCATGTGAGCCTAGTGAGTAAATCAGCTGCTTTAGATGTAGGATGCCTAGTTAATAATTAAGTAATAGTACTTGACTCTAACTCTACTTGCATTCAATTCATTTATTTATTTATTTTTTTACTCCAGGAGTAAAACATGGAAAGAGAATTCTGTGAAATCTTAATGGTGGATTAAGACAGGTTTAGCCTTGATTTTAATTTGTAATAAGGCTGAGAAACGTTAATCCTCTACTTTCATCTTTCCCATTTTACCCCACAGATACACCCATCCAACCATCATCACGATCACTCCAAGAATTTGAGAGGTATTTCAGAAACTGTCTCAGTTCAATGGATACAGATTTATGAGCACCGCATAAATAAGCAGTTATAATTTGTCCTTATGATGCAAAAGATGATCAAAAGAAGTCAAATCAGTCTGTATATTTAGAGTATTAACTGTACTTCTCACTGGGATGTGAAATTAGAGGCACTGAGCACATACAACAGCCTCACATCTACTTATGAAATCTATTAAAATTCCTTCTGCCACATAGCCTAGTTTTCTGCATTCCTGCTTTACAACTGAGAAATCCAGTAAACTAAGGTCAAGGAAGGCTATTTGCCCAAAACTGGACAGCTAATGATTGGTGTATTGGGAACCAAGATCCAAACTCCTTGCTCCTAGGGCTTTGGGTTTTTTATTAGAACTCTTGACTGCTCATTAATAAGAAAAAACCCAAAAGATTGGAACTCCTGCCCCTGAGTTCATCAAGCAGCCTGCATCTCTGTGTCTCTGAGTCACTCATAAGCTGCAATATTCAACTATGATTGTTTTTGCATGTTGGCCCATCCCTCCCCTACCTACTCATATGACCTGTGGCCTTGGTCCCCCACTCATGAGCAGTGAGAGACTGAAATATTGGGATATTAAGATCGCTGTTTCTAGGCTCTGGAAATCATGCAATTTGCTACTATTTCCTATGATGATCAGCTACGTTTCCAAAGGTAAACAAAGTCCTAAGGACTAGTGATAGCATCACTCTCCAACCTCTTCTCTATGATAGATTAAGTCCATCCATTTGGCTTTCTTGCTGAAATCTGGACATCTGGTTTCCCTGTTATTTACATACCTAAAGGTGGATTCTTTCATAAAACGGTTATAGAACTTACTGCAGTGCTGTATGAAAAATTTCACAGTACAATATTTGACATGTAGTGAGTAGTTAGAAATTAATGCTGCTTGATTCTGATTTCCAACCATTTTGAGATTAGATGGTCTTAGATGAATTTCTTTTCTCAATCATTTACTTATTCATCTGAAATGCTTAGAGAGGACAGATTCTGTGTTCAGTGATCTGCTAGGTACCCAACTTCTGAACTTGAACATCTGCTGCCTGGTCTGCAAAAGTAACCTGAGATCCCCAAAATACTAGGTATACTAGCAGTTGCCCTGTGGATTTTGAATCCCTGTGGATTTTGTCTCTATTTTTGCCTATGCCCAAACTCCTTGACACTATGTCTTAATGCCTCAGCCTTGCCATTTGATCTTAGGAGAGGAATTGAAAAACTGAGATGAAATCAAGTTAATGACTTTCAAATTGGGAATGCAAAGCAAAAAAATTCAGGGAAGATACAAATGGAGTGCTTCGAGAGGTTGAATTTTTAACTACAGAAAAACCATCACTTTGTCCTTGACTCATTTTATAATCACTCAACAAATGAGATAATAAATATACAATGTCTATACAATAAGGGTTCAATAAATGTTGACTTTTCAATAATAGCATCCCATCCTATTTCCCATCATAACTGATACCTAAGTATACATATACTTGTTACTTATGTGAGTTATTGGAAAAGAACAGAAGCTTAAAAATACCATCCAAGTACTGAAACTATATAAAAAATACATATTTGATGTCTCTTGAATTATTTGTTCAAAATAAATTTAGATGTACCTCAAGGGTCTATTTAACATTAGTAGACCAACTGAGTTTGATATATTATCAACATCCATAGAAATAAAGAAAATATGTTCACTTTGTATTGATTTGCCTGCTCACAGGACATTAGAAAATCAACCTATGTAAAGTATACTGGGTGCCCAGAGATTTTGTTTTGGTTCCTTTTTGTTTTTAGGCTTCCAAAATCTTGTTCTTCTCAACTCGTTGAGAGAATATAATTAAAAAGAGAGAGAGAAAGAGGGAGAGAGATAAACGATGAATAGCAACCATCTCATCTTTTTAAGGTCTACCTTAAAAATTAATATGGAAAAGTAAAAATTATTACTAGAGAGTACCTTGAAGCAATATGCTTATATAAAAAGTACTAGCAATCCTGAATATAAAAATATAATCATTTTGATTTCTTTTCTTGTTATGCCTGTAAGCCTAGTTAGAGAGTTTTGAAATTATTTTTTATACATTAGCCTTTCTTTTTCTTGAGATAGAATGCCAAGTTCTAGCTAAAGTGTATTTCAGTGGTACCATGACTGCTGCTGATATATGAAAACATAAAATCAATTAGTTTTTTTTTTTACTATAATGGCCAAAGAAGGATGTATGTTTGTGTGGTATGCCTAGTTTGCATAAAAAAAGCTATATTCCATGTTCCAACTACTCCACCCACAATAAGCTACTATAATATATGAGCCAATAAATCTGCTGACTGGTTAAAACCTATTTATAAGACTATAATTGTAGTAAAATTGCTTGTTTAAATAATACTTCTATTATTTTTGTCTATTGTTTATTATGTACATTTCTTTCAAAATCCAGCAGTTGAGTAAGTCCTAGCACAGAGTAGGTGCTCAACAAATATATGTTGAATGGATGAATGTTGAACTTCTGCTGTTATTCCAACATGTCTATTTAGATTCAATTGACCTTCAACATATTAGACTTGACATTGTCCACTTTCAGGTTCCCTCAACTCAATTTGCTATTTATTTGAAAAGAGGAACAGGCTAGGAAAGTTTAGGAAATTTTGGTTTATGGGAAAGTAGAAGTAGAATAACCCAAAGTGAATCAATAACACACACACACACACACACACACCCCTTTATGACGAGTTTTAACCAAATATCTTTCTGTAGTTCAGGATTACAAACTCCATATAAAATGAAAGGAATGGTGAAGATAGTTTGTAATTGGAGTGTTTTTGATGTCATCAGTCTCTACCAGATAAGTCAGTGGACTGCTTAGAACTCCATGGAAATTCTACTTTATATAAAGCATGATAATTTCTAGACTGAGTTTTAAATATTTTTAGACATTTTAAGAAAATGTATACAGTATTTAATAAACTTAACTAAAATTGTATAAACTTCAAGGGTAATCTATGAGCACGACATTTATAAAAATGGGGATATATAGCAACATAGTCATAAAAGGGCTAGATATATTCTAACAATTTAAAATTCATTCTTACTGAGACAGATACTGGGAAGGGCAGTCACTTCACTTGGAACAAAAAGACAGTATAGACTTTGAACTGACAGATTACAAACATACCACTAGTTGTAATCATCTACCTATCATCTACGTGTGGACTTTCCCTTAGCAGTTTTGAAATAATAAGAATAAAAATCCTATTTAATTCCTTATTCATTCACTACTAGAACCATGAGAAATTAAAAAGAAAGAGAAAGAGAATATTGAACCTATGAAACACTATGATTATATTAATGTAGAACAGATAAAAATCAAATTAAAGGTATTTGTGGCAGTCATTAATTTATATGATCAAAATTGGTTAAAATGGATTTCAATTTTCAAAATTGGAAAACTGGATTTCATAAATCCAATCTAAATCTGGATTTAGAATGTGTTCAATAACACAAATGAAACCTGATCCTAGAAGTCACATTTTCTAACTTGGGGAAGACAATAGGATTTAAAATATATACATAATATGATTTAAATCCCACTTCTTGAACAACTTTTATTCAAGTTCTTTTGTCAAAATCATCATAATAAACTACGTGTGGGTGTCGGCAAGACTCCACTTAGAGAACAGTCATAGGAAATGCATTCTAAGGGATGGTTAGAAAAAACACAATTTTCAAGGAAGCATGATTAATCCTTTCTATTCAAGATGCTAAACAACATCCACTGTACATCCTAGTCATATACTCATTAAGAACAAACAATATGTCACAACTGAGAATCTAGGTAAAGCAGAACTTTACTGTATAGGCAGAGCTGATAATGGATTGTTCCCTCTACAACGAGATCAACCAATGAGACAGCATGTTTGACAACCAGCTGTAATAAACCAGTTAAAAATATGGTTAGAAGGAGGAGGGGTAAGATTTTAATGCCTATTTCTGAGAAATGTTTCTGAAAAGTTAAAGCTAATTGCTGAACTAATTATACTTCTCTTGAATTTCTTATACACAAATGATGTGCTTCCAGATTAATTAACTTTACTTCCGAAGAACTGGGAGTGATTCCAAATTTTGACTGTCTGATTACTCCACTTCCATGGAAAATATTCCATATAGCTCTACCCTTGGGCACATGATGTTAGAGGTATTGCACAGGGTGAAAGTAAAAATGCAGAAATAACTCTCTGATTTAGCAGCTGATCTTCCATACAGCAGAAGAGGGGAAAAAAAAGAATTATTTCTAGCCATCCAAAATTGATCTGAAGATTCAAAAACCAACAATTAAGCCCCAACAACTATCAAATTTTGTAATTTCTAGTTCTATTTGCTTCTAATTCTATTCTACCCAAGAGCAATGATGTTCTTTCATGACCTGGGTGTTGTGTTGTTTTAAAAGACTTTACTCCTGGGCTTGGTTATTTTTCTTTTTTACCTCCTAAATCAAATAAAGTTGAAAAGTCCATGTGGTCTCTCTGTTAAACCTTCTAAGTGTGAATACTGAAATCAAAAGTTCATTTCACTGGCTGGTACATAAGAAATCTATATCCCTTCGGCTCCTTCTTTTGTTACAAAATTCTATGTTAGATTCTCTGCCCTTAAAAAATGGAAAATCATTCTAATAAATAATCAAGTTTTAAAAAGCTAGTTTTTATGAGCTTTGCTGCTTGGAGGCATATTTTGTTGCCAACGATGCTTTACTTAAAAAAAAAAAAAAGAAATTTTTGAGATTCTGCTTTGGGAGCAGGTACAAAAGATGCTACAATGCCTGTGAATTTTTGAGCCTTGATCTCTCCAACACTCTTCATGCCCTACATCAGGTTCACAGTTACTACATTTAATTTCAGCTGCTCAGCTAAGGGCACTATTCCCATTCTTGATTATAAGTAAAGTTTTCCTTGCAGAGTTAGAGATAGAATTAAAAAAGGCCAGTTCTATCCACGGTTGGCAGGTTTTGTAAAAATGGGACCAGCAGGGAATCAATCTTTGTTTTAAGCAGGAGAGACACTCTAGCTTATTTTCAAGGGGGAAGAGCAACACATAATTAACTAGGGCAGGCTTGACCTAGGGCAGATGGCAACAGCAGCCCCGTGGAGAGCACACTGTCTAGAAAAAAGTTCCTGCTGGGCCATATGAGCCTAAGGAATTAGGAAGTGAAGCTTTCTCAGAAGCTATATGACTTTAAACTATCTTAATTTGTCTAAAAATATCCTGGAAAACACACACACACACACACACACACACACACACGCACACACACACACAGTGCCTTGGAATTGATTGCAAAATATAAATGAAATTCAGCAGCAGGAAGAAAACACAATAATGCTGTGATTCAGTAATAACAGAAAATATTTTTGACAGCTTAGAATGGGCCAGATATTATGCTAAATTTTTAAAGCAAAGTGTTATTCAATTCCATGTTTGCAATATCACTGAGGTGCACAGTATCATTGCTCCCCTTTAAAAATAATTTAAAAAATTAATCATAAAGAAGTTGTGGGATGAGCCTGACGTTGTAAGCTGCCACACAAAGTATTTCAGTGTTAATATGGAAAAAGAAAATGAGACTGAATTGAAAGTCCAAAAATCAGTTAACATATATGGGAAAATATGTGTAATCCATTAGGAAAAGAAGGATAATTACATCAATGTTCTTGGAACACCTGGGTAGTCAACTAGAAAAAATTCATAAAGTTAGAGCCTGACCACAACTATTTAAACAGGATAAATTCCAATGGATGAAAGATATAAGTGTAATTGTAAATAAATACATTAAATAATTAGAATAAATCAAGAATTCTTATATAATCTTAGAAAGGAGAAGGCCATTTCAACTAGTACACAAAATTCTGAAACCATTAAAGACAATATTATAGAGTGCCTGGGTGGCCCTGCCTTCGTCTCAGGTCATGATCTCAGGGTCCTGGGATCAAGCTCCACCTGCTTCCCCCTCTCTCTCTGCCTGCCTCTCTACCTACTTGTGATCTCTCTCTCTCTTTTTGTCAAATAAATAAATAAAATCTTTTTTTTTAAAAAAGACAATTTTTATATATCAAATTAAATTTAAAAATTTAAAATTTAAAAACTTTCTACCATAAAGTACCTGTTTTACCATGTCCGGGTAATTTATGGGACAAGGTAATCAGCAGGCACTAATTAGTGTTAATTCTTACAGTTAGATTCACAATGTCAAAACTGGAAGAATCTTGGAAATTACTGCCTCTTATTTATGTATTATGGATGAAAAAAAGTGGCAAGTGACCTGCTCAATGTTACAGGGCTAATTAATGCTTGCATCATTCAAAGGATGTATTTCTGCTGTTACAAGATTGCCTCACACTACCAAAGAAAAGCATAAGAAACAAGTTGGGGTAATAAACCTTGATCTGACGGTCAAACCTAGAAAATAATAAGTATCAATAACAGTATGTTTCAAGCTTCTTCTACAAACTGTATCATTGTATATACTTTATATACATCAACCTATTAGATAAAGTGCTGTCACTATAATCCTATGTGAAAATGAAGACACTTATTCAAGGTCACAGCTAATATGGTAGGTAAACAGGTTCTGAACTCAAGCAATTTTATTTCTCCTTCCCCTCTCTTGTTATTGCTCTCTTCTCAAAGATTAAAATCATAGACTAATTAATATTAGGTTCACCACTGGGAATTGCACCTATTCCCTGTAACCTACCTTTAACCCGGCATTTTTAGACTTACTTGAAGAAGAATTTGCCCAATTGAGGGTGCATGTGTTGGGCAGGTAGGAAGTGGCACAAAGATGAACTCATGACAACATCTTCATAGATTCACAAAATTGTCATTTAGCAAGTAATTTGATGCCAAGTTTGATGCCTTTCTAACTTCCATCTGAAAAGGCTAAATTTCATGCACCATTATGGCTATACCATTTGCCAAAATATTGTAATATTTCTGTTCTGATATCAAATTGTTTCATTTCAAATATGTGTGATTTCATTTCAAATATGTGTGTGATATCCACACACCCTCATGCCCCCACGGACCATCTCAATATACAAAAAACAATATTTCAATATACAGAAACCAATAGGTAAAGGACACATGAGCAGGGAGTTTACAGATTCTGCTCCAACAAGACGGTTGACATTGACTCTGATTGGTTAGTGCTTGTACTGTACTGAATGTCGAACATTTGACCACTCTTCTGAGTATATAAGTTCAAAGATAAGTCTAAAACACAGATATCATTGCAGGGAGAGGATGGCCAGTTAGCAAAGCCTTCAAACCAAATCTAAACTGAGAACAGAAAACATTTCTGGACGCATGTTACAGGAAGGATTTCTTGTACAAAATAGATGGAAAGAAAGATAATGACGAAACAGGTTCCTGAGTGGAAACCCACCTCAGCAGAGAGTATTCCATGTTAAAAAAAAAATCAAAAAGGATACATTTTACTCATGATGTTAGGACTCTACAACATAACACTCATTTGCTAAAGAGGTCAGACAAACCAACTCTGAGCAAGCAAGTCAGAATCCACGATGGTATCCCCTGCGATTATACCCTCTGAAAGATTAATGTGCCTACTCCCAGGATGAGCCTTCACTTTTTACACACATCTCTGAGTGATCCACTTTTTTCAGTGGTCTTCTACATAGATCTCCATCATATCCCCTTTCCCTCCCTCCCTCCCTCCCTCCCTTCCTCCCTTCCTTCCTCCCTTCCTTCCTTCCTTCTTTCCTTCCTTTCCTTCCTTTCCTTCCCTCCTTCCTTCCTCCCTCCCTCTCTCTCTCTCTCTCTCTCTCCCTCCCTCCCTCTTTCTTTCCCTTTTCCTTTCCTTTTCTCCTCCCTCCCTCCCTTCCTCCCTTTCTGATTTTATTGATTTGTTTGAGAGAGTGAGCAGGGAGCCAGATGTAGAGCTCAATTCCAGGACCCTGAGTTCATGACCTGAGCCTAAGGCAGACTAAGGAAGACGCTTAACCAACTGAGCCACCCAGGTGCCCCCCCCACACACAGCTTCAATCTCAGGGACTGTTGAAGACTCATTGGAAGTCCCCCACTCCACCATTCCTTACTCTAGCTGAAGCTTAGCCATCAGCATTTTGCTACCACTAGCTTTCCACAAGAGATAATTAGGGTCATACCAAGTATGTCACTTCCTAAAGCCCCCAACCTCTGCAAGGGAGACTAAAAGAAGGATCCACCAATGTATATGTGTTGGGGAGAGGAAAAGAGATAAAGCTTAATTCTGAGGCTCAGAGCCTCTTCGTTAAACTTTTTCCCTCCCATAGCACTGTGGTCCATAAAGAAATCCAGTGGTATCTTTTCTTCAACACATGCTTCCTGAGAGAGAAGTGAATCACATGGAGGAGTTTATTACCTGCTAGAAACTAATCAGCTTCCTAAAAAAGGTGACTGAAATTAATGCCATCATTTATGTCATCTACCATTGCTTCTATTGAAGGAGCTATTTTGTTGGGTCTACACAATGTCCTCTGATAGAGGACTAGCATTTTACATGGAACCTGAGCATTTGAACTGAGACCTCCCTGTGCTTTTGAGAAGTTGTGCCTTACCTGATACTGGAGTCAGGCTTGCAGCCTCTAATTGTTTACCCCAGGGTTTTGCAGAGTCTTTTTCTTGGGGGACTGAGGATGGACTCCTGCTGGAATCACAGTATAATTTCAGTGAGGTCATTGTTGCATTTGGTCCATTGCTGCTTTGCATTAAATTGGCTTTCTCTATTCTGTCAAGGAGAATTGCTGAGATCAACCATAGGTGATTGTTGCTTTTTACTATTGTTCAGACTTTAAAGAAGTGTCAGAATAAAGCTCTCTTTCAGAGGACCTACAGGTCAGAGGGAGTGGTTCAATCAAGAAATGTAAGCTGACTGGGCAGCTCAGTCTTCTTTAAGATGTATTGTTTTTTCCTGATAACACATGAGAAATATTGTATGAAATTGCTCTCAGTCCTCTCCTACGGTCTGCTCTCAAGCTTATTCCTGTGTCCTCTCTGTCTTTCTTTCCCCAAGGGAACTGGGATGCATCTCAGAGAGTTCATTTTTCACTGACATCTTCTCAAGAAGGAGGTCAGATGTTAGCACAGATGAATACCTCTTGGACAGATCTTTTCATTGTGTTAGGCAGAAAACTGACTTTCTTTAATGGCAAATTCTTCTCTTTCCTTGACCTAAGAATATTTTTTTTTTGTAGTTACTTCATGGAATATACTACTTATAAAGCATAAATCCTGAGCCATTCATACAGAATTTTTTATGCAGGGATATCTAATGACCAAAATCAGACCATCTTCTCTCATAGACACCACTGAGAGACAAACATCAAGAAGGCCTGCCTTTCTCAGAATTCACAAGGGCAGCACATGAATAAAAGAAGCAACATAATATGTGTTCAGAGATGAATTCTAGATTTAACTCTACATGGATCTGCTCCTTGTCTTTGTATGGTTCCTATTTATTTCCTCTACTTCTTTTTTGTGATACGGGGATACTAATACTGATCTAAATATTCCAGCACGCTTCTTGGCATATGGTATAACCTCAATACATACTAAATGAAGGAAACAATGAATAAAATGGTGAGTTTATGTGAGAAAATGATCGCAAACTGCTTTGTAATGTACCACATAATAATACGGGAGTTAGAAAAAAAAAAAAAAAAAAAAAAAAAATAATACGGGAGTTAGGAAGCAAACTATTATGTGTGTGTGTGTAGAAAAAAAATGCAAGGGGACCAGGTATTAGCTAAACCAAACTGGAGATGATTTCTCTTTAAACAGAGGATGACTTTTACATTGCATGACTACATGGTTCACTCTCAACGAACTGGAAGGACTTCAGAATCTCACGTCCACTTCTTCCCCCAAACACACACACCAAATGGGGGAAATTAGAAAGCAGAGGGACTGAATGGCATGTGTATGGTCAAATAACAATTCATTACTAAAAGTAAAATAAAACAAACGGAAAACTCTCCATCAATCTTTACCCTTTGACTCAATTTGTATTTTTCTTAGCATTCAATCACTACATAACATACTGCATATTTATTTGTTAATTTATTGAGTTCTCTATACTGACACTCCAGCACTAGTTCCATAAGATAGGTGGTCTTGGTTTTGCCTACTACTCCATCACCTACATTAGTGAATAGCATATATTCACATACTCAATAAATATTTGCTAAATACACAGTTGAATGAATATAGGATAGCTGAAAGCCAGAATATACATTTACTAATTTCAAGTCCACTGGTCATCTCAGTGCACCACATAAACTCTCTGTAAAGCTAGTTTGCCATTTTATGCTTTGGCATGAAATATTATAAAACAAAATCAAAACATCAATCTTGGGTAAATGATGATTTCCAGTTCTACTGTACCTGGTTAAGGAAAATGTAGTTTCTTGACTCACTTCTTTCTATCATTTCAGTAAAAGCAGAAATAAGATTATTCTAATTACAAAATAATTTAAAAAATGAAGGTGAACATAGTTTGAATGCTTGTTAGAATATGGTAAAATTTCCTTAACTTAAAAAAAAGGATTAAATTATTCCACATCTATTAATAGCATACAAAGTCTTAACAGAAGTTTGTCTTCTTAGTAGACATACCTGTTCATCTAATGATACATTTGACTGGGCATTCCTGTAGCTCAGAGACTATGGGCAATGGGTATGATGTTAAGGGTGAGGACCTCCTATATTCTAAAAGATGTACAAAGTGCCTTAAAACTGTTCTACTGTCTATTCCTCACAATAACCTTATGAGGTTATCACTTATTAGACAAGAAAATGGAGTGGAGAGTGATCAATTTCCTTGTTCAGAGTCATATAGTTGATGGTAGATCTAAGCTACTACAACTGACTTCAGAACCCATGCTTGTAAGTACCACGTTACATTATGGTAATATTGTTCTAAAAAGAATTCAAGTTGCCTACAGAAAAATTACTCCTGATAGATGAGTCAGTTTGAATGGTCCCTGCATGTTTCCCGTTCTGCCTCACCTGTGCTAGTCCCTAAATAATAGAAAAATACTGAGAATCTGTTCCAAAAATCTGTTTCTGGAAACCGGGTTAAATTTTGCATTGTAAGTAATTGACACAATTGAAACTAGCATGTGTGCAATGTGGGTGGTATTTTAATAGGCTTTTTGAGTAATGGAAAATCCTGGATATGATGTATGATTTTTTTAATCATGAGATTTACTTTCTCTTATTGAACTCATGACTAAAGGAAAAATTAGAAATGTTGTTAGAAAGGAAGCAACAGTATTTAAGGCATTCACAGAGTTATTGGGCACACTTAAATTTAATTTTTAGTAATGTGACTATGAAAATATAAAAATTCTTTGAATTGAAGTACTTTCCTTATGATCATTGAAATAGTTTCATCCTTGTATATGTTTGTGCAAAAACTGCCATTTCCAAGATATCATCCAGCTTCAATCTTTGTATTTCTCTGCCTCACATTTCACATGTGGATGCATGGATGAGACTTTATTTCATGATATCTCACCAAGTTCTGCTTTTCTGGCATCATATGTGGGTGTGTGTGTATGTACGATCTTCCATAAGAAGCCCTCTCCACATAGCAGATGAAAAAAAATCTTTATACATCCTTAAAGCCAAATCAACTTTGAATTAATTAGTAATTAGCAAAAACTGTTAAACCTTTTGTACATACACATTACAGATAGCCATATGTATTTTTAATACATTTATTATTAATTAATGTATTCTTAATTATAATATTAATTATAATTAATATAACTAAATATATTTAAATATAAAATTTTTATATATATAAATTATATATTTTTATTTAATTATATATATTTTTATATATTTATAAATATATGAATATATATTATAAATATATAATTAAATATATTTAAATATATAAATATATAATATATAAATATATATAAATAAATATAATTAAAAATAATATTAATAAATGTATTCTTAATACATTTAGCTCTTACTTGTTCTGTTCTATATATGGTTTTATGACCAATGTGATTATTTTACACAATCTTGGACAAAGAAGAACACATAGACCTACTGTGTACAGTTTTCAATACATGCAAACATTTGAGGTTCTTTTTACTTTATTTTTTTATCTGTCTAGGATCTATTCATAGGTCCATATATTCATATAGTGAAGGCTCTGAAATTTAATTTTCCAGTCCTGACTTTACACATGAATTCTGGACTTGTATATTGATTACCTACCTGGTGTTCCCACTTGGATGCCTCATAAGTACCTCAATGTGAACCAACTACAAAGTAGAACGCTTGATTTCTCTAATCTTGCTCCTCTAAAGGTTTTTCTCATCTTAGCTAATCGAACTATAATTCAGCTAGATGCTCAAGCAAACCTAGGACTCATTCTCATTTCTTGTTTTTCCTTCATTCTTCATATTTGGTTGCATTTCCCAGTAATGGAACATGAAAGGAAATTCCTGTTCAAGTGATTTATTAGGGGATTTCTTTATTGTAGTGGTTCTCAACTCGAGAATGCATCAGAATCACCTTCATGGTTTGTTAAAACACTCAATACTAGACTCCATCTCCAGAATTTCTAAGTAGGTCTAGGGTGGAATCTGAGAAGTTATAGTTCTTACACATTACCAGGTGGTGTTGATACTAATTTTCCCAAGACCATATTTGGAAAACCACTGCTGAAGGGAGAAAGAGAAGGAAAGAAGATGAATGGAGGGTGGGGAAAAGCAAAAATGGGGTCTTGCATGGAGCTGGGAATCACCCAGTCTCTGTCAATCAACAGAGAGGCAATGTAACTTCCTGATAGCCCAAACTCCCAGAAGCTAGAGGGTGAGTCACCAGCTCTCACAGGGTAACTGGACAGAGGACAAATAGCATCTGCTCTACTCCCTAAATCCATTTTAACCAGCTTTTTCAGATTCACTTTCAGAATAAGTACTGAATCTAACCATTTCTCACTATATCCACTGCTCAACACTCCAGTTCACTGCCATTTCTCAGATGACAATTCCTTTCTCAGCCAGAATGGACTTTACATTTTTTTACAATATTTTATACAGGACAAAAGCCAAATTTCTGGTATGGTCAATCTAAGACCTTTGGGTAGACATAACTTAGCAACCTTTTAGTTAAAGAAGTTGCAGCTGCAAGTTCAAGGTCAATGTCTGAAACAAAGCCTAATGAACTCACCTCTTAACCAGTCTAGTATTAATCTCCTACAATGCGTTCTCCTATATCAGAGTAATTTTTTTAACATAAAGCAGACATTGCTACCTCTCCATGTTTCTCCAGTGTACTTAAGAGAAAATCAAACTCTCTTCCTTAGCAACAAGGCCTCCACTTTTTCAGACTCAAAGCATTTGCAACTTTCTGTTAACATCTTCCGAAAGTTCGTCCTTTATCATCGCTCCAAATCTCACCATTACCTTTACCATTACCACACAGAGATACAGACAGATGACTGCTTTGTATCATTCAGGTCTCAGCTCAAAGTCCACCTCCTCAGAAAGACAGGCACAGACCTTTCTACCTAACATACTCCACACCTCCAGTTCTTGCATCACGTTATCCTGTTTTGGTTACTTTATAGCATCTAAGCTCTCCGAAGTGATCTTAACCTATTTCCTTGTATATTGTGTTTCTTCTTATGAGAAGATGAGTTCTAAGAGTGCCTACCTTGTTCTTCAGGTCACTGCTATGTTCCTAGCACATAGCAGGAATTAAATATTTTTGAATACATATATAGGTAATGTACCTCATTTGAATGAGGGTGATATTTTACCTCTTAGCCTTCAAACGCTAGACTGGCTGTAAGTCAGGTTTTTAGTTATTTTCTTTAAGGCCATACATGGCCATTTTAGATTAGAAAGATCCTGAGAATCAATCTGATCATGGCTAATCAGCACAATTCATATCTAAGACAGTTTCTTGAGGACAATGAATATATCTGTGTTTTGACAGTGGAACCATCCATCAAAAAGACAGACTGAACTGATTAGTTTGACCAAAGTTACATTTAGAATGTTCTACAAATATTGGTGTATTTGTACCGCGAATTTAAGCACAGCGTAATTTGTATCAGTGCCTGGATAATAGCAAATCAGAAAAACAATATAAGAAAACACAATTGGCAGACATTTTTTTAGTTATAGATTTGCCTCTCTGCCCCATGGAGAGAGACCATGAGGCCTGGCTGGAAAGTCAGGAAATAAGCAAAGCAGGGGGAAAAAAAAAAAGGCAGGAAATAAAGCATTTATTCAGGTACAAGAGCAAAATGCCCAGAAAGATGTCAGAATCACGTAGGACTGGAAGCTGGGAAAGATTCCAAGGGAACACTCAGAAGCTGAATATCTGGACCATAGAATGCAATCATCAAAAAGTCACTCCTTCAGGCGATATTTCTTTCATAGCCTTTCTTTTTAAGGCAGTGGTTCTTGGTCTTCAGACCAGCAGCATCACCATCACCATCAGCATTATCTGGGAATTTTTTTAGAACTGCAAAGAAATCAGGGCCCAACCCAGACCTATTAAGTGAGAAACCCTAGGTATAGACCCAGTGCTCTGTGTTTCAACATGGCCTACAGGTGATTCTGATGCGGGCTCAAGTTTGAGAACCTCTTTTCCAGGGCAAGAGTCAACTAATTGGTAATAGAAAAAAAGTGACCCATACTTTAATTAAAGGTACCTACAACTGGACAAGGTCTGAAAGGAAGCTGGAGTCTGACATTCCACTTTTAATTGGCCAGGCAGTCAGCGAAGTGCTTTGTCCACCCACTGCACTTTCCACGTATCAAAATGTGAAACCTGACCCTCAACATTACACATCCTGTTGCACAAACTGAGGGTGGAAAGCACTCCAAAAAAAGTACAGCATTCTCAGAATGATGAGTATTATTACAATTCGGAGAGATACGTTAGATTCTGCTCTCAGCATAAATTTCTAGCAATCATAACCTGTTTGCCAAGTGAAGACACTTTACCTGAATTGCCTTAAATACATATTTGATAATATTCCGCAATGTTGTCAAAAGGAGGCTGGTGGGGAGGAGCTCAGTTTCTGGGGAAACACCAATCAGCTCATCAATCTGCTGAGCTGTGCCATCATCTCCTCTAATGAGAGGTCTGTAATTGTCACTCAGGATGACTTAACATGTCACTGTTGATTAGTATAGGAGAGGGGGATGTCTCAGGAGCAAAGTGAGACAAAGCACACCTTACCCAGTCTTTGCTCTCCTCATGCCTGATTGGCTGGGTAGCTGCAACCTTTATTGTGATAAATGACAACTCCCACCATCACTTGCAAATACCTGTGCTTGAGCATACATGGATACATGGGTACTCACTTCATCACTTTATTCAACAGAGAGACAACTTTTGCATCAATTAAAAACAAAGGCATTTATTATTGCCTTTCATATATGACTGGATAGGTCATTCATTTGTATATTTTCTCATAGTAAATGAAAAGAGTTTTATAGGAACCAGAATATGGATAAGGGGATTTCCCAGTTCTTCTGCATTTTAACCCCAAAATGTGACCTAATACCACAGAGCCAATATCTACATTTCTTTTTCTGTGACTTCTCCACATGTCCTTTGATCTAGTCAAGATAATTTTGTCACTTCATTTCTTTCCCGTGGTGTCTATCTAAATCCTCTTCAAAAACTGTTAAATTCTACACCAAGACAAAAATAATTTTTTTAATAAGAATCATATTGTAAAGATGTTTGACTAGAGTCACTAAAGAGGACTTTGACAGAAGATCCATTTAAAAATCAGTTTTGAATGCATTTAATTTATATATATACATGTATAAATATTATATATAATATAATGCTATTAGATAGTAAACTGAGTTTCTTTCAGAATTTATTATACATACACATATACACAAGGGCAATGGTTAATTTTTGAATAAATTCACTTTGAAAATATTTCAATATGTTAAAGTGAGGATTCTTTTTTTTCTTTGAAGCCAATATTGGATTGAATGTTTGTGTCCCCCCCAAATTCATATGCCGAAATGCTAACCCTCATTGTGATGGTATCAGGAGATGGGTCTCTGGGAGGTGTTAGGTCATGAGGGTGGAGCACACATGAATAGAGTAAGTGCGCTTATAAAAGGGACCTCAGAGAGCTCTCTTGCCTCTTCTTCCACATTAGGACATAGCAGAAAGATGGCCATCTATGAACCAGGAGGCAGAGCCTTGCCA
Organism: Procyon lotor; assembly: GCA_028646535.1. NCBI lineage: Eukaryota > Metazoa > Chordata > Mammalia > Carnivora > Procyonidae > Procyon > Procyon lotor. The sequence goes on from CM053616.1 coordinate 15,266,328, forward strand.
GACACTGAATTAGACAATGCCTAGATATTGGATTCCTGAGCCTCCCGAACTGTGAGGAATACATTTGTGCTGTTTACAAGTTTCCCAATCTATGATATTTTGTTATAGCAGCCTGAACAAACTGGCAAAGCCATAATTTTAGTTTCAGGGTCAAAATTATAGACTTGGAATAGGATCTTATGATATCATAACCAAAATCAAAACAAAATCTGCCTCCCCAAAATATTCAGTCACAAGATATCACCTTATACATTTCCAAATGCAGTGAAATCAGCAGTAGTTTGTTATAACTTGTGATTTTAACTAATGTCTACCAGCAACATTTTCCCTCTTTAAAAATCCACATTTTGAAACGAAAAGAAAACAAGTTTGGAAAGCAAGAAAAACCAAGAAGGTAAATCATTTTGAAATAGTATAGCATCCTCTGTGGTGCTTTAAAATTGAGTTATTCCTCTGTTTTGGAAACAAAAGGACTCTACCATGAGTTGTGCTTCTTTCAGGATTTATGAAAGCAGCTAGTCAGCTCTTCCTTGGCCATACATGATATTGTATTAAATAACCCACTATTCCAGTTTATTAATTATAAAATATCCCAAGAACATTAAATAACCTGAATTCAGTCAACTATATCAGTGAATCAATTGTCAATATGCTTAAAGGCCTATTTCCCCATGAAAAAAATTTAAAAAATAAATTTAAGAAACACAATGCAAATGATTTCAGCTTCACAGAATTTACCAAGGACAAAATGTTTTAACAATGGGCAGTCACATGAAAGGAATATCCAATATATGTGTGCATGTGTGATATGCATGTATATTTTTGTATCTGTATATAAACGTACACATACACACATGTATACTGTAAATGAGATATGTGTACATGTGTGATATGTATGTGCATCTGTATATTTGTATATAAACATATACATACAAATATATATACTGTAAATGTGATATAAGTGTGTATATGTATGTATATATACACACACACATAATTTCCTAATAAAAACCCTTTTTTCTTTTTCTCTCTAAAATCTTTTAAATGCAAAAGAATAAAATAAAATAAAATCTATTAAATGCATTGTACTGTCATGATATGGTATCTGATCTAACCATAGTAGAGAACACAATGGTGTCTCTTTTTTTTCAATTGGAGTCTCTTAGAAGCATATTCCTTTTCCAATATCTCAAATAATAGTTTTGGTGATTTGATTCAAAGCACTAAATTACTTTGTTAAAGAAAGTCATATAAATATTATCTATTTTTCACAAATATTTTGGTGTAGAAGGATGCATTGGCTTGGGCATCTGTTACAGTATTACATATGAAGATGTTTGGCCACACCCTAGACAAGCTCTTCAAGCAGTTCCTATGCATACAAAAATTGGAGAAACACTACCTGAGACCAGTGGTTCTCGAACTGGGAGCATGAGACTAACACTTAAGGCCTTGGGAAAACACAAAGTGCTAGGTCCCATCCCCTTCTGATTCAGTAAGTCCAGAAGGGGAGTTTCTAGCAAGTTCCCAAATTATGCTAATATTTCTGGTTGCAAAGCAACCATTGCTACAATCTTCCTTAAATGTCGTATTTTTAAACTGGACTATCAGGTAAACTGGACTTCAAACTATTTTAAAATCTCATTTCCTAATGTGTATCAATAGTCATGCTGCCAAACCAGAAAGAACCAAGCAATGCGTTGAGAAATTGGGGCAGAAAGCTAAAGAGAATTTCACAAAAGATTATATTAACCATGGACTCTTCTAATTCCTGGGGAAAAGTATTTAAAAAGTAAAAATGACTTTTTTTTGGTAAATAAAAGTGACTTGGGAATCCCTAACAAAATAAAAAATAAAATAAAATAAAACCTTAATTCCTAAGAAGGGCTCCAGAGTTCATGCCCTGTTGTACTAACTAAAAGTGGATCCATAAGCTATAAAGAGAAGAAGACAAGAAGACATGGAGGCTAAGCTCCCACCATGAAGATTGCAAAGCCAGTGTAACCTCACCTGTGTGATTCCCAGCCCTCCTCCACAGTTGTAAACTATAGGTGAGATGCCTGTTTTCTTCAGAAATTGCTTTGTATCCACTTAAACACACAGAACCTGGGACTTCTATGCTGGAGCTCGGTGACCTGACCTACCTGATCTCCTTAGTGTATAAATGTTTTGAATGGCATTGGGCAAATTATTTGTTCATGCTACAAGGGTAAAAGACAGTGCTCAACACTCATGACAAACCTCACAGTCACCTTACTCCAGGAGGATCTGAGTTTAGAACCCTCTGTAAAGTGTGGCAGAAATGTTTTGGTTTGGAATTTCAAAACAGCTGGCTACAAATCATCCCCTAAGGCTCTAAAAGAGCCTCACTAGCCCTCCAATGGATCTCCGAGTTTGAAGACCACAGCATATCAGTGTAATAACCAGGAAGATTTGTTTTGGAAATAGGTCCTGAGTACCCAGAGAGATGGACTTGCTATAAGAGGTAATTAATGTAGATTAGGTAGATGCGAAAGCCATGCAACAATGAGTTTCATTTTAGTTTAATTAAAACTAAGGCACACTTTCTGGCAGTAGATTCCAGAATGTTCCATGTGTCTCATCCCTTGCCTAATTTTTGATGGCAAAATCATATCACTATTAAACAAGAGGCTATTTATTCTCTTTTTGCTTTGACAGAAGGCTATTGATTCAGCTAATCTAAGAGTTGTTTCATATCACTAATGTATAAATTTAAAATTTGAGGAAAGAAATATAGCCCTGTTTAGTAACGTTTGGAATTACCATCTGTCTTTCAGGGGATCAATTCAGTTAGTCCCGCTTACTACATTGGTAGTGAAAGACTTTATAAACACACTAAACCCAGGAAACTATATGAAACATGAGCCACTTGGCCTGAGCTAGTCTCTGTTTACAAAGTCAATGGGCAATAAAAAGGCAATGAAGTTGCAAATAACTTTTAATTATTCTTGGCAAGTTTGTCCATGAAGTGATTATAACAATGATAATAGTGGAATAACTGTGTTTCATTTCTATCTGCTACTCACGCTAAATAGAACAGAGTGTGCCAAACTTCAAATTAATTAATATAGAAACTGACAGAATTTTGAAAGAAAATTTGTTAATTTAATAAGACTCTTTGACTTGGTAGAGAATGTGTTCCAGAATCAAAGGCCATAGAAGACTCCCCAAAGTCTGACTAAAATTGTATGTAAACCTTTGGGGTAAACAAAAACATTGTGTTTTTCTGTTTGAGAGTACACAGGTAAATGCAGATTTCTTGGGAAGCAGTGCCTGTAATCCTAAGGAAAGTTTGACACCAAAAGTAAGAGCCCTCAAATAGTTTTCATTTATGTGATTTGCACAGACTAAGATGAGCCATTGCATGGCATGCATGCCATCCTTTTCCTGTTTTTTGCTTCCTTGGCAGACTTCACTATGCCATCATCAGGCTCCTTCCTTCATGAGACCCATGTCTATCCTCCATATTTTCTGTAACTCTGCATTCCACGTGGTCACCACACAGTGACTGGAGTAATCATGTAAAGTGACACTAATTTTTTTGAAAGTACACTTTGAATACATTTAAAAAGTTCATGCTACAAGGGTAAAAGACAGCATCAATCTGAAATGAGTTCGAACTATTTAAAAATAGATCTTGACTGATATCCCAGAAGTTATCTAGTACAATTTGAAGTTTCTCTCCCTTCTTTCTTTCTCTTTTCCTTCTTTCTTTCCTTCCTCCTCTTCCTCTCTCTCCCTCCTTTTCTCCCTCCGCCCCCACTCTCTCTTTCTTTTCTCTCCCAAACATTTAGAGAGAATTTACAGGGCTCAGTCATTGGTCTTCTCCTGTGTCTATCTTCAGACACTCATTTGGAGACCTCATGCTGTCTCATGGCTCATAGCTAACTCTAAGGTGATGACTCTCTCACGTGTATCTTCAGTAAAGACCCTCACTCCTACTCCAGACATGTACACTAACTGCATATAAACATC
>CM053616.1:15270423-15330057 GCA_028646535.1 Procyon lotor
GACTACCCTCCTGTATCCTAGTAGAGCTCAACAAGCCAGAATGATATGCTAAAGTCAGATCACACTTCTTTCTCTCTTAGCATTCCATTTCACGCAAAGCAAAATCCAAAGTCTCTTCAAGAGCTTTAAAGTAACTCTGTGACCTGGCTTTCACATCTACTCATAGCTTATACCCTGCAAATTCTCCACTGCTCCTTCTGCTCTAGACATGCTGATCTGCTTGCTATATTTTGAACCTGACAGTCCTGTTTCTGCCTTGGAGCTTTTGAATTGCCTGTTGCTTATCAGTGCTTGTTTTACTCTGCCTAAAATCTTCTTCTTCCAGAGCTCCCTGGGACTAACTTTCTGACCTGTTTGAAGTATTGCTAAAATTTCCTTTTCTTGGGCTAAATCAGAGCATGATGGTGAAGGAGTAGGAGCCCAAGACATCATCAGGTCCCAGAAGTCCAGCTAGATAGTTATCAAACCATTGTGAACACCTACAAACTCAACGGGAGATAGAAGAAGAGCAGCAATTCTAGGAACAGAAAATTGACTACTCTCTGGAAGGTAGGTCAGGCAGAGAAGTGAATCCGAAGCTACAGGAAGACAGACTGCTGGGGGAAGGGCGGGCTCCTGGCAAGTGAGCAGCAAAGCACAAAATCGTAACTTTTAGAAGTTTGCTCCACTGAGGTACCTCGCTCCAGAGGGTAAGCAGGGTGGGGGGTTGGGAGGGGTGGAGCCCTCCCAGGGACAGTGTGGTCTCAGGACCTGTGGGGTCACAGAAAGACTGGGGGTGTCCGAGTGTGGCAGAGCTCCCAGGTATCAGAAGGGCAAAGCTGGGCACAGAGATGGAGCCAAGCAGTGGGACCTCAGCTGGGGATTACCTTAAACTGTGATCCAAAGCACAGCCGGGCCAGTGCTCTTCGAGCAGGGACCCCACGAGGGCCAGATCCGGGGAAACTCACCTTCCTCCTCTGGGAGGAGCTGTGCTGTGCAGGACCTCACTGAAGGAATCTGCTGGGTTTAGAGACTCCAAACGGGGCCATGTGGCAGAGACAGAAACGCTCGTCACAGGCTGGGTGACTTGGAGCACAGCCGGACACCAGGGAGATGGGAGGGACTGACTGCTTTTCCCCGAGGGTGCACTGAGGAGCAGGGCCCTAAGCTCTCGGCTCCTATGGGGCAGGAGACTGGGAGGCCGCCATGTTCATTCCCAGCCTCCAAAGCAGTAAGGAAAGCGCTCAGGGAACAAAAGTTCCTGATAGTGAACAAGGCTCCTGACAAGGGTGGTGCAATTCTGCCTCAGCCTCCGGCAAAGACATTTGAGAATCACAGCAACAGGCCCCTCCCCCAGAAGATTAGGGAGAACATCCAGCCAAGACCAAGTTCATCGATCACTGAAAACTGGGGAACTCCAGAGTTAGGGCAAAGTAACACATGGAATTCATAGCTTTTTCCCCATGATCCTTTAGTCTTTCAAGGTTAATTTTTTTTAAAGATTTTTATTTATTTATTAGACAGAGAGAGAGAGAGAGATCACAAGTAGGCAGAGAGGCTGACAGAGAGAGGGGGAAGCAGGCTCCCCGCCAAGCAGAAAGCCCGATGTGGGGCTCTATCCCAGGACCCTGAGATCATGACCTGAGCCGAAGGCAGAGACTTTAACCCACTGAGCCACCCAGGTGCCCCCAAAGTTATTTTTTTAATTTTTTTCTTATTATATTTTAAAAAAATTTTTCTTCTTCTCTATTTTAATATTTTTAACTATTTTATCTTATCAATACCTTTTCAAAATCTTTTCTTAATTTTCATTGTTATAGTCATATTTTATCCCTTCATTGTATTTAACCTTATTTCTTATATACATACAGGTTTGTTTTTTTCTCTGTAAAATTTTTGGATACAATTTCTTCTAATAGATCAAAATATACCCTAAATCTAGCACATAGCTTTGTTCTAGTCTCCAGCCTGATCACTTGGCATCAGGGAAATACAAACCAAAACCACAATGAGATACCACCTCATGCCAGTCAGAATGGCTAAAATTAACAAGTCAGGAAATGACAGATGTTGGCAAGAATGCAGAGAAAGGGGGATCCTCCTTCACTGTTGGTGGGAATGCAAGCTGGTGCAGCCACTCTGGAAAATAGTATGGAGACTGCTCAAAACGTTGAAAATAGAGCTACCTTACAACCCAGCAATTGCACTATTGAGTGAGTATTTACCCTAAAGATACAAATGTTGTGCTCTGAAGAGGCACGTGCACCCGAATGTTTATAGCAGCAATGTCCACAATAGCCAAACTATGGAAGGAACTTAATATCCATCAACAGATGAATGGATAAAGAAGAGATGAAGAGATGGTACACACACACACACACACACACACACACACACACACACACACACACACACTGGAATACTATGCAGCCGTCAAAAAACTGAAATCTTGCCTTTTGCAACCACGTGGATGGAACCAGAGGGTATTATGCTAAGTAAAAGAAGTAAATCAGAGAAAGACAAATATATGATCTCTCTGATATGACGAATTTGAGAGGCAGGTGGGGAGTACTGGGGGGTAGGGAGGGGAAAAAATGAAACAAGATGGGACTGGGAGGGAGACAAACCATGAGACACTCTTAATTTCTGGAAACAGAGTGGCTGGGGGTGGGGGGTAGGGATAGGATGGCTGGGTTATGCACATTGGGAAGGGTATGTGCTGTGGTGAGAGCTGTGAAATGTGTAAGACTGATGACTCAAAGACCTGTAGCCCTGGGACAAATTATACATAATATGTTAATAAAATTTTTAAAAAATCATTTTTTTAATATCCAGAATATCTGATTAACACTGAGGCGTGATTTGGTCTATATTTTCAATTTTTGTTTCAATTTCACTCATGATAAGTTTGATCAGTTATTTACTGTATCCATTATTTTTCCATTACTTTTCTGTTTTCTTCCTTCTAAAATGCAGCTCTATGAAGACAGTGATATTTGCCTCTTTTGTTCACCGATGTATCCCAAGTAACAGGAATAGTGCCTGACATAAAATAGGTCTCAATAAACCTTTGTCTGATTGAACTGGATTGTCCTGGGTTTATGAAGGTAGGAAAAATAGGCATCTCAGATCACATGTACTTTAACAGCCAAAATCATGTAACTTCAACCTAGAGCAATAACCACAACAATTTCTATCAGTCAACAATTCTAATACTGCTCTAAATGAGTGAACAAATTCCATCCTAGAAGACAGGATAGAGATGATGTAGGGTGTTGACTGTCATTGGAACTACAAAAAGGTAGTATCTGACTGTGGAATACCATCCGATCGCCTCAGAACAGGTCTGCTGTTTCTGCTTTTGCTTAGATTGTTCCCAACCCAATGGCCGCAGGAATTCTATTAAGTAGCAAGTCAGCTAACATTGCTCACTCAGAATAAAAGCTGAAGTCCTCAAACTAGCCAAGAATATTTTATGAGATTCAGCTTCCCATGGTGTCTGGTTCTTATCCTCCTCTGCCCCTCACCTCCCTCAACACTGATTTATTTGCTGTTTGTCAAACACAGCATGTGAGTTTCCACCTCCAGACCTTTGCCCTTTCTGTCTGGTCTGCCTGGGGCAGCCCTCCTCACATATCTTTATGGCTTCTACCTTATGGCCCGCAGATCTTGGTCATTGTCTCAGTAGGCACTTCTCCGGACACAATATTTAAAGTGAAATCCCCTTCCCTAGGTCCCCCACATCCATTTGCTGCTTAACTTTTTGCTATAGCTTTAAAATAATATTTTCCCCTCATTATCATATTTAGCTCACGGCATATTTTATCTCACTATCTTACTTATCTGTCTGCTTTCCCACTCCCCCAGAGTGTAAGCCCGCAAAGGCAGATATTTGTCTGTGGCGCTCCCTGCTGTAACCCTGTATATCTACAACAGTATCTGGCAAAACTACACACATAATACTTCTTGATGAATGGCTGGCTCAATGTGTAGATATACAGATGAGCACAATTCCTGTGGGCTTTTCTTAAAGTATCATTTTAACTGCTACCAAGCACTTCTTGAGATCTGAGTAGTGTGATTCCTTCAGACTATGGAACTCTAACAGAAGAATTATCTTTTGTTTTTCTTTTTTAATTTCTGAGCTTAGGCCTTCCATGTGCCAAGTTAATCAATAATATAAATCATTTATACTGTCCCATCTCTCTGGAGGCATTTCACAAATTTACAAATGTCTACGATGTTGGAGATTAGAGAGACTTCACTAAGGGGCCATGATATCTCCTTCACTTTAGAGATGATGGGAAAATAATAAATGTAAAGTCAATTATCAAGTTATTCCAACACTACAAAACAGAACTAAGTGTTCCTGCCAGGGCAGTGATCTTACTGTAAACTCACTCTTGCACTTGTTACTGCACAATGAGAGACTACAGAAAACATACTGGGTAAAAGACTTCCCTATTGCCTACTACTTTCTGTGAGAAAATAAAAGTCAGCCCAAATGTAAAATTATGTTTCTTGGCTTGTGAGGAGTTCACTCATATATTTCTGAGTAAATGATGTTATTCAGAACAAATTGGGAAAGAGATAAATTACCTAAATATTTTTAAATCTAATTAATCAGACTACAGGTATTCTACTAATATTTAATTCAAACTAATGGTTTTATTCATTAGATGAGCAAACTAATCCATATTTCATCACCTGACCATAAAGATGGTGAGATCAAAAGTGACATCATCATATTTGGAAAAGTTTCCTTTCTTTTTATTTTTTTTTTAAGATTTCATTTATTTATTTGACAGAGAGAGATCACAAGTAGGCAAGAGGCAGGCAGAGAGAGGGGGGAAGCAGGCTCCCTGATGAGCAGAGAGCCTGATGCAGGGCTTGATCCCAGGACCCTGAGATCATGACCTGAGCCTAAGGCAGAGGCTTTAATCCACTGAGCCACCCAAGCACCCCAAAAGTTTTCTTTTCTTAAAATTTTCCATGGTGAACTTAATATAAAAGTAAATAATTGTTTAATTCAGGATGCTTGTCTGGCTTAGTCAGAAGAGCACACAACTCTTGTCTTAGGTTGTGATTTCAAGCGCCACACTGGGTGTACAGATTACATTAAATAAATAAATACATACATATATACTTTAATTCGGAAATAACTTATTTAAAGTGGTTGTGCATCTCTACATCTCATGTAACTTCCTCACTTGAGAATATCTTCTCACCCACAATACTAGGGCATCAGCCAAAAGAACTGGGTCACAGGAGAGGCTTGAACCCAAATGAACCTCACTGCCAATGTAGACAGAAACACAGATTTTCTATATTAACATTATGAAATTACAATTCTGAGGTGAGTTGTTAATGTAATACATTTTTAGGAGCAGGGTCTTCCTTTAGCAGCAATCTCCATCACAACTGTATTAATTTTACATCTCAATTCTTGATAACAAGAACTATCAAAGTATCTTTAGATAAGAAGAAGAAGAGATCATATCCTTGATACTGGAATGAGAGACATTATCACTTTAAACCAACTATAGCAATTTGATCACATTTATTGAAACCATTATTCCTCATATTTAAAAAAAAACGTTCCCTACTATGATATTACCATCTCTTTATAAGAATGGATTACAAGTGTCTTCTGGTGGCATGCAATAAGGAGGGACAACAATGCTGGATGACTCAATCAGAACACAATCAGATCTCAGTTATCTGGAAACATGGACCAAATCTTTTAGGATCCACACTTAACTAGAATCAATGCAGCATCTTCTATTTATTTTCAATAATAATTTCAAAAATCCAGCATGATGGACACGTAGGTACATAGTAGGAACAGATCTCAGAGTCACATTTGGTAGTAAATTGAATATGAACTAAAGAGTGAGGTGGCTGCTAAAGCTCAGATGATATATATTCAGGCTATGTTAGTTACAGAGCACACGGGCAATGACTTGTTTGTCCAACTGATCACACCAGAGCCAGGACACAGACTGACTACATAATTTGTGTGACAGACTGCAAAATGGAAATGTGGGGGCTCTTGTTCAAAAACCATTACAAATTTGAAGTCAATGACCATAGAGCATTGAAATAAGCAGAGGGCCTTTCAGAACATGTGGGGGTCCTGTGGGATTACAGAGGTTGGTTACACACCCATGAAGCCATCCCTACTGGAATTTGTGTTGAGTCTAAACACTCACTACACTTCCTGGAAAATCTCAGCGGTAAATTCAGAGAACAGCAAAGAGAATGTGTGGATTTTAAACCAAGTCACATAAAGAAATGCCTAGAGAACTAAAGATATTTTCTAAATAAGAAATTACTAAAATGGTAGTGTGTGCCATGACCTACAACAGTTGAAGAGCTACTATATGGATTAAGAATTAGATTTATTCTACATGGCCCCCAAGTAATAGAATTTATTCCAATGGAGAGAGACACATATTTTCATTTAATATTGGTTTCTTTGATGCGGGCAAGCCTATTCAAAAGAATATGGAGGACTTAGGCAAGTAGTAATTTTGTAGTCACTCTAAGTATTCAAATCTACTTTGAGTTATTAGTTAGACAAGACTCTAGGGAAGTTGCTTTGAAATTCTCTAAGGATATATTTCCCAAATACAAACTCATAAATTTAATGCTAGATGTGGTACTTCAGAATCATGTGAAGTAACTTGAATTGCTATTTCCTGCCCATGTACCCAAAGATGGGGCTTAGGACTTTGTAGTAATTAAAAGTTCTTGGTACGCCTGGGTGGCTCAGTTGGTTAAGCAGCTGCCTTCGGCTCAGGTCATGATCCCAGGGTCCTGGGATTGAATCCCACATCGGGCTCCTTGCTCAGCAGGGAGCCCGCTTATCCCTCTGCCTCTGCCTGCCTCTTTGCCTGCTTGTGTTCACGCTCTCTGACAAATAAGTAAAATCTTTAAAAAAAAATTAAAAAAAATAAAAGTTCTTGCTAGAAGATTCCAGTAATCCCTAAGAGTTAGGAACCTCTGATGGAGAAAGAATTTAAATACCAAAATGTTATTTGAGACGGATGAACCTAAAGGACCTACATAAACTCAATAAATCTTCTCAGCCTAAGATTGAGTAGCTTCTTCCTCCAGGCCCTGATTGGGTGTGCTAAACTAACCACTAAACACACACACACACACACACACACACACACACACACACACACACTCATATACATACAGCTATTTTTAAAACCCATTCTGCATCTTACATATGAAAACTCATTCTGGCTCTTGCAAAAACCATCATCCTAGAATGATTAGCTCAATTATGTTGCCATGGGAACAAATGATTAACCACTAAAGAAAGTTAAATTTATTATATTATAGAATTAGCTCATTTTCTTTAAAAAAGGAAGTGAAAAACCACATTGCTCAACATGATCATAACATATATGCAATAGACCATTTCTGAAGAAGATTCCTTCAAAGGGATAAGACAGTCCCATAAAAAGAATTAATAATAATTTAAAAAAACACGGATTCTGAATGCCCCTTTCCCAATCACCAAAGATACAACTCCAAAATATTTCAAACTATGGCTAGTCCTAAGATAAATATGTATACATTTCCACAATGAACAGCACTTTCCAAAATGGGCACTTCTTGACTTAAAATTCTGATATATTTTGTGAAGATATCTTTGACTCACACAGAGAAAAATCTCAGTATGTTTTTTCACTTAGAGATGCAAGGCTGATCATTTTCTACAACTAACACACTAATTTTGCTTTATAGTTTGGGTTCCTACTTTTGACTTTTCTTTGTTTGTGTTTTAGAAATATGGGGAAGGCCTGTACAGGCAAACATGGATATCTAAGACAGGAAGGAATAGTCAGTCTCCCAGCTGAAATCACCTAGACAAGATGCTGGCAAAGTTTGGATTTGAGGATAATTCATAGGAGAAGAATGATGTGTGTTATTAGATGGGAAATAGGAAGTTGATCCTGGTATAAGAGTCACCTAGCAGCAGAAAAAAGCCACATTTTCTCTTTGGGGGAAACCCAGGACCTATGTTCCCTGGGGTAGGCACACAACCATCCAATCCTATCCCTTTGCCCTTATTGCTCTTGAAATGCCTTCCTGACACAATTTTCCTAAGATAAATGGCATTGCAGTTCTTTTGGCAGAAAAATAGATGGTCCATGCCAAAATGAAGGGGAAAATACTGTTTGCTATTGTGTTGCACAACTGAATACAAATCATCTACAAACTAGTGGTAAAATTTTTAAAATGGTACCTTAAAATAGTATCTTTAGCAAATGTTTTGAGTCCAGTCACAAGGAAAAAAACAGAGTGATACCAACACATTTCATTATTCAAGTTCTCTTTAAGATCAAAAAGTAAAATTCAAGGACAACTTGTGAATGACTTGGGAATGTTATTTGAAACTTTGGTTCAGCTTGTACATTTTCTCTAATAATATTATTATTATTATTAGTTTGTTGTAGAGGTAAACCTTCCAAATTAGAACTCATTACAACTTCTTCAGTACTTTGGCTTCTTGGCTTGCATTTTTGACCCTCCATATGTCAAATTAGAGGAATGTGAACATGGTACAACTTTTATCTGAAATATATATGAAAATCCTTGGAAGAAACACTGATTTTCACTCATAAGTGTGTGGGGAAGCAGGCCAGTCTATGGCTTGCTCACAATTCTCTTAAAACATACATTGATTTTAATTTTTTTAAAGATTGCATTCATGAGAGACAGGCAGAGGCAGAGAGAGAAGTAGGCTCCCTACTGAGCAAGGAGCCCAATGTGGGACTGGATCCCAGGACATTGGAATCATGACCTGAGCCGAATGAGCCACCCAGGTGCCCACATACATTGATTTTAAAAAAATCTTTTACGTCATATTTCCCATGGGTCTGAAATTTAGTTGTTGAAACTTCAGAAATGTCAAGAGCAGAGATACTTCCTCAGAATATTGTGCTGTACTATTTGCAAACATTGTCACTAAATTTAAAAAAAAATAACAAACCATAGGTAATTTCCATTATACATTATAGACTATAATTTATAATTATGCATTATAATGTATAAATTATACAATATAACTTTATAAAAATTAATAACATAACAAAAAAGCAAACAAGCCGGAAGCTGATCCTCTCAATTTCCACAAGTCAGATGCAAGTTCATGGAAACTACAACATTTAGAATTATGAATTGTTTAATTTTACTTAATAAGAACAATAATACAGCAACTCTCCTCTAGCAGACACTGAGCTATGACATGCATTTTTTTTTAGTGTGTTCCCGCAGAGCTTTGATTATGGAAACTGCAATTTGAATTTCATGAAATATTTTTTTTTCAAACATTTAAAAATGTGAAAGCAATTCTTAATGCAGGGCTGTACAAAAGCTGACAGGGGCAGAATCTGGATGAGGCTGGCAGCTCTGCTTTAGTCCAGTGGGTCTTCCAAGCATGAAGAACACCTCTAGCACCAGGTATTTAATTTTCCTCCAAGTAGGCAAAAAGGTTGAAGAAGGAGAGACACCCAGAGGCAGCCCAAATAATACAACCACTCTTGTGTAGCTGGACCCTGGGAGCCCCTGACATGACAGATGCCACAGGGCCAAGCTGGTGGGGGATGCTCAGGGCAAGGGGCCAGGTGGGAGACCGTGGGAGGAGGGCCAGGTGGGACACCATGGGAGGGAGGCCACAGACATGCCCTCGGAGCCGAGCACAACCATGGAGCCCTGGGCTGCATATTTTAATTAAGCCTTTATAAGAACCTTATTGATTAGGTGGAGCCATGTCCATTTTAACAAGGAGGAAGTCAAGAGATAGGGTAAGTCGATCAATATCTTCCAGTTGGACAGTTGCAGTGTGATCCTAGGATGGTCTGAATCCATTCCCATTACTATCCCATGCTCCCTTTCCAAAGGGAAGGATTAATCCTTCCAATCTTTTAGCAGAAATTTACCCTAACAAATTGTGTATTCAAAAACCTTAACTTTGAAGAAACATCTATATAAGGGGTGAATGGAAAAACAGAGCTTCAAGTGTGATTTCCTTTCCCTAATTCCCCATCTTGCTTGTGTTCAGTTTTCGGTAGTCAGGCCTTCGGTATGTCAAAAGGGAGAGATTACTGGTCTTAAACTCAAGAGACTGAGAAATGACTCAGTCACTAACTAGCCAGGTGCCACAGGCAAGTCGTCTTTTTATATTTTGAGTCTTCCATTGCTTAGAGCTGAGATGGCGGGTTTTGTCATTTCTAAAATTACAGCAGCTCTAAAACCCTAAGCTTCTAGTTTTTCTTCTGTCCCCTTTCAATGCTCAAGCAATAGAAAATCTATTTATATATATTTTTTCTTCAAGACTAATAATTTTGAAGTTCTACCACATACAAGAGATGAGCTATGAATACAGTTTTAAAGCAATCAAAAGAACATTCCCTATAACTTCCCAAGGGAATGAAGCCCGCCAGCGTCCCATGATGAACAGCTGGAGTCCACAGTTTAGACAGCTCTTGCAGGACATTTCTCATGAATGGGCAGAATAAACAGACCACTTCATGTTTTTTAACCTCTGTTTATCTTCCTTCACAATTTTGAAGTAGATCTGTCATCACTCAGGAGGCATGAGGGGAGTAAAAGAAACAAAATAACTTTCAAGTTCTTTCAGAGAGTCTAGTGGAACTAAAGTTGAGAAATGACTTTGTCACTTTTCTCTTTATTGAAAACTGGTGGTGTATTTCTCATCAAGATGAGGACGTGACCCACTTTTCAGAGTGCCACAATCTTGAGAATAAATCAGGTCAGCCAGAGACATTAGTTTAGATGGAAAGATACCAAGTAGTCATGGAGTTGCAATTTACCCTTTGTGAGAGAATGATCTCACTAGTTTCTGCTGCCTTCCATTCCCAGGTTTAGCAAGGAGGGAGGGCTTATGGCTTATGCCATTTTGTTTCATGCTTCTCGCCCATTTTCCAGAAGTACAGGTGGCACAAACAAGCTAGAGACATTCCGCCCTCGCTGGTAATACACTCGTGTTTCTCTGTCACCCTTTCAACTCTCTTGACATCAACACCTCATGTCGCCTTACTCTTCTCACTCCGGTGCCCCGTTATTCATCCGTGGACAGGTTACCACCTGGAGTGCTCACCTCAGGCTCTCCTTGTTGTCCAGCCCATTCTCAGCACCACAGAGGCCACATATGAAAATCTCATAGTCATCAACTCCAATCAAACCGTGATTCTGATCCTTGAATTTGCTGATTAACACAATAAAAAGTTTCCGCTTATTTGAGTCTTGCTAAAAAAAAATTCTTGTGAAATGTGAGTTCACTGCATATCCCACCTTAGGAAGTAAAATAGATGGTGTCCTCAAGACAGAATATTTCTTTGACTTTTAAAGGATTCTGCAATCCCAGAAAATCTTTGCTTTTCAAAGATAATTGCCCAGAAAGTGGAGAAAATAGGGCTACACATCTCTGATCAGAGGCTGCACTATAAATACATTGCTTAACAATATATTCTTAATATATCTTTCAATACATGACACAAAACACCCTAAGAACAAAGATTATGGCATACACTTGCAAGTTCACCCAGAATTCAGCAGAGTTCACAGGTTTTCAATAAATGTTGGTTCAATGTAATCAGAAATAAATGAGGGGAAGAATTAGAAACAGATAGAATGACAGATTCTAGTTATTTGAGCTCTTTTTTTTCCTGTTTCAACACATCTTCTTGGGGCGAAATTTTTCTTAAGCATCTCAACAATCTTCCCAAAATAGTCTCGATTTTACCTTAATGCTAGAACAAATCCTATAGTCAAGCATCCATAAACATATATCTTAAGCAAACTCCTTGTAGCTAAATTCTTCAAACAAAACAACTTAAGAAAACCCCCAAGGCCTCCCACCCATTTCACAGGCTTAATCCTAAAGGCCAGCACTTTTATCTGCAAGCAAAAAATTGCCACTTGGCTGCAATGATTTCACTAAAACCCAGGGATCCCAGGGATCTCTCCCCACAGTCTCCACGTGAGGGAGTCTCTGACAGTCCTGAAGGGGCACTTCATTTGAGTGCAGTCCCTCAATGCTTTATTTCCTTTTTGTTCAGAGGAAAGAAACAGGGTTGGCATTGGGGGGAAGTTATTATTTTCATATATTAGGATGCACCAGCTTACTTGCGTTCTGGAGGGGAAAATAATTAAAAATAAGAAAAGGCCTCTCAGCTCAGCTATCCATTTACTCTGGGCTATAAACAGACTTCTTGGCTGCAGCCTAGACCCAGGTGGATTATTTAGGTCAATAGCTGGATAGAGACCTTTGGAATGAGCTGGGGACGGCAGGGCAGGGGATGGTAATTGGATATTTTGCATATTCTACTCCTTGTGGACACTTATCTCAGCATGGAGCGGGGCTCTACATCTCAGAAGTGTTGCTTGTGAATTAATACAAGAATACAGGGCTCACCCGTTTTTAGCCATAGTTCCACAAAAGCAGCTGAGATTTGGTCTTGTTTTCACAGGATACTAACCCAGATTAGTGGCTTCCTTGAGTATGTTTATTTACCCTGAGTCAACCGGAAGAGAGTCCACACTGAGCTGTGCAGTTCAGTGGACTTATTGAATGAATTCATTTCAAATGGAAATAAAGAGATTCCAAAGCTCAATTTCCAGTTTAAATTAAGAGTCTGGTCTGGTGCTAGAAAAAAATAGCAGTGAGAATTTGGACTCCTAAAATCTTTGTTTTACATATAGACTCTGTGTTTATGAGTTCCTGTTACCTATTACTCAAATCTGTTAAGTCAGCTTAATTAAAAGTCAGTAAATGATGTAGTATTTGAGCACCTAGGATATGTCAGGTACTGTTGTAGACACCAGGGAAACAGTCCCTAATGCCAGAGATACAAGATGACCAAGGACCAAGGGTTATAGAGTACTGTGCTTGCTCTTATATTGTAGTGATGAAGAAAGACAGCAAACAGGTTTGTAAATAAATATTTAGATGCATATCAGTAGAGAAGCAGTAATGAACTGGGTAGAAGTTTTCTGAGAAGTTGAGTAAAATAAGGACAGAAACAGACCTTTGGATTTGGCAAGATATAGGTCACTGATGACTCTCAGAGAATGTTATCATGAAGAGATGGGAGAAAAAGCTCATTGAAAGGGACTGATGTCAGAATAAATGATAAAGAAGGGACACAATGAGGAAATTAAGACAATACTGCAGGAAACACTGTCAAAATAGTTTTCTATAAAAAGCAGTGCAGATATGGGACAATACATGAAGGGAAATACTCTGCCAAGAGATTTTTTTTTTAGGATTGTATTTATTTATTTGAGAGACACAGAGAGAGAGGGAGAGAGCATTAAGCAAGGGGAGGAGCAGAGGCAGAGGGAGAAGCAGACTCCCTATTGATCAGGTAGCCTGACTCAGGGCTCCATCCCAGGACTCCGGGATCATGACCTGAGCTGAAGGCAGATGCTTAACTGACTTTGCCACCCAGGTGCGCCAAGAGATTATTTTTTTGAATGGAAGCAACTACAACATATTTGGGGGCTCATGAGAATGATCCAGTGCATGGGAAAAGAAACGGTGCAAGAGGAAGAGAGGAGGATGCACCTTGTGAGATAAGAGGGGAAGGAAGGTAGAGTATATGCGTGGAGCAGTTGGTTAGACAGAAGGAAGGATGGGTCACCCAGGTAAGGATGGGGAGTAGAGCACAATGGCAGTGGCATGGAAGCAAATGGTTGGTATGTCTTGTGTTGAAAGAGAACATTCTTTCCTGATTACTTCCCTTTTCTTGGCAATTTAAGAAGTCAATACAGTAAGTAAGAATGAGGAATGAAGAAAGAATACTAGAGTTTACAGAGAAGGAACTGAGAAGCACAGAAGCAGAAAGCAACTTCCCCAGGGAAACAGAGTGGGATTGCTTCTCTGGGCGTTGCACACAGATACAGGTCCCAGATTTTGTGATTTTCTTTCTTCCAGTTCAGCGATTCAGATGCTAGAACGGAGAAGACAGAGAGTGGGGCTTTTCATAAACAAAGAGATTTTGCCAGGGAGTTTCCGGACCCTTCACTTTTTCCCTTTCCTACTCTGAACTATCTTGAAATTGTTACCATCTCTGGTTCTAGACCTGAACAAGGGCAATTGTTGACAGCTGTGTGACTTAGCTAAGGCACCCAGTGGATTTTTTTTTTCTCCTTCTATACGCCACGACTCTGCTGCTGTGCCTCCTGATCCCATGTGAATTTAAGACTGCAATAAGATATCAGAATTTCTGGCCAGCCCCAAGTTGAGCCTATAGTGTTGCTGCCTCATTCCTCCTATTAGATTTTACAGTCCATCTGAATGGGCCCGGTTGTCCTGTAGAATTCAGTATAACTTTGGGACAGCTCATGGGCTTTAGAGATTTTGTGAAAACATACGAATATGTGGCTTGCTTACAAAAAATACTGAAAATACTTTGTATTTCTGATTTAGAATCTTCCTATTTAAAGAAAAAAAATTCCATGTTTAAATTTTCTGAAAATACAATATCAAGGAAGTACGTGTTGGTGTTTGGATTTATGTGTGCCTGTCCACATACATTAGGCAAAGACATCTTAATGCAATTTTTTATTTCTGTGTGAAAGTATCATCATTACCACTTACTAAGGTGCTTATATACCCTTAGGGGTTAGTCTTTTAGTCTGTTTGTTAACTTCACAAATATCTAATTCAAGGGAGAAACTGCTATATCTAAGCATCCTTTGACAATGGAGTGTCAAGTGGGGCAAACAGAACCAAAGGTCTATAGACATAGCTGCGAGTGCTAGACCAATAACCATCATCCATCCCACACTGGCAACATAACATGCAAGTTCATAAGTCGATTTTTTTCTAAAAAAAAGGAAAATGAGGCTTACTCAGAAACACACTGGGTGAGACTAGGTACCTCATTCATAACTGGCAGCTGGATTCTCTAAGAGGGTAAGAGACAGGTCTTTTATATTTTTCCAGGAGGAGAAGGCACACCGACGCTGCAGGTTAACTGCACCAGCACCACGGGCACTGTTATACTTGTTCAGGTGCAAGGCCCCCTTTGTAGACATCATGAGACACAAATATAATACATTTAAAATAATCTGATACGAACTTCAGACTAACCCATGTACTGTTATCTTTGATTCAAATTTCAACATCAAGTCACAAATACCAAAACTTTAAGAAAACGCTTTGGCACAGATTTTAAAACTGAGAAAATATTGTCAATTTATTATTTTTTTTCCCCCTGAAAACTGGGAAAATGAACCTGCCGGGTTTTATCAGCAAGGGCGTATTTTGGAATCTAAAGAGGCAACTCGATTTGGGAGGAGCAGAGTTACTGGCTCTCTTCTGATCTTTTTTTATTTCTTTGTTTCAATTTTGATACTGTAATTCACAATGACCCTTCTTCTATGGATTTTAAATTATACAACAAAGTGCTTGATTGGACTATATTCATTTAGGGGCTACTTAGCTGCAAGATCTTTCTGTATAAAGAGTGTAAACTTCTCTGGGATAGGAGTTATAGCTCCCTATCTCTTTCTCTCCCCTCCCATACTGGACTGCACATTTAAACACTTCTTCTCCTCACCTGGCAGTGGTAAGTCATGAGTCTTTAATTCCCTGCATGATACATCTTAGAATAAGATGAAGCACTGAGTCATGTGAGTCCTAGATGTAATTAGTACATTGTTTCAAATCTCTACCCATACTCTTGTATATAGTCTCAAAACAGCAGGTGCCATGGAGGTGACGGCTCTTTCTCATACCAGCTGGCTTTGGCATCTGTTTCACCTTTCAAGTCAGCTGTGCTCTGCATTTCCTGGCCTGCTATGTCCCAAATGTTCTGACAGCCAGCTATTTGCTTAGTACACGAAGAGTGGGAATACAGAGTCTATCATAAGATGGTAAACAACAGAATCTCAGATGCTAAGTAAAATACTGGGCAGATCACAGACCTAATGATCTTTCTCTCCCACTTATTTTAGGCTCCTTATTTCATTCACTGTTTTATCTTTTAGTAACTCAGAGCAGCACTCACATCCAAACACTCAATAAGCAACATTAAGTGATGAATGGCATTTCTAATTCACCACTTTTACACCTGTTCTTAGTGTCAGAATGCTGTCTACTGGACACATGTACCTTCCACCCTTTCTTTCTTTCCTATATGTTAGAATAAATAATGATTCTAATTACCCTGCTTCCTCCAGGAACATAAAATTGGACTGGGTCAGGAAAGTATCATCACTGCCTTTTGGAAACAATGACATGCAGCATTTCATGCTTGCCCATGACATTTGAAAACTATGTGGAGTTTCCTCAAAAAATTAAAAATAGAGCTACCCTATGACCCTGCAATTGCACTACTGGGTATTTACCCCAAAGATTCAGATGTAATGAAAAGAAGGGGCACATGCACCCCAATGTTCCACAATCGCCAAACTGTGGAAGGAGCCAAAATGCCCTTCAACAGACAAATGGATAAAGAATATATGGTCCATATACACAATGGAATATTATGCAGCCATCAGAAAGGATGAATACGGGGCGCCTGGGTGGCTCAGTGGGTTAAAGCCTCTGCCTTCGGCTCAGGTCATGATCTCAGGGTCCTGGGATCGAGCCCCGCATCGGACTCTCTGCTCAGCGGGGAGCCTGCTTCTCCCTCTCTCTGCCTGCCTCTCTGCCTACTTGTGATCTGTCTCTCTCTCTGTCAAATAAATAAATAAAATCTTTAAAAAAAAAAAAAAAGAAAGGATGAATACCCAACTTTTGTATCAACATGGATAGGACAGGAGGAGATTATGCTGAATGAAATAAGTCAAGTAGAGAAAGTCAATTATCATATGTTTTCACGTACTTGTGAAGCATAAGAATAGCATGGGGGACATTAGGAGAAGGAAAGGAAAAGTGAAGGGGGGAAAATCAGAGGGGGACATGAACCATGAGTGACTGTGGACTCTGAAAAACAAATTGAGGGTTTTGGAGGGGAGAGGGGTGAAGGGATGGGTGAGCCTGATGGTGGGTATTATGGAGGGCATGTATTACATGGAGCACTGGGTGTGGTGCATAATCTTAGAACATTAAAAAAATTAAATTAAATTAAAAAAAGAAAAAACATCGATAGCATAACAATCCACTTAGCATGGTATGCAAACTATTTCACAAAGTGGCTTTAACCTCATTCCCTTCTTCCTCTCCCCAGGTACCCTATTCTCCATGCAACCCTATATTGAGATAAAGACACTGACACATTCCAGGTGGGATTTATATATGACAGCAATTCAGGAAGGTTTGGTTGTTGTATCAGATCTATTGATCTGCTGTTCATATTTCCATGATGGCATCTGGTCAAAATGAATTTCTCAACAGTGAGGCTTCAAGGAAACGAAGATTTAATTTTCATTCAATCCATATGTCTTAAGCATACCACGTGCCATAATATTTTGGTTTAGTGTGGGCTGAGGTGTTCACACTTAGAATATGAGAACCTGCAACTCCAAGTCCTTAAGGAGCCTTTAGTTTAGGTAAAAATATAAGTGGCTAGAGTACAACATGAAGAAGTCTGCAATGGTGATTTAAACAATGCAGACAAAAAACAACAACTGAGGCGTCCTGCCTGGTTGTAAGAAAGGAGGCTTCCTGGAGGAAGTACTCTTTTAAAAGGGCTTTGAGTAATAAGATTTTCTATCAGGGATACCAGAGTTTTCAGACAGTTGTAATAATCTGAACAAAGTATAGAGTAATTAAATTACATGTTATCTTTGAGGAAGATGAAGCAATACATGGTAGCCAGATTTTTCTAAAAAATAACACACAGATATAGAAAGGGAAAAAAATCAGACTCTTAAAAATATGAGCAGTTATAGCTGATCCTAAACTCAAGAACCAAATTCAGTAGCATAAAAACATTACTGAAACCAAACCAAAACAAAAAACTAGAGGAAATAAAAAAGCTACCCTCCCCCCCAAAACTAGCGCCCACCTGGCAATGTTAATTGTTAGAAAGAATGTGGTTTCAAAAGTCACTTCCACAAATTGCATCTAGGAGAAAAAATTATTAAAAAATCCTTTGACAAGAGACTTAACCAAATTAAAAAATAAGCACAAATGTATCTGTGTGCATATGTGTATGTGTGTGCATGCACATGTGGAGAGTGACTCTTAAAAATTTTAGTTCTCATATACTCTTCAAGCCAGAAATCTCACTTCTGAAAATTTTCCTTAGAAAGTAACTTAAAATATAGGGAAAAAAATAACAAGATATTTACAAAGATTCTAATCACCAAATCATTTATAATAAATTTAGCATTGTTCTATAAAGATGGATACTAAAATGTTAGGAAAACAAAAAGGGCTAATAAAGGAATATAAGTCATTAAAATCATGTTCATGGTTTATGAGTATCTATAAAATGTTGATGTTATCAATGCTAAGGAAGAGAAGCAAGACACACAAAAATTAATGTGGCATAAATGCAACCAGTGTAAAAATATTTATTTATAGAAAACAGAGGCGCCTGTGTGACTCAGTCAGTTAAGCCTCTGCCTTCCGCTCAGGTCATCATCTCAGGGTCCTGGGATCAAGCCCAGCATGGAGCTCTCTGCTCAGCAGGGAGTCTGCTTCTCCCTCTCACTTTCCCTACTCTCTTTCTCTCCTTTGCTCTCTCAAATAAATAAATAAAATCTTTAAAATTAAAAAAAAAATACATCGAGGCCTATATCAATATAAAAATGATTGATCAGGAATACGAGAGAATTGGGGCGCCTGGGTGGCTCAGAGGGTTAAAGCCTCTGCCTCTGGCTCAGGTCATGATCTCAGGGTCCTGGGATCGAGCCTTGCATTGGGCTCTCTGCTCAGCGGGGAGCCTGCTTCCCCCTCTCTCTCTGCCTGCCTCTCTGCCTACTTGTGATATCTCTCTCTCTCTCTGTCAAATAAATAAATAAAATCTTAAAAAAAAAAAAGGAATACAAGAGAATTTATATTATTCTTTTTTGCATTCTAACATTACATGATAAGGACATGGCATTTTTAATATAAAAAGCTATTTTTAAAATTTAATGTTATCTTAAGTGGTAATAGAGTATTTGGATTCACGGAGATAAAAGCCCAGTGTAATACAACATCTGGAGTATTGGCTAATACTAGTGCAGCTAAACTAGAGTTTTCAGGAAAGGGTAAAGAGGATGAAGGGGCGAGTCGGTGGTCCCTGGATATTCCTATTGTGCGTGGTTAACCCACACACTTTGAATTACACAATGCCTTGTTTTGCCATTAAACTTCCTCAGCCTCACATTCCCCATCTGTAAAGTGGGAATGGTAATACACGCTGGTGAGACTGAACAAGAAAACACTGGAAAATGCTCAGTTAGCCTGAAGGAAGTACAGTGGGGGTTCAAGAAAAGTTAGCTATAAAACAGGAAAACAAACAGAAGTACATACGTTACAGAGAGAGATCTGAGCTCAATACACTGAGGACTTCGGGAACACCGGGTACACTGCCACCTTGGAAAGAGCTTCTCTGGAGAGCAGAGAACTACTCTCTTGCTGGGAGCATTCACTTGGAGCCTGGATGACCTTTCAGAGCAGCTGGGAGACGAAATACTTTCACTGACTAGAGGGTTAGGCTGTTATGTCTCGTGCCTCTTTTCTCCAAGACCCTCTGGTTCGGTACAACTACTCAACCAAAGCTCATAGAAATTTAAACACATTTTTTTCTTCCACAAGAATGACTACTTTTGAGGTCTATGAATGATTGTTCTCATTCACTACTTCTCCTTTTCTTCATAGCCCTGTGACTGTGAACACGTTACTCGTACTCACAGTCTCACTTTCCTCTTCTGTAAAGTGGGCTTAATAATAGGACTTGCCTAATAGAGTTGTACAAAGATGTTTTAAGTGAATATACAGGAGATGCTCAGAAAATGCCTGGCACAATGCAAGCACTTAACTATTAGTCTCTACTACTACTATTATTATTACTATCGCTATTATTAGTATTATTATTATTATTCACTAATTGGTGGGTTTATCTTCTTTTTGCTATTAGCACTCCAACAAAGTGGAGGGCTAACAGCATTTGTTATAAATGTGTAAACACTAGTGGCCTTTGGATAGATCTCTATCTCTATATAATTCTCAAGCAAAAATTGTCAAAGGCAAATCCAATCCAAGAAATTCACATTACATGTCTTCATAGGTACTTGGAAGTATAGCCTAATTATCTAATAATGAATGATTACTATTACTTTTCCTTTTCTGATGCTTACTCTCTTGTTTTGTGCCTTAAGTACAGTAATCAATTAGGCAGAGTAAAACATAATTATTCTATTTTCTAAACATGAAAATTACTGTATTAGTTAGTTTAGGCTGCCATAACAAAATACCACAGGCTAAGTGGCTTAGTGGAAATTTATTTTCTCACAGTTCTGGAGGCTTGAAAGTGTAAGGTCAAGTACCAACTGATTCAGTGTCTAGTAAGAGCTCTCTTCCTGGCTTGCAGTCTGCTGACTTTTCACTGTGTCTTCACATAGTGAAGGGAGACAGAGCTCTAGTGTCTCTTTCTCTTCTTATAAGGGCACTGGCACTAGTCGATTAGGGACTCACCCTTATGATCTCATTTAACTATCGTCACCACACAGATTCTTTCTCCAAATATAGTCCTATTGGGGATTAGGGCTTCGGTATATGAATTTGGAGAGGGGGACACAATTCAGCATATAGCAATTACTTCATTTCCACTCAGTGTTAGCCAAATAAATGCTAACCAGTGCCACGTTTGATTATAATCATTAGGTCTGTATTTAGTTTTATTTGGGTCAGTTTCCCACCCAAATCACTCAACTTCTATGGCCCACAGAAGATACCCCCATGTGACGTCCCTAAATGAAACCATATTTTTTTTCCTTGAAAAAAAGTTTTTCCTTGAAATTTTAAATTTATCTTTATGTCCTCTCCCTTATCATCCACCTCCAGTGAGTCACCACATTTTTTTGACCTATTCTTTGAAACAACTCTCAGCAATATCCCCCCATTTTTATTAACCCTGCCACTACCTGATTCTGGAGCCCTAATCACTTGATGGATTACTGTAACAGCATCCCCAAAAATCTTCTGCCTGTGTTCTCATTCCTCCAAAGAATCATGCACAATTTCTCTTTCTAACATAACCCTACTTTCATATTATTACTTGCTGAAAAGTCCGCATTTCCCACTATCATACTGAGTTAAAGAAAGTCTCCTTGGCATTCCAAAGCCTTTGAATTCTAATTAATTTATATTTCCAACTACTTTTCAATACAAATCTTCCATAAATTAAATTCGGGGGAATGGTATTAGAAATCTGGAGCAAATACTCTAAAATGTGTTTTAACACCACAGTGAGATACCACCTCGCACCAGTCAGAATGGCTAAAAATAACAAGTCAGGAAATGACAGATGTTGGTAAGGATGCAGAGAAAGGGGAACCCTCCCACACTATTGGTGAGAATGCAAGCTGGTGCAGCCACTCTGGAAAACAGTATGGAGGTTCCTCAAAAAGTTGAAAATAGAGTTACCCTATGGCCCAGCAATTGTACTATTGGGTATTTACCCCGAAGATATAAATGTGGTGATCCAAAGGGGCACTTGCACCCCAATGTTTATAGCAGCAATGTCCACAATAGCCAAACCATGGAAAGAGCCTAGATGTCCATCGGCATCTAGATGAACGGATAAAGAAAATGTGGTGTATATAAACAATGGACTATTACACAGCCATCAAAAAAATGAAATCTTGCCATATGCAATTTCATGGATGGAATTAGAGGGTATTATGCTAAGCGAAATAAGTCATTCAAAGAAAGACAATTATCATATGATCTCACTGATGAAGAATTTGAGAGGCAGGGCTGGGGGATTCCTGGGGGAGAATGGAGGGGAAAAATGAAACAAGATGAAACCAGAGAGGGAGATAAACCATGAAAGACTCTTAATCTCAGGAAACAAACTGAGGGTTGCTAGAGGGGAGGGGGATGAAGGGATGGGGTGGCTGGGTGTTGGACATTGGGGAGGGTATGTGCTATGGTGAGTGCTGTGAATTGTGTAAGACTGATGAATCACATACCTGTACCCCTAAAACAAATATCTATTTAAAAAAGTGTTTTAACCTATTATTATTCACTAATCTTTATCTTCTATCCTGACTTCTTCATATATGCAGCAATTCTCTGGTAAGACTGCATTTTCACAGTATCATTACTGTGAAGATCATCAAGTCTAATCAAGGATCAAGAGAGCACACAAAGGATCCTGATGCTCACCCTCTCTCTCATGGAAAATAAGGTGACTGGGACTAGAAGCCCCCTTATCTGAAAAGGTAGGCTGTACCCAAGGTCATCTGTCTGTGGCTTCTTCCCCACAAAAGAGGAGTCAGCAACTTCCCAAGGGTCCCAAGGTCTCTGGGAGCCAGGCTGCTAACATACCTGAAAAATTCTATATACAAATGCTAAGCCAATCCAGACTGGCTGGTACCCAAGGGATTTGTTTGTCCTTGCACTAACAAGGCTGCCCTCACACTTGGCTCTTGGGGTTAAGATAAGTGTGGCAGACAGGATTCCTGCCTGGAAATACAAACCTATAATGCCCTTACTGTAGCACACTTCTAGGAGAATGAAAGAATAGAGAACATAAGTATATTAGGGTTATCCACAGAAACCGAACACAAAACACACACACACACACACACCGAACACATATACACACACAAAATAGAGAATTGGCTCCTGTAACTATGGAGGATGGGAAGTACCAAGACCCATAGCTGGCAAGCCAGAAACCCAGGGATCCTGATGGGTAGTCATAATCCAAAAGCCTCCAGACCTGGAGAGCAGATATTACAGTCTGAATCCAAAGCCCAGAAGAGACTAATGGCTCAGCTAAATCAGTCCAGCAGGCAGTTTCCTGAACCTTTTTTGTTCTATTCAGATCTTCAATTGATTGAATGAGGACCACCCACATTAGTTAAAGAAATCTGTTTTATTCAGTCTACTGATTCAAATGTTAATCTCAACAAGAAACAACCTCACAGATGCACCCAGAATGTTTGGTCAAAGAGCTGGGTACCCTGTGGTCCAGTTAAATTGACACATAAAATTAACCATCACATTGCACCTTCTTTCCTTTTATTGACCTCTATTAAAGTATATCCCTTAATCCATGCCACGTGATGCTCTGGAATCCATTCTGATCCCTAGTGCCTGACAGTTGGTGGCCCAGATGGGACCCATCATGCACGGAGGACAGCCATTATACATCACACATTGCCTCTTGCCTGCTAACCATCATCTCTTTGTCCCTCATGTACCTTAATATATTTACACTTCAACCAATGTTTTCACAGCAGTTGTTGAGCTGATTCTTTTTAAAATGTTTCAATAACTATTGCATGATTTATGTCTTTAAAAACATGTTATATCTTAAATATACAACAAACATCCTCATAGAATGAGTAAGATTCTTTGTATCACCTATACTGAATACTTAATTTCTATCTTTGACTCAGTATCCATATTAAGTCTTTCTTCTTGCTCCGTTATAAATCTTTTAGGTTCCAGGACTCAAATAGGATTTCCATGATGCCTCTTAGGTTTGGCAGTAGATATTCAATAGCACCTATATTTTGTGGTCACAGAAAACTATAGATTTTATATGATAGACACTGGAAAAAAATCTTCTCTGAACATTATTAATACTGTCTGCTAGATATTCAACTTCCGAAGTTCAATTTTATCCAAACATGGATAAAGCTCAAAGCTCAGTTTCCCCAGCTTTGAAATACAAATGGTATGTATAGTATTATTCCTTGCAATTAAATGTAACTGTATTAATACTAATGATCATTCACCTTTAGTAACTCATTAATTTATAGCACTACTTTTTATTTAATTACATAATGGAGGTGCTTATAGGCACTAAGGGTTTTTATTTAAAAAAAAAAAGGTCTTTGTCTCTCTACCACTTTATAAAAGATTTGCAGATAATATGCCCCAATTTATTGTCTTTCAAGCACACTCTTTGTCCAGAGACCTTTTGTATTTCACTGTGAATGAACAGATTCATTCCTGATATATTTTCATGAAGATTTTTCTAGACTATATGATTTTGTTGTTGAGGAAACAGTAAACATACCCACAACATCTACTGGTGATATCAAATTCCTTCCAGGAATGAGTATTCATATTTATGTGACATTAAACATACTTTATATCTTCTGAATTGTTTCATCATTTACTACTCCCAGCCCAAATACCTTTGTCTCAATAATTCTTCACAAATACACTGTTTCTTTGTCTAAAAGCTATAAATGTTTCCTGTTCTGAACACTTCTTTGGGTCTTCATTCTCTTTTGAGGGCTCTCATGTATGCAAAAATCCAATAGAATTTGATTGCTTTTCTCCATTAATCTGTCTTTATTAATTTTCAGACCTAGCCAGGAATCTTAACAGGGTTCAGGAAAATTTCTTCCTCCTCCACACAAGCCAATCTCTGCTGAAGGGCAACAACAACCAAGATGAGATACCAGTGCCTAGTTACAATAGAAAAGGGGGTTAAGAAACAAGGTTATCCTGGAATCATTATGTTTTATAGGGCAAGATCTCTGGAGGTCATTAAGTTCAACTTCATCACAGAGAACCAAGGAAAGCTTACATTATTTTCTTTAAAACATACACATCTTATAAGCCCATGTCTTCACTTGGGTCTCATAAGTTCTATATTTTCATTCTCTACAAAACAAACAAACAAACAAACAAACAGTGGAGCAGCTCAGTGAAGACCCTCCATGCTGTGTAATTTCAGGATACCAGAGTTTTCTGCCAGCTGATTGCTGGTGATCACTGCTAACACCCACAGAATCCTGTCCTGTCTTTACCCAAAGGCTTAAGTTCCCGACCTGATACACTATCAAACTCTCAGCCCACGAGTGTTCAACAGTTGTTAAGATCTGTTGAATTTTAATGGAGTTTTGCCTTCGAGCACCAGAGCAGCGAGTATGCAGTGCAAGACAGCTCAGACCTAGACCACAATTATCTGCATCCACTTTAATTAAATGGAAACTCTTAAGCACTATTTAAGCCTCTGAGTTTTTTTCTTTGGAAGGGCATGTCCTTAGGCTTTGAAAATAAACATGATCCTGGGTTCTACTGAGTTTTTGACCATCCACCTAAGTCATTATTTTTTAAGATGAAGGAACTGCACTGTACTTTCTTCCCCGTTTCTCTCTTCTCTGGGATTTAAGACCTTAGGTGAGCACAATATGTGAATTTCTCCCTTTCTGATATATTACTTATCCTCTCCTTGAAGACAAATGTTAATAAAATGACTTATTAGTTGTACTAGAGGTACCTGTCTTTCCTGTTGCCTGAAATAACAATTAACTTGTCAACCTCAATTTATAGACATAAGTGTTTGTGTGTGTGTGTGTGTGTGTGTGTGTGAGTGTGTGTGTGTATGGCATACACATTGATCATTGGGAAGGAAAAATAATTTTCTAATAAAAGAGATATCCTATGAAAAATTTAAATGAAATGGACATAAAATAGATAATAAAAATAATATCAGGAAGGGCATCTGAGATGAGTTATAAACACGCCATTTTGTAGTCCTACATATTGAAAAGAAAAAAATGCTTTAAACTGAATTCAATCATTATCAGTCAACCTCTAAAATATTAAGTGATTTTCTCCTAACTCAACAAGCCTTCTACTTATGATAATCAGATTATTTTTCTTCTCAAACCACTTTCATAGATCTTGTTGGTGCTAAGTCCTAATCCAATTTACTAGTGGCAAATTCTTAAAAGTTGCTGTTTGAAAGAATTCCAATTTGCTTATTTCTCAAAATATAAATTAAGATTTCAAGCAGAATGCTCAAACAGAGTAATTTGGAATTTTGGTAGACATTCAGTTTTTTTCTTTCCTCAGATTCACCAAATGTCTTTTGTTGATAAGATAAAGATAATTGAAAGTGTGATTGATGTAAATTACATAAAAGAACTAGAGCTAGGATTGAAGCAAAAGCATGTTTTAAAAAGAAAATCTGTCTATTCAGATCTTAGATAAAAATAATGAAAAACTATAAGGAAACATGTTTTCTTGTTGTAATTTACCATATTGATTCTTTTTCTTTTATGTTTAATAAGAGTGTGATTGTGCTGGCAGTAATAAAATTGTTTACTTTTCTAATATAAAAAAAGAATTCCAATAGTTTCACAATATAATGTATGAAAATAAATTTATCTGCAACCTAAATGAAAGCATGTGTTTTCCTCAGTGATTTTAGTAAGTTATCAGCACCTCCCCAATATAAAGTGATTTTATTTTCCAACATTAATTTCTATAAGAAAAGTTCCTTGCCCAATTTTATTCCTTTTAACCAAACCAAAGCTGTTGAACATGGGCATTTTCTATTAAACCACTTCACAATAGCTTTCTTTAAAATTAATTAGCTCATCCGTGTGGCTAACCCAACATACTAATGGATATCACCATTAAAACCTGACCTGGTATTTTTACCAGATATTCTATACAATCAAAAGTAATAAGAAAAAAAGTGATTGTGTAAATATAGATAACATGTAGAAATAATCTTACATTACATTATCCATAAGTCATCATTTTTATTCAGAAAACCTACATAAAACTACAGATGATGACGATCTGCCAGTTTGCACATTCATCTGTATGGTATATGTTAATCTTTTGTGGGGAGGGGGTCAACACTTTTTATTGCTGATGGTGGTTAGCAACATACGCCTCTTTGTTTTTTTAATGACATCCACACTCTGAATTCTATGATTGTACATTTTTTAACTGATCAAATTACTCCTATGTTGCCTTCTCTGTTTGGACCACTGTACTGCCTCTTGGGATCTGAGCCCCCTGCTCTTTGGTCTTTATAATCACTCATCTACCTTCCAGTTCAGATGCTGAATCAACATGCCCCTCGCACAGTCCACCAGATTCAGCACCCATTCATACCAGCAGTTTGCCATCTGCTAGCCGTCTGTGTTCTCCCTTCTACTTTAGACCTTTTTATCTACATCCCACACCCTCTGCTATTCTCCTTTTGTCTTCAGAAGTGAGTCCATGGTGAAGCTTTCACTAGCTCTTAGCGCCTGCAGAAAATTTTAAAAATTGGTAAACTTTGGTAAACTAAATATATCCAATTTGTTTCATTTTAACTCAAGTGAATATTGGATTTTTTTGGAAAATATATTCCTTTTACTTTTTTAGTGGTTAAAAAGCCTTTTTTTTTTTTTTAATCAAATAATGATGATAATATGTGGCAACTCTGATTCGTTTTGGGTAACCGTACTTTAGGGTCTTTCCTTGGCAAATTTTCCAAAATGGCAGCTGTAATCATAATCATTTTATTATTAATAATACTTGTTTTACTTCAATGCCAAACTTTGAATGTTTCAAAAATTTCCTCAAACTTCTCTCATTTTTGGCAGCTTTTTCTGGATCCTGCTGTACTTGAACCAGTGGGATATGAGGTAATTGGTCAATAGTGCCAACAGAATATAATTATAGATCCACTAGAAATGAGGATTGCACAGGCATAAGCTCTTGAAGACACAAACCTAGAGTTGAAAGAAGTGGATACAGTTTTACTCAAGCTCATCATGTCAAACCTACAGCTCACTGGGTTAGTGACTCAACAGAGAGGCTCTAAACTCTGAGGGGTCCAGAGCAGCTAGAGAAACATTTAGAAAATTAAAGGAAACAAAGAATAGAGGAAACTGTCAAGCAAAAGAAAGGAGACGTAGCAAAAACAACAGGGTCACATTGAAGTACAACCTCACTTAACCAGCTGGGTCATCCTAAGAGCTTTCACAGGGCAGGTAAAGCGAGGCATCCCTGCAACAAAGCCACCTCTTTCCTGTCACCAGCAGGTGGTAGTAGACACTCCCTTGGTGATATTACTTTGATTTAACGGATTTGGGAATAGTGGTCTTTCTTGTCCCTTCCGAAACAAGGAGCTTTTATCTACGCCTTTCTCTGACCTTGCTGGTTTTGTTTTTCCTTTTAAAATAATAATATGAAATATCGTTATTTTTAAATATGATATGAAATCATTTTCTATTTTGTATTTAATAATGATATGTTTATGAAATTATTTTCTCTTTTGCATTTTGTTCTTTCGTTCTTCTTTGCAAATGTTGCAGCTTCACCTAGGCTTCTGAAACATTTTGGGGGGAGGCGGAAAAAAAAAACCCAGTCCTCATAATTGCGACAGTCACTGTAACAATTATAGACTGTCCACAAGAATGTTACTTATGAAACACTTAACACTTTAGGTAAACGTCAAATGACAACACTTGGGAAAAGTCCAACATGAAGAAATAAAATCAACATGCCACTAATATTCTGATTAAAAAATCCAGAACAAAACCTTTTAGACACAGCAATACATTCCAGTGAATAGTGCCTAAAACCCAACCTCCCCAACGCGTGTGTTTCTACCAGTTCCCATTCAGGCATCTAAGCTTCTGAAATCCCATACAGAAAGGAAAGCTTGCTAGGGAATAACTGTGAAATGACAGCATCAGAACTGAAGTTAAGTGTGGGTTTTAACCACACAAAGCATTAGTGGTCATAGCAACAGCAGAGCCAAGGCCCCTGAGACATTTAACGTGGCATCAGTCAGAATTAACACATGAAAGGGGATTGGGATTGTCCTAGACTAAACCACCAGTGAATGAAATATTTCCCATACGTTCCCTGGGAAGACGGAGAAAGGAGGTGTGTAATCGGATGTTCCTCACTCATAATAGGAAAACACAAAATCATGTTAAACTAAATCTGCACCTATGTTAAAACAGCATTTTGCAAGAAGGATAAACACCTGCTTGCAGTAGAGTCAGTAAAAAATACCAAGTGTTACAAGATTATTATGGATCTTGTAAAAACCAGTCCAGGGGCAACAAAGGAGAATATGATGGAATTGATTTATTTCAGGCTGATATTTAATGAAAAGCCAGATCCCGAGGACAAAGTTGTAATAATGTTTCTCTTTTCTTTAAAGCCTCCAGCATCCTCTTTCTGTGACCTGTTACTAAACAAATAGCTGTGCTTTGGACATTGCTGTCATTTTTTAAAACAATCAAGTGCATGTGCTTGTATTTATATATGGCTTTCTCTTTGACAAAATGTGTAATATGAACGAATGTATTAAGATCATAGCCAAGTCAGGTCACCTGTCTGGGAAATGGCTACATTTTATACTTGGTCATCGACAACTTAGCCAGATATGCTGAGACATCTCACCATGCTAGGGGGCAGGAAAGGTAAAAGGACCAAGTGAGGCAAAATAAGTTTGTAGTTTGAAAATAAAAGAGATTCACTCAGAGTGATCGCTAATGTAAACTACAGATTTGGGGTGATAATGGTGTGCCAATATAGGTTGCATACTACAAAAGTACCACTCTGATGGGGGATATGGATGATAGAAGAGGTTGGCAGGAGTTGGGGTGAGGATTGGGAGTATATGGGAATTCTCTGCTCAACTGTGCAGTAAATTTAAAACTGCTGTAAAAAATAAAGTCTATTGAAAAAAATAAAGGATATTCAGAAATTAATTTTTCATTACTTTCTTCTATGTCAAAGTCAACAGTTTGAGGCTATGTTTCAAATATGCCAAAACCAGATTAATAACCTGCATCTTAATGTCTGTAGTTTATCTCTTCCAAATTTATTTAAATCATGTTGCAATTGGAGCCATGTTTTGGTCCACTGACTTTAAATGGACTTTCAATTAGTTGTGTAGCCCACGTGCCCCCTGGAACTGCCTGTCTCTAGAGATCACCCCAAAACTGTGCTGGGTCCTTAAGGGTCCCAGATTTCTGAGAATGCCAAGATGACTTCCATAATAATTAGGGTCTCTTCTATTTCTAACCATGCGTTTCTGTCCTAAACCAGATGGGACATAAAACATACTCACAAGTGTGGTAGGTTTTACTGAAATTTGATTTTTATTGGTAGAATCTAAATCCAATTAATGAAAAGGATTTTAAAATGAACGATAGACATCCCATTTTGAGAATCTCCTCATAGAACCTTCTGTGGGAGAATAACCCTAGCTGCTCAGCTCATGTATCCTTACTTCACCCCATCTTCCTTGTTCTTCCCCCTCCTCCTCACCTCCATCTTCCTCTGATCTCCTCCTATTTTGGACACAAAACATAAATTCCTATAATTTTCTTATTCAGAAAAATCTAACCTTGTGATAGCTAGGCTCCCTGCTGATATCTATGTTCTAAACTCACACCTTCCACAAATGCTTATTAAGATATTTTGACAAATAAAGTTCCCTTCCTAAGATAAATTGTGGTGCCAGCTGTAAATACATCTTTTACTTGCTTGTATAAGTTGCATTTTTATTTGTCCTGAAACTACCCCATTTGAGTTAAAAGGAATGCATAAAGGAAAGTGAGAGTTCACACTTTAAGTACCTAAAATACGCCAGGCACTTGGCTACATGTAAATCATGCCTGTATTGTTATACTTCTCTTAGAAATAAAAAAAGAACAGAGACTCAGAGAGGTTAAGTAATTTAATTAAAATTATACATTGGTTTAGTAGCAAAGGCTAGATTTGAAAAATACTATGCTGAAAAAATATAAAGTTTGTGAATTGCATCTATAGCCATAAGAAAGAAATACAGCAATTAATAATAAAAAAAAAAAAAGACTTAAAAGATTTCAGGTTTGAGTTAAAGAACGTATAGCTATGTGACCTTGAGGGAAAGAACCGAACTTCTCTGATTCTCATCTTTCCTGTCTGTCAGTCTCTGATCCTTCTGATCCACCCAGCTAAATTTTAAGTTAATTTACACATACATAAATTTACATACAATTCAGATGAGTTAATACCAAAGTATTTTGTAAGTGGGAGAGTTTTGTTCAATGAAGAAGAATAAAGATCTGGGCACAGATGGCCTGGATTTAAGTCATGCCCCGTCTATCACACTTACAAATGCAGAGACCTTGGTCAAGTTAAAAACCCCTCTAAATCTCAGTTTCTTTACATAATACACATGCATTAAAGTGGTATGCACTAAAAGAGATAAAGAACACAGAGTAACATGCTCTGGTGAGATGTGAATAATACATGTGGGATGTGAATAAAGGTAATGATCGATACTGTTAAATCATTGCATTTTGACAGTGTTGAGGGTGACAATAGCTCACCTCTCTTCTGCAACCCAAGTTTTCATGGAGGGCCATGCAGGGTATGCCTATACATCATGCACTAGTCTCAGATATGAATTATGCCACTTGGGGTTGTGAAATATGTTAGTGCTGTCTTCATCAGGGTCCTTCAAAATCCCAAATGGAAACATCAAATAGGAATGGCTGAGTTGTTAGGGAACTCAGGAGCTATGCTAATACCCATCCCAAGCTTAAATCTTGAAATTCTCCCCTCTCCCCTCACTCCTGCCCTCAACCACCTGGGAAAACTTGGTTTAGAAAATGAATTTTGGGTACTCAAGTCATTTCCGTGAAAATTGATAGATCTGCTTCTATAAACCCCAGGTACTGGCAAAATGGAGAGTAAGAGGCATCTATCTGCATGTTCTTTTGTTGTCTCTCATAAGCTTAATCTCTTTTATAATGTGGGAAGATAAGCAGGTGCTATCCCTACTTTCATTAGCTTTAAAATATATTTGACTATAAGCGATTTCAGTGTTATCATTATTCCTGGTTTTCACAAAAGTTCGGTGTCTATCTCCCAATGTGTGCTGCCTTGTAGATCTGAATTCCTGATCACTCGGTCTGTCCAGAGACAATCATTGTGGTTTCCTGAAGAACCACGATGATCTTCCAGAGAAATAATAGCAGTTGGCAACCTTTAACTTGATCACACTCAGGTGTTCTCCTAATCTATGACCTAAAAGTTTAAAATTGTTTTATGAAAAATAAAAATACTATTGTTTATAGAGATGCAGAATAAATGTAAATGAACAAATGTGTCTTTGCTCACTTCTCCAATGCTTAAAAAATAGAACAGTGATATTAGTATATACTATTAGATTCTGAAACGATGTGTGAAAGATGATTATTTTGGAAACAGGGAACAATTTAGGAGAATGTATGTATTACGGTGTTTGGGAAGAACATCAGTTTTTAATGAATTAACTTCCTGGGAAATAAACTCAGTACTTCCATTAGGTTCAATTGGCTCATCAGAGTCTTGGGTTTATCTTGGTCCCCTGAAATAACCAAAAGAGAATATTTCCTCCAATGTTTCTAAGAAAAGCTGCTGATTTATGGAGAGTGGAAAGGGGTTGGCCCTAGATTATACTCTGACTATGACTCTACCATCCTGAACAGAATTTTCTATCCTTGAGTTATTAGGGGCTTACCTGAGTCTGTAGAGATGAAGAAAACTATTAACTGTCTTTAAATTCTTATTTATAGGTAACTGCATAGAAATTGGCCTCATATATATGTCTTCCCAACTGAGGGCATAAATATACATAGATCTATCCTCTTCGTTCATACATTTATTTAGTCAATATGTACTGAATGCCAGTAATACGTTAAATAGAAACAGTGAGATGAGGAGAGAAATCTAGGTTTCTGAACTCAAATAGGACAGATGGAAATTTTAAAATAGTAATAACCAGTGTTAGGTTTAGTGACGACATAAGAGAGAAGTGATACAGATGCATACACATGTGTATATTTCAGTGTTTAACAACACTGTGACCTACTCAGCCCATGGGCACCGTTGTGGTTACTCATATGTGAGGAGCCCCCATTTCTTATATAGTGATCAGTGTCTTGCATGTGCATTGAGTCACTTCCCAGTTACTTCTGGAAGTCCCAGAACCTCCTCAGCTGCCCACACACCTCTGACTGTCCTTGACTACACCCAGTCGCGGCTGCTGCTCAAATTTTATTTACAATTTGCTGGATTTCCAACTCTACTTCACCTCCAGCCTGAATTACGGAGACATCAGCATTTTCCTCTGAATTAAGAGGTTTAAGCTTTTCTCTTAGGGTTAGGCTTAGCTGGGGCAGTCTCCCAGCAGATGTCCCAGCTTTCTAGGTTTTTTAGGAGTTCCTTCGGGTCATATGCCCAGTCTTAGAATTATTTGTGTTTTCTTGTGGGGTTTTTTGTTTGTTTGTTTGTGTTTTGTTTTTTTAATCTCTGGAGAGTTGGATCAGGATGGGTTCAAGCTTAAGAAGCCCTTCCTTACATTCCTCTCAGCGACAAACCTCCTCCCTTCACCCATAGGTGATTCTTCTTGCCAAAGGGATTCTTGCCCAGGAAAGAAGAGTGTGCAAACACGTGTGAAAATAAGAAGGGTCACCTAAGACCAAAGCTCAGCCATGTCAACCTCCGGACTTTGGCCACTCCATCCATCATATACATTTAGGTAGTTCAGACTGCATGATAAACACCCTATATAGCCCTTCATTATCCTACACACTCCTTAGATTCCAGGTTCTTTAGTTAAACAGACTTGGGTTCAAATCTCATCTTCCTCTCACTCCCTGTGTGACTATGACTAATTTATATGACCTTTCCAATCTCCTAGTCTTCATCTGTAAAAAGTGTGGATAAAAGTGCCTATTCCACTGGGTTGTTTGGAGAATTAAGTAAAATATTGACATTTACTTACTTAATTGTAGATCATTACTAATTCTTTTATAAACTCCAAATAAGTACATGAGTTTAATAACTATGCTGTCTCTGTAAGGCAAATCACACACACACACACACACACACACACACACACACACACACACACACTGTTTTGGTTTGTTTGTTTGTTTGCTTGAATGGAGCTTTGCATGCTAAGATCTTACTTCCTCTACCTGGATATTTAAATTCCCATATATAGACTAATCTTGATTCCAGAATCCCCCTCCTCAAGGCTGTTACTCTGGCAAAAGTGGTGTTAATTAGGAAATAGTAACCACTAATGGATTTAAAGATAACTTTCCCCAAGCTACTGCCTCATCTGTGTGGCTGTGGGGGTAGGGGGTGGAGGGGGGTAGGTCTTTCTAATTTGACTATTTTGAAGCAAATGATTCAGAAGCAATTTGACACAGGTATAATTTTCTCTCAGTAGCTCACTGCCACGCTATAGTACTATTTGCCAACTGTCAGCACAGTTAACACTGTGTTACTGCTCACAGGGTTGTCGATACAAAAAGAAGAGGGGGTGGTTAAAAGAAGGAGGAGGCAGAGGAAAGGGAAGGAGAAGGGAATATAACACTAAAAAGCAAATAAACTTGGATCAAAAACTTGAAGTGATTCAGAGATATATCTGGCTTAACTTTTCTACATCTATAGGGTCTATGTTTTTTATACCAACAAGCACACTGAGGGGGAAAAATATTTTGTGTACATCTTTATATTCTCAATAACAGAGCTACATTGGCTATAAAATCAGGGTGATTTGAATCCCTGTGTGAACCCTAAAAACAGTATTACATAATTTTCCAAAGTGGATTCTACAGAATGCCACTGTCTTTTAGATGTTAATAGATACTCTATGAAATGAAGGGTTCCTAAGTTCCACAACTGGAAAATGTGGCTTTTACCATTCTCCCTATAAGATTCACAATGTACATTATTATATTCAAAACTCTGAAAAATCTCACAGGATGGATGGATGAAGAGAAAGAAAGACCCTTCTTCATTGTTTAACTGCATTCCCCAAATTTATTTTGCTAGAGAACTCTATTTTGAAGGACTTTTACATCTTGTAAAATAGTTAACCCCTCTGTGACAAAATTCCCTT
Organism: Procyon lotor; assembly: GCA_028646535.1. Classification (NCBI taxonomy): domain Eukaryota; kingdom Metazoa; phylum Chordata; class Mammalia; order Carnivora; family Procyonidae; genus Procyon; species Procyon lotor. The sequence continues at coordinate 15,305,223 of CM053616.1, forward strand.
ATCTCTGAAATCGGAAAAAGTAACACCCACTTTATATCGTTACTGTGAAAGTGGATGGAGTTAGTCCATGGAAAACACTTAGCTAGGAGTCCTCCATAGGTGTTAACTGTTACTGCTGTGGTTATCATTAAAAGACACCAATTTCTTGAGGAGGCTGGTGTGAGCAATGCAATATTAGCTGCAGTAAATTGTAAAACTGGTCACAGTACCCGCTCCTCCCCACCAAAGGGATATATTTCGGGGTACCTGGGTGGCTCAGTGGGTTAAAGCCTCTGCCTTCGGCTCAGGTCATGATCTCAGGGTCCTGGGATCGAGCCCCGCATTGCAGTGGCTCTCTGCCCATCAGGGAGCCTGCTTCCCCCTCTCTCTCTGCCTGCCTCTCTACTTACCTGTGATCTCTCTGTCAAATAAATAAATAAAATCTTAAAAAAAAAAAAAGGACATATTTCTCTATTTCTGGAATCTCAGATCAATTAATGACAGGTTTTGACCCACAGGATGTGGCAAAAGTTGCACTGGGGGTTCCAGCCTAGGGCACAAGAGACAACAGATCTTGAACTCTTGGACTCTCAACTCTTGGAACACAGTGATCTCCATGGCTCCTTCATGTGGACCACCCCAAGCTATCCTGTTCTAGGATAAGACCACCTGGAGAAATCCAATCTTTCCAGACTTTTCATTGAGTCTTTCCAGTCAAGGTCATCATAAACAAGCCACTCCCACCAATACACCAACTGACCACAAGCACATGAGTGAGACCAGTCCAGAAGAAGGCCCAGGCCAGAAGAAACACCCAGCTAATCTAATGAATCATGAACTAAATAAACAGTTGTGTTAAGCCACTGAGCTCTGAGATGGTTTGCTATATAGCAAAAGCTATTTGATACATTAGGGAAAGAAACCAAAAACACAAAAACAAACAAACAAATTTTGGTACTTTGCTTGCAGTCTGTCAAGAACAAAATGTACTTCTGAATACAATGTGATATGTTAATAAAATGTACGTTTTGCTATTTATGAGCAGTCACTGATCTGTAGAAGTACACAACATCTGTTTGCAATTGAAAATGCTATCACACAAAGATTTTTTTCAAACTTGCTTATGTATGCATCTAATCATACCATCAACACATTTTTAAATGAGAAGGGCAGAAATTTATGTACCTAACATATTGTCATTTTCATATTCACCTATATACTTTAGGAACAATACCTTGAGTCAAGGAATAAAAGATAATTTCAAATATAAGATGCTGCTCATACATTACTGGGAATGTCTTTTTGTAGAGCATCTCCTAATATTTCTCATTAAAAAAGAAGAAAAAAAGGAATACTATATTGTACCCCATCATTGTCCTTAAAGACTGCACAAAAAGTCAAAATATTGGAATACATTTTTGTTTCAGGACTTGTTTAAAACATCACATGCCATATTGCATTTAATTCTGCAGGCATTTGGATCACAGTATTAGCTAGGGAACACTTAGACTTTCATAACAAATTTTGCTGAAGGTACATATTGAGCAAGACCCATGGATGCCTTTTCTCATCAGGAACTCTGCAACACTAATTTTATTAATTCACTGAACACTACAGGAAAATGAATAGTATTAGCATATATTATAATAAAAGTATGATCCAGGAATATTTTCTAAAGTAATCCAACAAATGTTCATTAACATTTACTGTGTCTTAGAACTTTGATAGCCATTAATAATTCCAAGTGAAGAACATTACCACTACCCTCAAAGAGCTTCTAGTCATGTGAAAAAAGAAAATTACTTATCTGATAAATAATCAGAATTGAAAATTTTCCACCCTTTACAACAAGTCTAATCTTATAATTAGCCACGATAGACATTGACCCTATAATTGACACAATTATGGTAGTAGGCATTATTTACTATATCACTAGTTACTAACAGAGATAAAACAAAGTGCCAGGAATTAAGGTGTATCGATAAGTTGGAGATTTTTTCTACCCACTATTAAGAAATGAATATGATGCTATGATCCTTGTAATCACCATCCTTGCACTTGGACACCAGAGCATTTATAATAGTTTCTTACATATTAACAGGTGGTTACCAGTTGGTTCCCATAGGAATATTTTGAAAGTGGAGTTAACTTTAAGTATTTGGGTAAAATTGATGAAATCACTGGATTATAACCTACTATGGTTATAAATAAGTATGTACTTTGACATGAGACTGAACTGGGTTCAAATTATGACTTTTTCCTAATGAGAACCTGTGCTTTGCTGAATGATTACAAATTAATTAAAATACCAAGTAGCCATGGAGTTGCTAGCTGGCTTGTAATTTCAAGACCTTTAGAAATATGTATGTATTGGGGTGCCTGGATGGCTCAGTCAGTAGAGCATGCAGCTCTTGATTTCAGGGTTGTAAGTTCAAGCCCCATGTTGGATAGAGGAATTACTTAAAAATAAAATCTTAAGAAAAAAAAGAGAAAGAAATATGTATATATTTATTAAACTTCACAACAGAAAACATTTTATGTGAGTTTATAATAGCAGTTCCTATTTTAAACTTTTTTTAAAAAAAGGGGGGAATCTCTGCTTTTGACTTTAAAGATTTATTTATTTTGATAGAAGTAGGAGGGGAAGACGAAGAGGAAGAGAGAGAATCTCAAGCCAACTCCCCACTGAGCCACTGAACACAGAACCCAATGTGGGACTCGATCTCACAACCCTGAGATCGTGACCTGAGCCAAAATCAAACATCAGATACTTGACTAACTGAGCCACTCAAGTGCCCCAGTGGTCTTTGACTTTAAATGTTGTCTTTTCCTGTCACTTCCTCCTCCCTTCCTTTATCTCTTTCCCCTCTTTACTCAATCCCTTCATTTCATCCCCCATAATAAAAAAGCTCAAGGACATACATGCACATGAATCCTTGACCAATTAGAATAGCTTCCTTCCAACTCAGAAGGTATTTGGAGTTTCAGCAAAGGACAGAACCTTCACTATACTCAGAAAGTTTCTCTGAGGTCTCTCTGAACCAGCCTAGTCTGCCACTTCCTCTAGTTAGGATAGAGACGTTTGCCAAGTCCTTGCCATAGCCTGACACTAAGTTACGTTCAAAATAAAAACAACAGGGCACCTGGGCGGCTCAGTGGGTTAAAGCCTCTGCCTTCGGCTCAGGTCATGATATCAGGGTCCTGGGATCGAGCCTCACATCAGGCTCTCTGTTCAGCAGGGAGCCTGCTTTCCCCCCTCTCTCTGCCTGTCTCTCTGCCTACTTGTGATCTCTCTCTCTCTCTCTGTCAAATAAATAAATAAATAAATAAATAAATAAATAAAAATCTTTTTAAAAAAATAAATAAATAAAAACAACAACAACAAAAAAAAAAAACAAAAAAACTATATTGTTCTTTAAGGCAGAATGAAATAGAACATTTAAGGAATTTCAGTAAAGTCCTATATTTGGAGGGGTTAGGCATGAAGACTCTGGTTAAGTGACTGTTTACCAAATGCCTAGAGGCAAGGTTTGTATCAAGAACATCTTTTGGAACACTACATTGCCTTTTACAGAAAATACAATAAAATGCACTCAACATTACAGTGCATACAACTTAATTTTTAGAAGGATTCAGAAAGAATTATAGGATCTTGTCAGGCTCCAAGTCACATTATTAACATTAATCTTTATCATACATGCCTGAGGATACTGAGACTAAAAGTAGGCTGCCCTGTGAGAAGTAATAGCATTTTTATGTACTTTGATTCTCTTTGTGTTATAAAAGTAGACACAGAGTGAAAATAAATTATTTTGGTTTCTGGATAAACATATGCTTATGGCAGTCAAAGAGTTTAAATAGATGTTAAAACCACTTTCTAGAGCAGTTCTTTCCAAAGGAACAAGTAAGGATGCCCAAATCATTCAAGATGACAGCCTATATAAATTGAATTTCCTGCATGATTTTCATTCTTCACTTAAATGTAAAATAGAGTTTAAAGCTATGCTTATTCTCTGAAAGTATCTGTAGTGTAGGTTTGTTTTTCATCTTGACATGCAACATATTTTTAGAAACATCTGCACACTGGGAATCAGCATGGTCTCTTGTTTTTGGCTTCCCTGAATCACACGGGGCACCATCTGTCCAAAGACATTTAAGCCTTTCACCAGTGTTATGTGATATAATAAAATAGTGATGATTTACCTTCCTGGGTAAATCTGTTACCTAATTCTTCTAGGTGGAGTGTCAGGTTTTAAAATTAAAATGTTTAAAGGAGGAGTATAATGGGGAATAAATTCCCCTAAACTGTCCTGAAATTTACTTCTCTCTTAACAGATATTAGAGATAAAATAAAAACTTTGCAAATGTTTCTCTTGGAAGTAACTTAGAAGGGAGCAAGGGGGGATAAAATAAAGCCACGAAGGAGAGAGCTAGTGGTCTGAGGTCTAGGAAGTCACATTCATGAGAGGTCAGATCCAGAAATTAGTAAGTCAGGAAGAAGCCACAGCAGGGAATACACTTGGAGGAAGGCCAACAATCCAGTACTCTGTACATTTGGGATTGAATGAAAGTGCATGGGGAAAACAAGGATGAGGGAGTAGTTCCAGAAGTAGGATCAAAGCAGAGGGCTAAAGAAAAGAGCATTACCCTATGACCCAGCAATTGCACTACTGGGTATTTACCCCAAAGATACAAATGTAGTGATCCGAAGGGGCACTTGTATCCCAATGTTTATAGCAGCAATGTCCACAATAGCCAAACTATGGAAAGAGCCTACATGTCCATCAACAGATGAATGGGTAAAGAAGATGTGGTATATACATACAATGGAATATTATGCAGCCATCAAAAAAGCAATCTTGCCTTTTGCAATCATGTGGGTGGAACTAGAAGGTATTATGCTAAGTGAAATAAGTCAATTAGAGAAAGATAATTATCATATGATCTCGCTAAATAAGTCAATTAGAGAAAGATAATTATCATATGATCTCGCTGATATGAGGAACTTGAGAAACAAGGCAGAGGATCATAGGGGAAGAAAGGGAAAAATGAATTGGAACAAAACCAGAGAGAGAGACAAACCATAAGAGACTCTTAATCTCAGGAAACAAACTGAGGTCTGCTGCAGTGGAGGGGGGTGGGAGGGATGGTGTGGCTGGGGGATGGACACTGGGGGGGGGTATGTGCTACGGTGAGCACTGTGAATTGTGTAAGGCTGATGATTCACAGACTTGTACTCCTGAAACAAATAATACATTCTATGTTAGTAACAAATAAAAAATAAAAAGAAGAATAGATGTAGGACACTAGAGTGTCTGGCATTAGAAGCTGTATTGAGAAGGGGCTCATATGAGAAACATAAGAGACCAGAAGAAGCTGGGGGAACAAGATATAAAAACTCAAATTTCTTCTCCTGAATTCTCTCTCTCTTTTTTTAAAGAATTTATCTATCTATCTATCTATCTATCTATCTATCTATCTATCTATCTATTTATTTGAGAGAGAGCAAGAGAGCATGCACAAGCCAGGGGAAGGGACAGAGGGAACTACAGACCCCTTAATGAACAGGGAGCCCAATTGAGGGCTCAAATCCCAGGACCCCAGGATCATGACACCAAGCCAAAGGCAGACGCTTAACTGAATGAGACACCCAGACACCCCTCCTCTCTTGACTTCTAAATACCATAAGTGCCTTTCTCAGAGCCATGAGACTCTCAAAACAGAATGCTACAAACCAACCTGTGTTACCAAAGCTTTCACAATAAAACTAAACATGGGATTCTAGAGAGTCTCATTACTTCCTAAGCCTTTAAAATGCAATGCATTTGAAGGAGACTGTTGAACTAAATAGGAGTCCTTTGAAAAGATTCTCTCTAAAGTGCACCCTCATAAAGGTTCTTTTGTTTAGAAAGCACCTTTGTGCATAGTTCTGGAAATACACTAACTGAAGAGGTCTTTTACCTCCTGACTTCTACTCAATTGTATTTTACTTTGCCTGTCTTTATGGGAAATGATCCTTTTCATCATTCAGAAATTATTTTCTTAAAAAAAAATCATACATTGTTTCTTAGTGCTGAAGCTTTTCCTTGTGTATTCAATCCATAGTGAAAAAAAGTCATAATCTTCAACTATCCAACTCTTTAAAGAACAAAGTAATGTAAGCTTTCTTTACTCTTTTTACATATGAATAGATGGGCACAACATCAGCCTCAAATTGATGAAGACTTTGTAAAAAATGAGTATCTTTCCATGACACTCCTTCCATCCCTCCTGCTACAGTGTGAGCTCCTTGAAAGGAGGAGTATGGTTATTAGGATACTTACATAAAACAGTATTCAATAAATACTGACTATAAAATTCAATTCTCTACAATGACTTGCATTCATCCAGAACAGATAGCATAGTTTGGTGGATCCCAAACTTTCTATCACCTAGAACTTATTTCCTTATATTTCTCTCTATAGACAATATATTTTGAAAGATGTTGTCTAACAAACAGCGTGCATTAATTTTTTTAACAGGATAACCATGAATTTTTTTAACCATGAATTTTATTAATTTTCAAATAGTAAATCCCAAAAGAATGCCAGGCTGAGCAAGTAAAATAAGAAAGAATTGAGCCAGGTTTTTGGATTCTTTATTTACTTTATCTACCTATCTTATCTACCTACCTCATCAATCTACCAAATCCTATGTAAAAAAAAAACAGATTAAAAAATAAAATTTAAAATACTATTTAAAGTATCAGTAGTAATAAATATGATCCACTAGGAATAAATCTATAGACTATGAATAACATTTATGATTAAACAAGACTTCAAAATAGAATTTTAAAGGCAGAAAGAAAGAAAGAAAGAAAGAAAGAAAGAAAGAAAGAAAGAAAAAGAAAGAAAGAAAAAGAAAGAAAGAAAGAAAAGAAAGAAAAGAACGAAGGAATCATACTTAGGGAAGTCCAGAACTATAAAAATGTAAATTATAGAGATAATCCCTGCCAGAAACACTTACAATTTAGTACATTCTAATCAAAATCTCAACTCCCATTTTAGGGGAAACTTTCAAAGTCAACTAAAATTTCATGCAAATGCAAAGGTCCAACAAAAGCCAATATACATCTTAATAAAGAACAAAATAGGAAGATACGCTTACAGAGTCCCTGAGTTATTTCAGTGCTATAATAATCAAATTGGCAAAAAAAAAAAAAGAAATCAAATTGACATGCTGATGCAAGGATAGATATATAGAATACAGACAGAGAAAATGGAGCCCAGAAACACAGCCTACATTAATGGCTCCTTGATATTTATTTAGCAGGATGAAATATGGCACTGCAAGTCAATGAGAAAAGGATGATCCTATCAATAGAGGGGCAGAGGACAACTGATAAGGGGGTAAAAGAAAGGGATATTGATAAGATAACAATGAAATTAAAACCCTCCCTCCCACCATAACCAACAGTTAGGCCCAGTCAATGCCTAAGTGTAGAAAGTAAAATGATAAGACTTTTAAGGATAATAAAGCAGTACCTTGACAATCCTGGGGTGGGGCAGGATTGCTTAAGCAAGACAGGAAAAAGCAACACTAAAAAGGAAGGAAGGAAGAAGGAAGGAAGGAAGGAAGGAAGGAAGGAAGGAAGGAAGGGGGGAAGGGGAAGTTGGGTGGGAAGGAGGAGAGGGAGGGAAGGAGGGAGGGAGGAAGGGCGGTAGGCAGGCAGGGAATTTTTTTTTTTAAACAAGAAGAAAGAAAGAAAAATTTAAAACTAGGCCATTGCTCAAATTGTGCCTCTTGAAATTGTCCCAAGTCTGCCAACTTTGTTACCAGTGTGTCACATGGCAAGTAGACACATTGAGAGGAAGTTTTTAGAAACTTTTATAAAAATTAGACATGGAAAATTTATGTCTCCTGGGCCCAATTTAAAAATTATGTTTGCATATCAAATGCCTTTATTTTTATTTATTTTATATTAATTCATTTCATTGTTTTTTACCAAAGTAATAGCTAATGCCTAAGAAAAAAAATTAATGATCTGCAGAGTTTGAGAAGTAATGAAATAGTAATGAAATTAATTTAAAAGTAATTTAAAAATAATTCTATTCATGAAAAGATACTCCACGATTTATTAAAAGACAATTTCAAACCACAGAATCCAAGAAAATGTTTTGGGTTCTTTCATTATTTCTTTGATGTGCACATTTAACACACCAAAGAAAAGGGGCACCTGGGTTGCTCAGTTGATTAAGCATCTGACTCTTGATTTCCACTCATTTCATGATCTCAGGGTCATGGGATCAAGCCCCATACTGTGCTTCCTGCCTAGCAAGGAGTTCCTTGAGATTCTCTCTCTCCCTCTGCCCTTCCCCACCAAAATTAATTAATCTTAAAAAAAAAAAAAAAAGAGAAGGACTTAATATTAAATGTAGTAGTCGTACCCCATAGCAAACATAAAACTCTCCTTGTAGCTTCTTTCATATCTCTACAGGGGTGTGTTTGTTGCTTGATCTGTCAATTTAGACATTATTTATTGACTTCTCACAATGATAGCTGAAGATTTATACCAGCATTCCACTTCCAGTGTATCACTATTGAAATCATCCATATTGGTTACCATCGAAACTTCTAAGTAATATAATACTCATAACTCTATTTCTTTTTCCAGTGATACTTCCTGACTTCAGAATTTGTAACAAGAGAATATTACGATCTCTATCCATTGGTTTTATTGTTTGCTTATTTTTTAAATCACTCTTCCTTTCTGTCATCTACTGTATGCCAGTCACTTTTCCACCTTTCCAGGATAGATTTAATAATATCTTGTTCATTGATTCAAAAAGGTCAAAATTAATAAATGCTGTTTACATTTTCAAAATTATGTAAATATTGCTTACTGATGGGTCAAGTAGTATACAATAATGACAAATTTTTGCTTTTATTTTTTTTAACTTTTCTAGGGGTTTATATTTCTTCCTTAAAAATTTTGCATTAATAGTATCATTTTCTACTTCAAACCTTCCATCAAATCTGCCAAGTCCCTTCTGATGCAGTCTGGCTTGGTTGCTATCTTTGTGAGCTGCATACGTGTCCTTCTGGGGTGTTGCTTCATTGTTTTTTCTTACTTTGCATCCATTGCTACTTGTAGTGGGCTTCATTTTACCCAAAACCCTCCCAACAAAAAAAGATATGCCCGTGCTCTAATCCCTAAGATCTTTTAAAAATAAGGGGGTTAGAGGGTGAGGAAGAATGTCTTTATAGATGTAATTAAGAATCTTGAGATGAGAAGTTCATCTTTGGATTATCCATGTGGGTCTTAATTCCAATTACAGCTGTCCTTATAAAAGAGAGGTAGAGAGGGTTTTGAGACAGATGGACAAAGAAGACCCCCAAGTAAGGAGGAGGCAATGCTATTTGGATTCAGAGTAGATTGATAGAGCCACAAGTCAAGCCGCGCCTGGAGCCAGCATAAGCAGGAAAAAGAAAAAACAGATTCTTCCTAGAACCTCCAGAGGGAAGATGATCCTCCTGACACCTTGACTTCAAATGTCAGGCCTCCATCACTTGAAAAGAATAAGCACGTGTTGACACAAGTCACCAGTTTACGGTACTTTGTTAAAGCACCCTCAGGAAATACATAGTCAGGGCCAGGGCTCATGAGGTCAGTGAGGCAGATGCCTTAGGTGCAAACTTTAATGGGGGACTGAAAATCTCAATTTGAAGATAAAATGATGTTTTAAATGCAATTTTTAAATTAATGAATGCGGGAAACCCATGATAAAAAAAATAATATTTTTAAAAACAGGAGAATCCGAGCTTGAACATGTAGAACACGTTTTTGGGACTCGCCCTGGTCCAGCCCAGTTGCTAGTCAACTACTCTAGTACTTGGCTCTCTCGGTTAGAACAAGTAACTTCCTACAAAAGGTGTGAAATATGTAATTACTAAGGCTTTGGGTACCTAACAATGACTTTAATTTTTTTTTAAAGATTTTATTTTTTTATTTGCTGAGCACAAGCAGGGGGAGGAGGAGGCAGAGAGAGAAGCGGACTCCCTGCTGAACAGGGAGCTGGATGCAGGCTTGATCCCAGGATCCCTGGGATCATGACCTGAGCTGAAGGCAGACACTTAATGGACTGAGCCCCCCAGGCGCCCCAGACTTTATTTTATCTTTACATTTGATCAACAGTCTGGATATTTAAGGATTTCTAGGTTGAAAAAAAAAATTCCCAAAATAATAAGGAGCTTTGCTTTAGTGTCTTCTTGCATTCAGTTTGTTGAGTCAGGTGGTAATTTGTTTGGGTCGGGGGGGGGGGTGTGTGTGTGTGTGTGTGTGTGTGTGTGTGTGTGTGTGTGTGTGTGTGTCTGGAAACTTATTTATCCTCCACTTTCTTAAATTGTATAACAGATTCAATGTAAGCCTTTTTCTTTCATCTAACTCCACACTTGACAGGACTTTTTAATTAGAAGACATATCAGGGAAACTATTTTATATATTTTTAAATGTGTTCCCCTGTTCCCCTTCTGTTTTATCTTTTCTCTCTTCTGGTATTCCTATTAGCCAGATATTAGAAATCTTGACCCTATCCTCTTATCTTTGCTCCCTTTCAGCTTTCTTTTTAAGAGAACACTTCTGAAATATTCCCTCTCTTTCATCTTCCAACACTTTGATTTTTTAAAATTTATATATATACATATAAATTTATATATAAATGTATAAATACATATATTTTTTAATTTTAAGAGATTGTTTTTCTTCTCCAGTTGTTTCTTTTTCAGAGTTACTGTTACTGGCTTATGAATACTTTGTTTTAAGTCTCTCTAAGATTATTCATTAGTAGCTATTTAAAAACTCTGTTTCCCTGCATTATCTTAAAATTACTTAATTTTTCCGATTTGTAAAATTTATTTATCACTGCCTTTCTTTATCATCTTGTAAGAATTCTTAAAATGGTTAGTGACCCTTTGTGAATTTATATTTCGGTGTGAACCAACAGAAATATTTACCTGGGTCTCTGCAGGTTGGAGAGACTGTCAGTCAAAATACTTTACTGTGGGTGACTGAGGAGCTCCCTATTGTGCTGGGAACCTCTCTAGGCCAAAATGAAGAGTTCTTTGTTGCTCTAGATCTCCCGAGACAGTCCACTCATATTTTCATATAAGATCCTTCCTGTTTGACTAATGAAGCAGATTATTTGTTAGGTATTCCGCACAAATGGGTAGGGCAGGAGATACTGGATATTTTGTTAATATCTCCTGCCATTCTCCCTCCTTTTTTTTCTCCCTCCTACTTTGGGGTTCTCCTTGGTACTCAAGCTTCCGCCAGGCAGATGGACACCAGTCTTAGCTGTACTCCCCCCAGGGTGCTCTAGACCAGTGATTATAAACTGATAGTGAAGCAGAATCACTTGGAGGGCTTAATTAAACTACAGGACACTAGGCAACACCCAAGAGCCTCAATCAATAGGTCTGGGGTAGAGCCCATTAATTTGCATTTCTAACCAGCTCCCATGTGATGCTTACACATCTAATCAAGGACCACTCTGTGAACTACTGCTCACAGCTTATCTAACTTGCCTGAACATCACAAACATCTGGGGCTCTCATTCTAGACTGTTCTTCAAGTCCCACATCACTCTGACAATTTCACATTGGTACACTTAGCCCTCCCTCCTCCCGGTAGATGATCATCAGGGAAATTTGGTTGGCGGCAGCCTCTTCGGGCTTGCTTCATTGCTCCCCTCCTGCATCAGACTTTTGCTGTCTACAGATTGTTGCAATCTGTTATATACATATGTCCCACATTTTCTTCTTTATTGTTTTGGAGTTGTACCTTCCAATTCTTATAAAGTTTTTCTATCAGTGCCTCAAGTGTTTTTGGGAAGAGATGTAAGCTTAGTTGGTAAATAAATCATCTTCAAACAGAACTTAGTTAAAGATATAAAATATAAGGATGACCTCTTCCCTTCAGCTACCAACTTAACTAGCTCTTGGATCACAAAATTGATATGATGTGTTCATCAGGTAAGAGGAAAAATCTTCAATATTAGGCATTGAAAGGCCAATATCTTAGTTTCAGATATTTAACTGAAAGCTTAAACTTTAGTACAAAAGTTGTAAGTTTCTGGGACCTAGTAATTTAAACCAAAGTCTTGCATTGAAATTATTTCCTTTTGTAAAGTTCTTTCCAGCTGCTACCATTCTTCCCAGCAGCCCCCACAGGAGGTGGTAGGGATGCTACCCCTTTAAAAGTAAGAAAGGTGAGGGGCACCTGGGTGGCTCAGTGGGTTAAAGCCTCTGCCTTTGGCTCAGGTCATGATCTCAGGGTCCTGAGATTGAGCCCCACATCGGGCGCTCTGCTCAGCAGGGAGCCTGCTTCCCCCCTCTCTCTGCCTGCCTCTCTGCCTACTTATGATCTCTCTCTCTGTCAAATAAATAAATAAAATCCTTTAAAAAAAAAAAAGTAAGAAAGGTGAAGTACCATGACATGATATCCATGGCCACACAGTCAATCCACCTTTGAGGAATTATGCCCAAAGCACTCTGAACACCAGGCAATGGACCAATTTACAAACTTCATTTCCTTAGCAATGGAAATATTTGCATACACTTGGATATGTATTAAAGCAGGAAATCTCCAGGAGAAGCAGGACAGAAGTAGATGTGCACCGTACTGTAATGATTTTGTCTTTAGAGGCAAGAAATTGTAGATATAATGCTGACTCATTCCTTGGGGAGTTTCTGCTTTGACTAAGTCTTTATCATGAAGAACAAATAACTTCCCCAAATCAAATCAAATCAAATCAAATCAAACAAATCATGGTAATGGATCATATGGTTTGCTGGACTGAAACCTCCTGGAAGGGAAGACAGTATCTAAACCGAGCTCTTTAATTTCTTCAAATAAAGAATACAGTCAAGCTGTTCCTGACCCTAGAGACCTGCTTTTACTCTTTGCCTTAGAGCTTCGTATTGGGCCCTCCCACTGTAGTTTCTCTGATGAAGTATCTTAGTAACTATTAGCCAAAGGGAAGGGAATGAAAGCAGAATAAATTTTCAACTCTAAACTTATTAAACCTCTAGCACAAATCATCACATTACTTCGGCCATAAACCATGACAGTCCACAGAGATGCATTTAATCAGATGCATTAATCTCTCAAAAATAAGTTGTTGGTGCCCCACAATACGCACTTACAAACCTCTTGCTATCATTCTTCTGATATTCATGGTTTACAGTTTTTAATCATGGTACAATGGGATATTCTTGAAAGAGTAACTATTAACATGAAGTTCCTTAACCAAGAAGCGTTCAACATGAATTGATAAAATTGCAATCGACTTAAGTATTTGCCATTACAATACCATTTAATAAAGGGGATAGGATAATTAATAGCTTCCAATAATCCGAAAAGATTCAACTATAGTAAGTAAAAAGAAGGCACAGAATAATTACATTATAAAATAAAAGACTGGGATATCATCAGGTAACAAGGTATGGTGCTATTTGTAAACTTTTTTTTTTAAGATTTTTATTTATTTATTTGACAGAGAGAGAGAGAGAGAGATCACAAGTAGGCAGAGAGAGGCAGGCAGAGGGAGAGAAGGAAGCAGGTTCCCTGCTGATCAGAGAGTCCGATGTGGGGCTGAATCCCAGGACCCTGAGATCATGACCTGAGCCGAAGGCAGAGGCCTAACCCACTGAGCCACCCAGGTGCCCCTATTTTTTGTAAACTTGAAACAATTACATGTTATGCTTTGGTATATATCAGAATCATCTGGGGAGCTAATAAAGAAAACAGCTTCACTGAAGAAGGACAAGGCCTGGACCTGGTATTTTTTTTTTTTTTTTTAAGATTTTCATTTATTTAATGGGGAGAGAGAGAGATCACAAGTAGGCAGAAAGGCAGGCAGAGAGAGAGGGGGAAGCAGGCTCCCCGCCGAGCAGAGAGCCCGACGCCGGGCTCGACCCCAGGACTCTGGGATCATGACCTGAGCCAAAGGCAGAGGCTTAAACCACTGAGCCACCCAGGCGCCCCTGGACCTGGTATTTTTACCAAGTTCCTTAAAAGGCACTGCACTTAGGAATTAATTAAAATATAGGAGAGGTAAGGAAAGGGGAGAGAATGAGATCAACATTCAGAAGGCTTTTGATATTAAAGAAATTCCTACCTCCCATTTTAAATAGGTAAAATACCAAGAGAAAACTTCTTAGAGATCTCTCTGATACAATGTCTCCATCTACATCCCAATATTCATGAGAGTATAATGCTCCAAAACACCTCTGGGTTCTGAATACTGACTCCCTATTGTTTCTACATGGAGAAAGTTTCGAGCCTCTCTGTCCATAGGAGGAATACAGAGTAGAAGAGACTACACCCAACATCTGAAAGAAGCCTAGTGGCTATTGAAGGGAGAACATGCTAGAGAAATCAGCAATACCAGCTCATAAGGGGCTTGGGCATATTCCTTTTTAATTTGAATAATTTTCAAAATTGAACAGAACTGAAAAATAAGTATCAATTTATCCATTTAGTTTAAATATTGAATTCATTTTTTGTGCACAGTAATTTTTCTTTACTGGAAAAAAAATATATGGTCTCCATCTCATGCCTGCTTCAAAGTTTGTGTGTGAGATCTATTGCTCATACTGACACTGGACCACCCAGGGCTCAGCTCTTTCCAGACAACACTGAATAAAAGGCCTAATGAGGCTTGGGATACTTGGATGGCTCAGTCAGTTAAGTGTCTTGAGTCTTGATTTCAGCTCAGGTCTTTATCTCAGGGTCCTGAGATTGAGTCCCGTGTAGGGTTCTATGCTCAGCAGGGTATGCATAAGATAAGATTCTCTCTCTCCTTCTCCCTCAGCCTCTCCCCCCACTTGCACACAAGCACACTCTCTTTCTCTAAAATAAATAAATAAAATCTTTTTTTTAAGGCCTACTGAAGCTTGAAATGGGGAAACATTTGAAAACTGTTTTCTGAAAGGGAAAGCAGTTATTAAGAATAGAAAAGATGAAAGCCTCAGTTTTCCTCTGTGAAGGCCAGACGGGAGGGGAGGCCAAGAACACTCACTGTCCTACCCTCCTTGGCATATCAGGGACCATCTAAAATGGTCTCTGGACCAGGGTGTCTTGAAAGATGTGGAAGATGACATTTGAATACTTTAATGCTCTCAGTTTGTGATCATTAACAGATATTTTAACTACTACATGAAGACTTTGATCTTTACTTAATCTAAGATCCCATGACTCTCCAAATCCCCACTGTCTGGGTTGTTTCTATGCTATCACTAAAATCTTTTGACTCATAATTTGATTACTTGACACCCAGATACACAGAGAAGTGCTGGGACCCAGGAATCAGGGACTTAATCACCAGCTCCCTGCCCTGTAATTCCCACCCCTAAGTGATGATTCATGTTTGATTACTGCTCACAGCCCCGGCTGGACACTACAGCACTGTAATGCCCACTGTGACTACATCAGGGAGGATGGCAGACATGGTTTCCCCTGTTTTGGGGAAGCTTCCATCTCAGTGGGGTAGGCAGGTGCTAAAGAAATAATAATAAAATTATAACAAGCAATCATTATGAAGGATATTTGAGGCATGGTGCTCTAATAGCAGTTAGCAGTGAGCCCTAGAGAAAACAATGGACATTCCAGAAAAAGTGACATCAAAACATAACTCTGGGGCACCTCGGTGGCTCCGTCAGTTAAATGTCTGTCTTCAGCTCATGTCTCCAGGGTCCTGGAGACTGAGTCCCACATTGGACTCCCTATTCAGCAGGGACTTTCTCCCTTTCCTTCTGTCACTCCCCCCATGCTCTCATTCTCTTGCTCTCTCTTTCTCCCTCTTTAATTACTAAAATCTTAAAACAAAACAAAACAAAACAACCACCCAGAACTCTGCAGAATGAATAGGAATGGGCTTAACCAAGAGGAACTAAAAAAAAAGGATCCCCAAGAGATGACTCCATATTCCAAGTCTCAGTGTGGGAGGAAACCACTTACTCAAAGAACTGAAAAAAGATTATAATGACTAGAGCATGACATAGAAACTAGTGGATGAGGTTGGCCATGGAGGAAGGAGAGGAAAATGGGAGAAAGAATGGAAAGAGGAAGTCAGATCACGTAGGACTTTTAGGTCATTACAGAGTTTAGATTTGATCCTAGAAACACAGGAAATGACTAAACAACTTCACATATTTTTAAAAGACAATTTTATCCTCTGTTTAAGAAATAGATTGTCATCTAATTAACAAACAATTGTAGGAGAAGCAGTCAAGGGACGATGGTGGCTTCTGTTTAGTTAGACTTAGTAGGCATAGAAAGAAATAAACGCAAGAAATGAACAGTTGTAGAGAGACTATCTTTGGCAAAGTAGCAAAGGCAAAATTATGGAGAGAGGAGAGTCTTTTCAACAAATGATGCTGGAACAACTGGACAGCTACATAAAAAATAAAGAATTAACACATACCTTATACCCTTACTAGTATTCTGAGTAATAAAATTTACTCAGAATAGATCATATATATAAATGTCAAACAAAAAATTATAAAATTTATTTAAAATATAACATAAGAAGTTATGTAAATGAGCTTGGATTACATGGTGACTTTTTAGAGACAACACCAGAAGTATGATCCATGAAAAAAAAAAGATAAAGTGGAGGTCATTAAAATTAAAAACTTCTGCTCTGTGAAAGCCACTGTCAAGAGAATGTGAAAACAGAACACAGACTGAGAGAAAACATTTGCAGAAGACACAGCTGATAAGGCACTCTCATCCCAAATATAAAAGAACTCTTAAAACTCAACAATATGAAAATGAACAATTGAAAAAAATGAGCAAAGCGCTGAACAGACACCTCACCAAAGAAGATATGCAGATGGCAAATAAGCACATGAAAAGATGCCCGATGTCCTCTGTCATCAGGAAAATGCAAATTAAAACAAGATACCACTACATGCCTATTAGCATGCCAAAATCCAGAACACTGATGACACCAAATGCTAGTAAGGATATAGAGCAATAGGAACTCACATTCACTGCTGGTGAGAATGCAAAATGGTACTGCTACTTTGGAAGACATTTTGGCAGTTCCTTATAAAACTAAACATACCTTTACCATACAATCTAGCAAACCCATTCCTTGGTATTTACCTAAATGAACTGAAACTTATGTCCACACAAAACCTGTGTATGAATGTCTTATAGCAGCTTTATTCATATTTGCTAAAACTTAGAAGCAACCAAGATGTCCTTTGGTAGGTGAAGGGATAAATGGACAGTGGTATATTCAGAAAAAGGAATATCATTCAGCACTAAAAAGAAATGAGCTATTAAGCCATGAAAAGACATGGAGGAATGTTAAATGGATATTTTTAAGTAAAAGAAGACAATCTGAAAAGGCTACATTCTATATGATTCCAATCATAAGACATTCTGAAAAAAGCAAAATTAAGAAAAACGGTAAAAAAAGATCAATGGTGGGGCGCCTGGGTGGCTCAGTCATTAAGTGTCTGCCTTCAGCTCAGGTCATGATCTCAGGGTCCTGGGATCGAGTCCCATGTCAGACTCTCTGCTCTGTGGGGAGTCTGCTTCTCCTTCTCCCACTCCCCCTGCTTATATTCCCTCTCTCATCTCTCTCTCCCTCTCTGTCACATAAATACATAAAATCTTAAAATAAAAAAAGAGGGATCAGTGGTTGCCGAGTAGTTATACATTTCATTATATATTTGTCAAAACCAATAGAATATACAACACCAAGAGTGAACCCTTAAGTAATCTATGGACTTTGAGTGATATCAATATGTCAGTGTAGTCTCATCAATTGCAGTAAATGTACCACTCCAAGGTGGAATGCTAGTAATGGGACAGGGTGTGTATGTGTGGGGAAGTAGGATATATGGGAACTATCCTGTATTCAATTTTGTGGTGAACCTCACGGTGCTCTAAAAAAGTAAGTCTATTTTATTTTATTTTTTTTAAAGATTTTATTTATTTATTTGACAGAGATCACAAGTAGTCAGAGAGGCAGGCAGAGAGAGAGGGAAGCAGGCTCCCTGCTGAGCAGAGAGCCCGATGCGGGGCTTGATCCCAGGACCCTGAGATCATGACCTGAGCCGAAGGCAGAGGCTTTAACCCACTGAGCCACCCAGGCGTCCCATAAAAAAAGTAAGTCTATTTTAAAGGGGGAAAAATATTTCTTAAAAAGACTAGACATGGCTTGCTACTTGATAAGATGTTTTAGGTAGGAGAGAGAGAGAAAAGTTAAATTGCCCAGGTTCTTCTCTTCGACAACTCAATGAATGGGGTGTCATTCACTGCAGTGGGGCTTAGAGGAAGAGGGAAGAAAGAGGATAATGAGGCAAGAGACACTGAAAAGGAAATCAGATTCCTGGTTTAAACTAATTCAAATTCTTTAGACCTTGCCCTCCTCCCCACTGTTTTGTTTTGTTTTGTTTTGAGTTTAGCCTGCATCTCCTAACACATTTCATGGGCTAGGAATAGCTTGATTCTGATAGGAAAGTGCAAACAAAAACAGATGTCCTTGCACACATTAAGAAAAAACATGATGGGGGTGCCTGGGTGGCTCAGTGGGTTAAAGCCTCTGCCTTCGGTTTAGGTCATGATCCCAGGGTCCTGGGATCGAGCCCCCCATGGGACTCTCTGCCTACTTGTGATCTCTCTCTCCGTGTCAAATAAATAAGTAAAATCTTAAAAAAAAAAAGAAAAAGAAAAACATGATGGTTTAGAGGAAAGAATGTGATTTTGAGGTCTGAAAGACATGGATTCAAACTTGCTTTGCATATTCATTAGCTGTGAGGTAAATTATTTAAACTGTCCCTCAGTCTCCTCCTAAGGGATACAGCATGCAGGATGGTTGGGAGGGACAGAAATTATGTTGTTATTTTTTTAGGTAAGTGTTGCAAAGTTAGTCTTCACACCATAAAAGTGTTGGGATTATACACTAGGAGCTTCTCATATTTTAACATTTGGCAGCTGTATAAAAATATAATACAATTAGGTGGGAATGAAATCATGTTGAATACATACCCAGAAGTGGTGATTTCTGGAATTCTCCTGAAATTCAACCTAGGAGTGGAGACTTAATACCATACTTTTAATTTATTTTTTTGTTAAGATTTTTTTTTTTAATTTATTTGAGAGAGAGCAAGAGACCACAAGCAAGGGGAGCAGCAGAGGGAGAGGGAGAAGTAGACTCCCCGCTGAGCAGGGAGCCTGATGCAGGGCTGACCCTAGGACCCTGGGATCATGATGGAGCCGAAGGGAGATGCTTAACTCACTGAGCCACCCAGGTGCCCCATGCTACACCTTTTATTGAAGATATTCTATCTTCTTCTGGAAGGAAGCTTATGGATTATTCTTTTATGTTAAACATACCAGGTAGTAGGTCCTCAGGACATTTCAAAGGCCATTCCAAATGGTAACATGTAGATTTCTGTTGCCTCCTTGATCTTTCCTTTCCCAAAAGTAGTTCTTTCAAAGATTTACCTATAGACATTCTGAAGTATACAAAGTGTACCTATATCATTAAAGAAATAATATAGACTAAGTATATACTGAATGCTAAACATGATAGAGGGGAAAACAATCAAACAAAAAAACACAGCCGCCAAGAAGATTTAACAACAAACCACACCAAGACTCAAAAAAAATAAAGTAGAGCTTTAGGGAAAAGGTCTCATGCCATCCACAAAATAGTACAAATGTGTAAGTAAACAGACCCGGGACTAAGAATTCTCCAATCAATCGGGGTTTCCCCTGCAGAGGGCTGGCATAGCAGACCTCCTGAGTAACACGCTTTAGTCTATAAACTGTCGAGGGCAGTGTGGTAGAGCTCTCTCTGCTTTCCGTAGGATGGGCAGAACAGCCAGACCAGGAGTCTTCACGATGAAAATTGGCAGCCTTGACCTGTGTTGACCACATTTGTAGTTTTTTCCCCATTGGTGACCTACTACATGCAAGCCTTCTTTCGGCCTCTGATTTCTGAGGCACAGCAGTAGAGCAAAAAAGTATGAAAAGGTTACTCATTATAAACTAAAAAATGGATAAACTCCTAATTTCTCAAACATTGAAACACATGTCCCCCAGGTAAGACCTTGCACTCCAAATGTCAGGCCAGAGCGAATTCTTAAAGCCGAGTTATAAAGTTCCGAAAATGGAGTTTATAATGAAAATGTTGACAGGCTCTTGGAGCCACTGTAGTATAGAAAATTTAATATGTCACCTTGTTTTACAAGATTTTACTGGCAGAGAAGAAAATTAAAACATTTAACATCTTTCACTTCACCAAATTGCTTCCCTCCTCCGAGGTGTGGTGCCATTTGTGGTGCTATTGCATTTATAAACATCCTTTTTATCGTCACAGGCCTGGCATGGGCCTGCTCAGCTCTAACCCCACGTTTCCTTTCCAAAGCAATGACATGCTTACTGGGGCAGCATTACCTTATAATTGCATTCACATTTTCTGAAGGTATGTTAAGTTGGAAGAGTGCTGGTGGAGGAGGGATAGAATTATTTACTTACATAGCTGCACAGGCAACATAAATAATGCTGATCATTAAAATACTTTCTAAGAGCCTTTGAAATGGCCTTTCAAAGAAAAAAAGAAAGAAAGAAAGATTTGTACTGCAGATATTTACACAAATCCAGGGGGAATAAAAGAAAGGATAACCTAGTGTTGGAAAAAAACATATTTAAATCCTCTGGCTTTTGAACACAAGTAGACAACAAGCATCCTAATGAGGGATGGGGGCACCTAGATGGCTTGGTCTGGAGATCATGTAGCTCTTGATATTGGGGTTGTGAGTTCGAGCCCCACACTGAATGTAGAGATTACTTAGATAAGTGAATAAACTTCAAAAAAATGAGGGATAATTTTCTAAGTCAGTTATAAATAATCAAGATTCATATAAAAACATAGCTAGTAATCCAAGTCAATTACTAACATGAATCTCTTAACTCTAGCAATATTTGGTATCAGTAATGACCATTTACTTTCACACTGTGTTAAACACCAATGGGGGTAACTGGCCAATTGGCAGTTCACATGCTTTCTCAGAAGGAAGAGTCCTAACATTTGCTAGTCCACAGAAAGCTCCTCAAAGCTATGGCAAACTTTACTGCAGACTTTGGATAAGTGAGAATTAAGAGGTGTTATGTTTCAATATCAGGAAAAATAAAGTCAAAACCTTGGATATTACCTAAATACCTTGTCATGAAGTCATTATTTCATTAACTTGGATTACTCAGGAAGATGGACTGATCCCACAGCATTGGTGCTAAGAGTTTTAAAATGGCACATATAACCTCACATGTTTGCACAGGGCCCGTGTGGATGGGGAAGGATAAGCCTCTGAACTTGAAACAGGCCAGACAGGTAGAACATTCAGGGCAAATGGATATGTGTCCCCATAAAGGAGAAGGGGGTTTCTTTACAGACCTTCTCCCTTCCCCTCTGCTGCAGAGGACTTAGGGAATTTTCAACAATACCTCCAATTTTGTTGTTCATAAACCTTCATTTATGGAGCCTTTCCAGTCTCAGGCCCTCTACTAAGTACTGCTTGGTTATCTTCACAGCAACCTCATTATGGTAGGCCCATTTTATAGATGGAAAACAAAGCCCAGAATATTTCCATAGGTGGCCAAGTTTACAGAACTAGTGAAGAACCAGAGATAGGATCCAAAGTCCTGGCTGGTTGACTCTGAAGCCCAATGCCCCCAACCACCATGCTCTATCATGCAACTAACTGGGTTCTAAAGAGTCTGTTCACCCAGGAGAGTTATGATATAATAAGGTCTGCAACTTCACAAAGTCAATGACCAGTAGAGGAGTTGAGGTGTGCATGTGTATTATAAATATATAGTGTGGCAAGTTCCACGCTCTAACAAGAAGACACCGAGGTCACCATGAGCTCATAGAACCCCAAGGGACTAGTTAACAATTCTTAAAGATGGGCTGCATGAATTGAGTCTTATGAAAAAAATGCAAGAGTTAGTGCAAGGGATGAGAAAGTAAGACATATAGAATAGTATGCAAAGTTATGGGCACTAGAATATACTTGTTTAAGAAACTGCTATAAAAACTAAAGAAATGAGTGTGGGTGGGGTTATACATAGGGCTACAGAAGCAAGTAGGGGCCAGAATCTGAAGAGTCTTTAGGACACTAGGGAAATTTCCCATTGTTCTATGATGTGCCCATATAACCAAATGCCATTTTGACAGTACATATAAAGCTTGAGAAATTCTAGTTTCTACCTAAAGGTCACCTCAATCTCAAGTCATGGAGTGACAACTACTAGAAGACAGAAGAGACACATATCAGGAAAATCGTAGGACACAGCTGAGATACATTCTCCCAAGTTGCTATACTTAAGATTCTCTCTCTCATTCTCTCTCTCTCTCTCTCTAAGTAAGGCAAACGCCCTTGGCTGTTTGTTGACAGTGTCATCATCACACCTGCTAGAGCAAGCAGTAGATTTCAATGATATTTAAAAGTTAAGGAGAAGCCAGCTCTGTTTGCTCAATAGTGATAAAACAAACACTGACCTCTGATGTTTTAGGTGCAGGCTAACAAAATGAATCCACGGGTATCTGTTAAAATGCAGATACTGTTTGACTCAACGATTGCATTGTTTGGAGTAGATCTTAAGAGACTTGCAAAAGATAGGCCCAACAGAGTATTCACTGAATACAAAAATACACACGAAGGCATTATGAACAAAAGGGAAAAGTTAGAAACAAATCAATATCAATATATGGATGGAAACTATAAAATTTTATGGAGGAATTAAAAAATGAGACTCATTGGTTAGAAGACAGAAAAGTGTTAAACTGCATCTCTCTATTTAAAAAAAGCTAGAGTATTAATAGGATAATCTCATTTATGTTTAAAACAGACAATAAAGGGATTGAAGTGTACATTTGTTGTGATGAGCACTGGGTGATGGATAGAATTGCTGAATCACTATATTGTACACCTGAAATGAATATAACACTGTGTGTTAACTACACTGGAATTAAAACAAAAAAGGAAAGTAAAGACAGAAAGTAGACTGATGGTTTAGGGCATGAGGGGAGGGATGATGAAGATGCTCCAGAGTCAGAAAGGGACAAGGGCTGTACAGCTTTATGAATATACTAATAATGAGGGAATTACCTTTCAAAGGTGAAATTTTATGGTATGTGAACTATTTCATAATAAAAACAAACCCCAGATATATGCAACGTGCATGTGTTATGGAGGTTGTGGGGTATTTAAGGAGATGTTTACTTTATCTACAACTACATCCTCCAAACACAGGCTCCTCCAGGGCTGAGATTCAACTGGAAATAACCTTAGAGAAATAGCCACAATGCTTGCTCAGGAAGTACCCAATGCCCTATGGGACACACAGAGTGCCCTGGAAGCAATGCTTGCGTCAAGAAATACTAATTTTGTGTGTCATGTTCCAGCCTTTGGAGATGAATTCTCCTTGCAACAGGGGCCACAAAAATCCAATCCAATAAAATCAACCAGCACTGAAACACAGTGTTGAAACTATATACAGGCTTTATTAATCTTTAACACACTTTCTTAAATAGACTCCTAGTTGGCGAAATGCTCCAAGTGAAATTTCAGCAAATGATGTCGTATGAGCAGCTCCTTTTAAGGATGGTAGAGCTTCAGGGTTACAATGAAAATGATTTTCTTTTTGTAAAATACAATTTTTTTTTTAATTTTTATTAACATATAATGTATTATTTGCCCCAGGGTACATGTCTGTGAATCTTCGGGCTTACACAGTAAAATACAATTTTTAACAATGTGCATAAGAGAACAACAAAAATAGAGGGGCTATGAATCAAACAGTAGGTTTTATGGCTCTGGGGTTCATCAACGGATTTAAGACATAGAGGCTTAGATAGGAAGAGCCATCTAAATGGAAAGGTGTGTGAGTGTTATGTGCATATTGTCTCTGGTGTGTATTTAAATATCTAAATGTATCTAAATATCTAAATTAATAAATATTATATAAATTTAAATATTTAAATGTATCTAAATATCTCTGGACAACCTAGGTTGCAATATAGATAGTATAAACCTAGTGTTTAAAGATCATAATGGAAAACATGCAGACTATACAATACAGCTTCTCTCTCACACGTATTCTCCACCAGCACCGTTATTTATCGAACTATTTACATGCAATTACTCTGACTCCAAGCTTACTAGATTCCCATTTAATCATACTATCCCCAGCCTTCACTGCCTTAAGGACATTAAAATAAATTAAATTATTTTGGGTTCCTGAGCCCAATTCCATTGTGTGGAGAAGGTTTTTCTGCAGCACCAATAATTCTCTGGACACCAACTGGGTGTTCTCATAATTCAACTCAATTCTGACCTCTGTCTACCTGGAGACAGATCAGATTCCACAGGTTAGGGGTTCGGTCCTACTGCCCCCTCCATCCCCACTTCAGAGGCTAGTCACAAATTCAGGTTTTCATCTGCACTTCTGACCCACCAGCTACAGCCTAGAGGTTCCAACCACCTCCTCCTCAGGTTAGATCAATTTACTGGAGCAGCTCACAGAATGCAGAGAAATATTTTACTTACTGGATCACGGGCTTATCATAAAAGGGTACAACTCAGGGACAGCCAGGAGGAAGAGATACAAGGACAAAGTGTGGGGAAAGGGTACAGAGTTTCCTTGCCCTCCTAGGCCCCATTCTCCTAGCACCTCTGCATGTTCACCAACAGGGAAACTCTTGGAACCTTCTTTGGATTTGTAAGGAGGCTTCAATACATAGGCATGACTGATTAAATCACTGACCGTGAGCTATTGACTGGACCTCCAGCC
>CM053616.1:15330557-15346873 GCA_028646535.1 Procyon lotor
AAAAAAAAAAAAAAAGCTCTGCTCTGTAAGTGCACCTTCCCAAAATAGAATTTTGAGAGTATTCAAGGGCCTTGGGTTACATTTTCCAAACTGCTTGACCAGATGAACTTGACCTTCTAGGCAAGATTCTTATATTTGTTCCTGTAGAGAAAAGGAATATGAGCATTTTTCTTGCTGTTTCCTTTATATAACATTTGAGTGACCTGAGGCAATGCAGTTTATTCTCCCTTCTCTTAAGACAAGCTCCTTTTTCTGTTTCCTTTTAAGTAAAAACGTAAAGGTCAGATTATCATTTCACAAAATGCTCCATTCAGTTGAGGTGATTCTAGCTTCTCTCACCGTAATATGCTTTCACTAATTATTTCATAACTCATTTAAATGGGAGGCATTCTGGAAGGGAATTCACTGCAACAACTCCTCAAGTAACTAATTATTTTTTTTTTTAACACAGGGGAATTTTAATTATAATGCCTGTGTTATTTAAAAGCAGTGTGTGACAATTTGCATCTTGAAACATCTATTGTAATAGGGAAGAAGAAAAAAATATGCTCCTGAATGAAATAACAATTCAAATAAAGGCAATTTAGTTGGCCTTTTATTTCCTTGGTTTTCAAGAAACAGAAAGAAAAAAATGCTAACTAAGCCTGAATTATTAAACCATTTATAAAGATTAAAAGATAAGAAAAATCTTACCCCTATAAAGAGTATATATAAGCTTATTTTTAAAGGTATATGTTCTCTATATTTTAGAAGGATTTATCATGTGTCATCATTTAATGTATAGTGATGGTAGCAAAATCTCTCATTTTAGAAGAAAACAATCAAATCATAGTGTTTTCCCACAGGATATTTTCAAGGGACTAAATGGATAAATAAAACCTATTATATTATTATTATCATTATTATTATGACAATGACTTTTTTCCTTAGTTTATATTTTGGAGAGTTTTATTGGTTAAAAATAAATGACTAGGTAGGAAACTATTCACAGTGTCCTTATATCTAATCCTCAGATTGAGAAGTAAAGTGATAAGGGGAATAAATACGTGCCAGAGTTAGAGAATGTGGGTTTCAGTTTCTGTCTCTATTAGTCTGGGTATCTGTATCACAGAGCCTTTTTGAGCATTATGAGTTAAGGCATATCAATATACTGTACAAAAAGGAAAATATTATACAGAAGTCAGTGGTTTTAATAGTCAAGATGTAAATGCTTAAAAATTAACAAAAGAAGAATCTACCTGGAAACAAATGCTCTCTGATGTATCCTGCAATCAGTGTTCCTTTACCTGAGAAGGCATGGATCCCAGGGCATACCCCAAGAGAGTAAATACAAGGAGAGGTAGCACTTAGGTTCCAGCTGTGATCCTCACAGCCGTGCAGGGGAAGTGGGTGGGCAAGGAGCTAGGTGGCGGGGTGGGGTGTATTTGGTGCCAGATGGGAGGGTGGTGCTAAGGAAAATAAACAAGATAGAAAAAGAAGATAATAACAATGATAAAAAAAATACAGAACAAAATGGAAAAAAAATAAAGCATATCTATAACTCATTTTATTTTATGCCATCAAAAAAAAGGAAAATAAACAAGATAGTACTCTCGCGATCATTCAGAGGAGCTCAGCAGTGATATGGTTTTCTTACACATGGCATTGACTCCCCTCACCCCCAAAGGAGAGGGGGTTATGATAAACTCTCAGTCTAGACCAACTAACTCCTGTGAACTCAGCTTCAGTGAATCTTTTTCAGTTGGAAAGACAGTAAGGAGGCTCCGTTGAGAAGACTGACCGGCATCTTTTTCTGAAACGGTAACAGCGGTTGCAGGATCTAGAACTCCCAGTCTGACCAATACAAATTACATTGGCTTCATGGACAGAACTCTAGATTAAGTTGTGAAAAATGGACCTTGTAGTCAAACAGATTTTGGCACAGCTTGCCAACAAACTGCATAGATTCAATTTTTTCAAAACTCAATTCAGGCTTGCCAGTGTGTGCTTATAGATTGCAAAAGCAGATATCTGATCCAAGAAGACAATATTTATAGCTCACGATTTGTAGCCTATATTTCTTTCTCTCCCAACCCCTCCAAAAA
The DNA here is from genome assembly GCA_028646535.1 of Procyon lotor. NCBI lineage: Eukaryota > Metazoa > Chordata > Mammalia > Carnivora > Procyonidae > Procyon > Procyon lotor. The sequence continues at coordinate 15,332,642 of CM053616.1, forward strand.
TGTTCTGAATCATCACAAGGAATATTCAAAGTTGTCATTTCCCAATAATACTAATTGTAATAACATCAAAATATCCATTTTTAGGTCTATTTGTACTATTACTGCTGCCATTGAATAAGATTCTACTCTGTACCAGGGCTTTAATGCAAAATGTTATTTAAAAGCCAGCACAGGCATAGGAGGTAGGTTGTTGTTATGCCGATTTTACAGAAGAGAATCCAGAGGTTCAGACAGCTGGCAACATCTGGAGAAGGGAAAATGTGCTTGGCTAGGACCATGCTCATCTGGATGTTATGGATTGCAGAAGGAATGAGGAATTGGCACATGTCTTTTTTATGTTTTTAAGTAGCATATGGATATTCCAGCACAGTCCACCTTCTACTCCCAAAGTCATCAATACTTAAGTAATTTATCAACTACTGAGATATAAATAAAATCATTCCAACTCTGTCTCATCAAGTAGGTAAGTTTCATCTCATCAAGTTCAAAAAAAAAGAGAGAGAGAGAGAGAGAAGTAGAGAAGGAGGAGGAAAACAAAGATGACACTGACCATGTAGGAGGCAACAGCAAGCTGCCCCAACACAGACTTTGGCATCAAGATTATTCTGAGCAGAAAGCAATAGAGACCCTATGGGCTTAAGAGAAACTTCTGCCCCTCTCTTAACGATACAGAGTAATCTAATTTGGAGGTCTTCCCCAGAATAAGAATTAATAGCGGAAATAATTTTTTTTTAAAAGAGGAAGATCAGGTTTTTATTTTTATTTTTTTTTAAGATTTTATTTATTTATTTCACAGAGAGAGACAGATCACAAGTAGGCAGAGAGGCAGGCAGAAAGAGAGGGGGAAGCAGGCTCCCTGCTGAGCAGAGAGCTCAATGCCGGGGCTCAATCCCAAAACCCTGAGATCACGATTTGAACCTAAGGCAGGGGCTTCAACCCACCGAGCCACCCAGGTGCCCCTAGAGGAAATAAATTTTAATTGAAAATCTTTGCCATCCATATGGCAGGGCAAACCTTTAATTACCAAACTTCTGTTCTTCTTCTTATTGCCCTATGAAGTGCATTCCTTTTCCCTGAAATCCCAGACCGCTACCCCTACTCCTTAGTTCAGAATGACATATATACCTCATTTGTCTGAGTATCTTTGGAATTTCCATGTCTGTGTGGATTCCCTGTATGCATGCTATTAAATTCTATTTTCTCCTATTAATCTGTTTTATATCAATTTGATTTTTAGCCCAGCTAGATGGACCCTTGAAAGGGACAGAAATTCTTACTCCCCAACCGTGGAAACCTCTCCATATATGGCAGAGCTCCATGTGTTCACGGGCAAAACAAATATCTAATGGATAACTACTAAACATGCCAACCCTGACGAGTGTAGAACGGAGAAGGGAAGGAGAAGCTTTCCAGATAAAGTCTGACTCTGCTTCTCTCTTTAAAAGTCTCAATCTAGAAGGCTAAACGGAAGTATCCATGGCAGTATTTCCCTAGACTAGAGCTTACTGGGTACAAAAAAGTTCCCCAGTTTCAGCCAGTACAGGCCAAGCTGGTTTCAAATGGAATAACAGCCCTTACTGCTGATAGAGCTCGCAATTCCCAGGAGTGCCAATAGTCAGGAGCTTGTTACACTGAGACATTTTTTAAGAGAGCGGGAGGGAAGGAAGGTGGGGCCGAGGGAGAGGTGGAGAGAGACTCTTAAGCAGGCTCCATGCCCGGCACTGGGGGCACCATCTCACATCCCTGAGATCATGACCTGAGCCAAAATCAAGAGTAGGAAGCTCAACTGAGTCACCCAGGCACCCTAAGCCGAGACTTTTAATAAGATGTTAGATGGGATGGTAGCCCTTGGTTTATCTTTCCTACTCCCCCTCCGGCTTCAGCTAAGTGCACACTTAGGTTTAAGAGTTTAAAGAGCATGTGAGAAGTTCCTAGAAAATTGGATGAATGCCGCATGGCAAGAGCACGGTACGAAATGCTCTGATTGATTAAAGGCAGATTTCATTTGCCACATTTCTTTTTCTCAAAAGACACTTTGAGAAAGCAAAAATGGAAGAGGTGCATTATTATTTTAAATGGACTCTACACCATGCTTGAGGGTATGAAACAGGTTTTTGGGGGGTTTGGTTTGGTTTGGTTTTTTTCACTCAAGCAAAGCTGACTGTTATCTTTTAGCAGTGACTGGTTTATTCACTGCTAATGCTTTAAAAATGAGATTAAATCAAGCCCATGGTCTTTATTACAAGGAAGATATATGCCCCTTGTGCATCCCAGTGGTTTGGCAATCTTAACCTCCACAGACATAACATTGATGTATGCTGTCTTGCCAAACAGCACGGTGAGTGTTTAAAATGCTGTGAACAGCCTTATTGCCTTGAAATGATACAATCTAATATTAGATTGTAACTCAGTGACTGAATCTGCCAACCCATCCTTCTACAGAATAGGAAAGTTGAAGCCACTTTGTTTTAATATTTCACAGCGAAGGAATCATTCTTCATTTCACCATTGAAACAGAGCAGGTAAAAGTGAATCTAGATTGCAGGGAAATGGAAACCACAATGCATCAGGTCATTTTCATTAACAATACATATGCAACTGCCTTTTAGAACTATCAAAACACCAGCCTAGATCATTCAAATCCACAGAACTACCTTAGCAGCATGGGCGGCGAATGGGTGGGATCCGAAAGTCCAGAAATTCTTATGCTAGAAAAATCAAATTGCACCCTTTCCACTTCACTTGGAATATCCTGGGAAAGCACATTTTACCTTAGTCCTCAGCGTTTATCCCACTTGTTCTTTTTAATCAATCATAATTAACATAGACTTTCAGTCCTCTCTACACTTTATGCTCATCAATCAAATTCCAGGCATCCATCACTCAAAGGACCCAGGGGAATGATCACAATGCCACTTCATGTGTTTCCTGAGTAAAGAGGACTTTTGTGCAACTGTGCTTTGGCCTGTCATTGCTAAAGCAGGTAGGATACCAGCAGGTGGGTTGACCAACCATCCTAGTTTTACTTGATACTGAGGGCTTGGTTCTTAGGGCATGGTACTTTCAAATGCTAAAACCAGGTCAGTCCTGGTTCAAGCGAGATGGTTGGCCACTGCATCCCGAGGTGAGCACTTGCCCCTCCCCAAGACATTTTTGTTCAGGCACAGTCTGGTTTGTGATACTCTTTTGTGGCACAAAACTGGATTTCTGGACTGATTGCATATCAGTAAAATCTAATTTTTTATGCTGTCACCTGACAAGAACCTCTCTTGCAGATTTTAACTTCCTCCCACCCTTGGTAGAAGAACGTGTGCTGGAGTGGTGATCCTGTTCAATTGTCCTAGCACATATTATTGCTGAAAATGAGGCTTCATTCTTATCAGTATTCTAGATTTTAGACAAAATGGGACCTGGGAAAAAAAGTCCATATCAAATGGTTGCCCTCTTGGTTTAATTACAAATTGTTATTTCTCATTTGGAAATCTATATGTTGCAGTTCAAGCCATTATAATTAAAATAAAATTTACTGCTCTGAAGGCAAAAAAAGTTCTGCAAAATTTCAGCATTAATGATTCTGTAAAATGGAATGAATTGGGAAATCATTTTTTCTAATATTTTTCTACTAATGAAAAGTCCTCCCCGCAGACACAGGTAGTATATCAACTTGAGACAGTCTTTGTTTCTGAAAATCTCATAATCCTATGTTGGTTGCTGAGATCTTTCTACAGTTTTTGAAGTAATTAAGGAGAAAGTAAGTCAAAACCAAGAGGGAATATGCATTTATCTTTTTTACACTGTTCTCTTATCTCAAAAATGTATACTGTTTTTATAAAGATAATTTCCTTATTCCTAAAAAAGGAATAAGAAGAAATGGAGAAGGAGGAGGAGAAAAAGGAAGAATCCACTTACCTGCTACAGTAACTTTCGCTGTCCGACTAATAATTGACCCAGAATCTCCTAAAGATGCCTCGCATTGGTAAAGTCCCTCATCAGGCTTATGGTGCCTCGAGTGAAGTATGTTTTGTATCAACAGAGAGCCGTTTGGAAGTTGCTGCTTCCTTTCATCCATCCCCAAGGCCAGGTGGACGCCATCTTTCTTCCACTTGATAACAGGGACTCCTCGGTCAGACTCCGCAGAGCAGTTCAGGAGGACATTTCCTCCCCGCATGGTGACAGCATCAGAAGGCTCTGACAGAAAGCGTAGTGATGTGAAAGGCTTAATCTGGAAACCTGGAACAAGAAAGCATTAGGGAAATAAACATGTTCACTTATTCAAAGACATCACAGGCTTTTATATTCTGCTTCTTCACAAAACTTTTCAAAACAGCTGGGGTCTTTGAAAAATATCAAAGAATAAATAATATTCTGTTAAAGGAACAAAACAAACAAAGATGCCCCAATTGAGCTAACCAAATTAAACAACTAACCCAAAAAGTAATAATGTGAGAACTTAAAAATTCATACAAATCTAAGCACGGCCATCACCACTTATGAGTCAATGCTTAAAAAAGTAGACAGAAAAAGCTATTATTTTCCAAATAAAACTATATATTTTAAAGTTAGAATGCTCAGTAATGGAGCAGTAGTAGTAGTGCCCCTAGGATTTGGGGGACCTTTTCTATCTCTGCATTTTGCACCCATTACTTTTTTTTTAAAATATCTACTCAGACATGGTGTTTCATTAACAACCACAAGAAAAGAAAAGTCTGCACACTGTAGAGAAAGTTATTTAGAACAAAGCTCTGGTGAACTTTAAAATAGGTAACAAATCCCCACTTGCAGAAGTGGGTCAACAATGCCACCACCTAAAATCACAAATCCCTTAAGTATCTTAATTTCCATCTGAATGTTGTTCATGAGCCAGGAAGTCTAAGTGAATATTATATTACATTTGGTCTCTCTCTCTCTCTTTTTTAATCTATAAACATAAATGAACATAAGAAATCAACAGGCAGAAGAGAAAGTCATTGAAGAACCCTGAGGGGGTGAAACAAGTTTAATTAGTTATAGGATATTATATTCAGGGCTCACAACATAGCATTTAGTAGAATGCTTTGTTGAATCATAGGCTTTGGCAAAGTTTTTGGACTTTACTGGGATCACCCTTTGCTCAAACAAGTGTTTGCCTAAATCATAGGAGTTGAATTGCTTTTAATTTCATTTTTAACCATCACTGGAGCTAGGGATTCTACAATGGCTTCTGGTATCTTGTTTTTAATATTTAATTGTTCTTAGAGTATAACTGAATTTTCTTGCTTCTATTTAATCTCATATTTTTTTCCTGAAATGCTTTGTGTGAAAATGTAGAGGAGAAGGACATTTCTTTTTAAGAGCCCTTTATTCTTCTGAAGCATTTAATTTCTCTAAAAATACCAACTAAATTATGTTTTAGCCTTCATGTATTTCAGGATAATGACCTCAATTTCATTAGCTTCTTTAATTTTTTCTGGAATGGAAACAGTTATTTTTGTGTGTGTGTACTTTGTGTAAACTTTCTAGCTTTCTATCCTTTAAAAGGCAGGCATCTAAGTTGCCTATCATCAATATTCTCATAAAGGATTGATCCATCCTAGCTCCAATGGGCAGATTCCTTCCTAATTTTGTCTATACCCACTTTCCAGTGAAGATAAAAGCTGGAGAGTTTCTCACTTTTGCTCTGTAATGTTACTTGTCCTACCCAATTTTTCGAAGCCTTCTATCTGAAGCCTGTGATCTTGCTCCTCTGTTGAACTTCTCCCTGTGAACTGCAGCATTCCTCCTCATACACTCATTTCATCCAATGAAGCCATTCACCCAAAGAGAGCAACCAAAACGTTGCTTAGATTAATATAAATTATAAAATTGCAGTGAGAAGTTAAGTCTACCATAATGATATTGGTAAAAATCTCCAAAGATATAGCCTAGCCCCCTCGCTGCCCAATAAGCTCTTCCTCCCCCTCCCCAAGTCATTTTAGTGTAGCCAACTTACTTTTTACTGCCCATTCTTCTAGGGGGAACTATATCAAATTGGGGGTCTGGATATTTAGCTGTTGTCCTGACATTATTACTTAAAGATTCATGACTCAAACCAGTCTTTCAAGTCCTCATAATCTCAGTTCCTTCATCTGTAAAGTGAGGGCACTGAACTAAACAATCTCTAAAATTCAACATCCAATATGGAAACTTTCAGAACTAGTATGGGTTGAAGGCATCCAACAAGAGAATCCTGCTCTGAACTTACTGAGATGCAAACTGATATTGCTGTAAATGAGTCCCTGTGTCTACATCATACTCTCCTTTACAAGAAAAGAAGCACAAGTCAGTGAACACCTAGCTTGAGATACCAAGGACAGGAAAGCAGAAAGAAGTTCCAATGTCCTTGAATGTCAAGATATTTCACTAGAGTAATACCTGCAATTTCCACACAAGTGGCATTAATAAGGTTGAAATAAATTTAGAATTCAAGACCAGGCAACTGTATTAAAAAGCATTTATTGCTTTTTGGTTCTTCCCGGGGCCTATATTTTAAACAACAATTTCATGTTGAACACCTTATTTATGTCACAGAACACATAATACATTGAATGCAGCTGTTTATGACAGCATGTTAATGAGTGTATGTACCCATTATCACAAATAAATAATCTGCTTAATCTGAAACAAGGAGTTTATGACAGTTTTCAGTGCTGTGAGTACATAATTTAGGAAAGTTAAATAAAGATTAACTTTTCTGCAAAACGACTACCCTTGCATTTTGCTGGTAATTTCAGCTTCTGTACCCTTTATAACAGTTACATTTTTAATGCATTACTGTGGAATACAGGTATCTCATTGCTTTAAGTAACTTGCATTAGTTACTTTGTTTTTAGAAAAGAGGGACTCAAGCCAACAGAGTCTGTTGAGGAGTAATACATGTGTCTCCAATGTTCCTCTTCTCAAAGTTCCAGTCTATGTAGGCACAGCTCCTTGCATTCCCTTGGGAGATAGTCTACAGGGGCTTAAGAAATGCCCCACTAACATGGTATACGGACTCTAATTTAGGTTGCCCCTTATTCCTCTTCTCTAAGGGTACTCGTTCCCCCTGGAGGGATTTTGCCTACCAGTACATCATATTTTAATATGAAATAATTTCTATCCAATCGTTTCATCCAAGAATCCCTATATGAAATCAACTACACTGAGCTAATGTTTGGACAGAGAAAGAGAGATGATATAATTGGAGTCTATAGCTCAAAAGTTGTGGCTGGAATCTGGGCAGGCAGAGCTGGGTGGGGGCAGATCACCTGGGGAAGGAGTGAAAGAAATCCCCAGAAAGCAGCAGAAGAAGGCTTTCGAAGCGTTACAATTTCAAAGAGGATTCTACATTAGATTGACTACGGTAGGGATTTCATTCAGAAGAAAGCCTACTAGAAAAGTTTTTGTTTGTTTTGGTTTGGTTTTATTTTTAAGATATAAGTTGTCATTCTGTTGAAACTTTCTTTATTTTTTTTTAAAGATTTTATTTATTTATTTGACAGAGAGAGAGATCACCAGCAGGCAGAGAGGCAGGCAGAGAGAGAGGGGGAAGCAGGCTCCCTGCCGAGCAAAGAGCCTGATGTGGGGCTCAATCCCAGGACCCTGAGATCATGAGCGGAGCCGAGGACAGAGGCTTTAACCCACTGAGCCACTCAGGCACCCCAAACCTTTCTTTAAATAGTACCATTTCTCAGCCTTGTTTCATAAAAGAAGTGATCTTTTGGCCTGCTGTAAAATTAAATGATTAATTATATTTTGGAGAAATAGATTTGAGAGTACCTAAATACCATCCACTAAGAAATCTGAATGGCTGAGTCTGATAGCAGAGTTCATGATTAGAATGAGTGAGTCTCGGGGCTTCTTTTCCCTCCAAATGCTGGCCTGGGAAGATCTCTAGATCTTCTCTGGGCCAGATTTAGGCATAGAGCCATAGATACATTTAACCAGTTGGTCTTTTCTTATCTGTATCAGTCTGAGTAAAAGTAATAAAATGTCATATTGTTCTTGGACATGATTCTTTATTTTCATCTTCTTCTGAAAGACCATATTTTTTAAGCACATAATAACACAGCAAATCCTTCAATGTTTTTCCAATATAGATATAGAGGAGGACTTGATGGGTGACCCAAAGGAGAAATACAAACATTTGTTTGCTTCGGTTTTGTCAGACATAAATAAGCATCAAAAATCACACTCTCAGAGCTATTCAAAGTTTATGTTAATTGAGTATCTAGAGATAGAAAAGATCTGTAATGTATTTTAGAAACTCGCCAAAATAATCAAATAGTAAAAATTATTCTGTTAGCGTAAGTTCCTTTGTGTATGCCCTCCTCATACTCTTTTTTTTTTTTTTAAAGACTTTATTTATTTATTTAACAGAAAGAGAGAGATCACAAGTAGGCAGAGAGGCAGTCAGAAGGGGGGGGTGGGACGCCTGGGTGGCTCAGTGGGCTAAAGCCTCTGCCTTCAGCTCAGGTCATGATTTCAGGGTCCTGCGATCGAGCCCCGCATCAGGCTCTCTGCTCAGTGGGAAGCCTGCTGCTTCCTCCTCTCTCTCTGACTGCCTCTCTGCCTACTTGTGATCTCTCTCTCTGTCAAATAAATAAAATCTTTTTAAAAAAAAGAAAGAGCCCGAAGATTCACAGACATGTACCCTGGGGCAAATAATACATTATATGTTAATAAAAATTAATAAAAAAAAAAAAAAGAAAGAGAGGGGGAAGCAGGCTCCCCACTCAGCAGAGAGCCTGATGCGGGAGCTCGATCCCAGGACCCTGAGATCAGGACCTGAGCTGATCCCAGGAACCTGAGATCATGACCTGGGCCGAAGGGAGAGGCTTTAACCCACTGAGCCACCTGAGTGCCCCTCACATTCTTCTTAGTGTCAAAGATCATTCAGTCACAGAGGCAGACTAACTTAGAATGGGTTTTTTAAAGTATGACATTTTATCTACAATATCAAACATTGTTAAATGTGAAAAATAATTCCTCATGGAGTCAGAAATTCCTTTCCAAGTCCAAAATGTAAAAGCTTCTGGGTAAAGCAATAAAGGCTAAAAAAATGAAATTTATGAAAAGTAGCATAAAAGTAAAAAGCAGCTCCTGAAAAGATTTTAAGATTAGAAAATGTCGAACAAGTCCCCATAGAACATGCTATGCATAATTTTATCTCTTTCAAATTACAAAACTTTCACTTCCAGATGCTTGGAGATTCAGATGATCCCCAATTTTTGTAATCAACCCAGAAAACTCTGTCATAGTTATCTCTTCTTAGAAATACATGCTACTGCATCTGCTTCTCCTGCAGATCTCCACTGAAGGGAAGTAAAATTGTTCTATGAATGAGGGAATACCCTCTTTAAGTCATCAAACACAAATTATAAGTACAAGTAAAGCTCTGGACTTCAGCCCTAATAAAAGTTTATAATGGTTCTGAGCCTTTGGTTTGGAATGGGGAATTTAAAAAGCAAAGTAAAACAAAACAAAACACAAGAATTAATAGAACCCCCAACTATATGTGACCTTTACTGGGTTTAGGATATCAGAATATAAATTCTGAAACAGTGATTCTCAAACCACGGTTCCCAGACTAGCAGCAGCGATACCAGGAACTTGTTAGAAACGTACCATCTCAGGCCCCACCCCAGACCTACCCAATAATTAACTTTGGGGATAGAGTCCCATAGGGCTTAATTAGCCTCCCAGGAGATTTTCATATTCACTAAATCTTGACAACCACTTCTCCAAAACATCTGGTGGCTATACTAGAGCATAGTTGTCCTTGTGTTCTTTGTACTGCCCTGTTACAATTCTCCATAGTTGGGAAATGTATGTAATTTGGATCAATTATTTTTTCTAAGTAGGGAGATGAAGTTATGGGGATGACCCAGGAAGGCAAATAACTGAACGCCTTCTCAACACATTTTATTACTATTTGCAGCACATTTCTCTTTGAAAGTTTAAAAAAAAAAGTGGAGAAAGGGCCAAGGAAGAGGGTTATTGTTGACAATACCTCTGCTTTCCTCTTTGTAACCAGCACTTTGTTTGGACCCCAAATGGCTGTACTCCATTAACCCAAATTTCAATTCCAGTAGATTGAACCTTTAGAGTGCTCTTTGGAATATCCTTGGTTCTTCTTACAAGGAGCTGTCAAAAGATTTCTTTTGTTCAACTATGTTAGCTACAATCTTCTCTCAAAAGGAGTTTGGGTAAATATAGTATTCTTTATCAGATTGCACTTCTTTCATTACACGTTATGTCCATTTATAATTGTAGCCTTTTAAACCACTGGAACTCTAGATGTTTGCTTGGCTGACCTACCCCTCACTTGAGTTTAGCATCTGGATGGGCAAAACCATAATTGTACTCACTCTGCTGCAGCAGGGGTGGGGAGTATGTTGGGCGCTCTGTCTTAATGTAAGACTTTAATGTCAGTCACCCCCAAGCAAGATAGAGTATCTCACTGAAGGACCAGAACCAGTGACCACTGGGGCTTCTGTGAAGTGTCCGTGCTTTTTTTCTACTTTGTTAAGAGACAAAGTGAAAGGAATTGTGATAGGGCATCTGGGTGGCTCAGTAGGTTAAAGCCTCTGCCTTGGGCTCAGGTCATGATCTCAGGGTCCTGGGATCCGGCCCCACATTGGGCTCTCTGCTCAGCAGGGAGCCTGCTTCCCCCTCTCTTTCTGCCTACTTGTGATCTTTCTCCTCTCTGTCAAATAAATAAATAAATCTTTAAAAAAATAATAATTGTGAAAAGATTGGGTTGTATTTTTTTTGTGTACATGCCAGTCTTTGCGAGAGACTAGCATATTTTGAAGCTGTTCAAGACAATTTTTTTTTCATCACTAACAGATGGGGATCAGAAGTGAATTAGATGTTGTGGAATTTATTCCTTAATTTAAATAATGCAAAGGAAGACTTACCAGGAAGAAATACAGGTACATTTTACTATGGCAATGTATTAAGTATCATTAAAATGTAGGGAAGCTATGGATAGAAAATTTAAATTAAAAATTTTAAAGGACACTTCAAGTTCCTCCCCCTTTACAGTTACCAGATTTAGCAGGTAAAAATTAAAGATATCAGTCATATTTGAATTTCAGGTAAACAACAAATAATGGTCTCATATAAATATGTCCTAAATGCTTATATTAAATAAATACTGCATAGGGCATACTTATATGAAAACATGATTTGTTGCTTACTCCAAATTCATATTTAACTGGGCATCCTGTATTTTCTACCCTATCCTCATGAATTTACTTCCTTGAAATCATGGCAAAAGTAATCAAATAGTATATGAATGTCATCCTACTCTGCTCAGTTTCACATATCTGAAGAGAAGAGCAAACTCTTGGAAAGCTACCATGATTGAATCAGGAAAAGTGATTTTTGTGTCAGGATGTTTGCTGACCTAGTCCAACACCACCAAATATCCACGGAGAAAGGTTGTTGAACTCGATTTGTTCTTGACACAGTGATTCTTCTTTTCTCTTCCCTTTACAAGACAGGAGCAAAACTCAGAAATATAAATACAGGACGTGAAGTTCGAGAAGCAACTGTCCCAGCAGAAATTGCTTGGTGAGCCCACACAGAGGCTCCACATCAGACATGCTGAGCACATGGCATCTTTCACAAGGCAGAGGAAGCTTTGCTAAGATCTGAGGTTTTTATAGGGTGAGAAGTGTGTGCCCCAGGCAACTGAGTGTCCTCTGGCTAAATCCAGTAGTAAAGGAAAACAATAAGGGGCAAGATAGAGTGGGAGAGTAGCTCCCCCATCCCTTTGCTGCCTTAAGAGCTCAATCTCTAAACCACAGTTTGATTTTGCTATGTGATACTGGGCAAATTGTAATGGGATTTTGTTTTTTTCAGCTCAACAGGTAACACAGTCTGACATCTAGGTTATCGTTCCCTGGGCCTCATGCAAAATTAACATTTAAAAGAGAAACTTTGATGTGCTGCTTAATCTGCCCTGGGTTTGAACCTTTAAACCCCCCTCATTTTGCTTAAATGTGAGCTGGCTTTCTCCTCCCCTTGTGTTTTTCATTAGTCTTTCTCAAAGTAGAGGGATGGACAGCTTTTCATGAAGGCACAGCTGTCAATGAGAATAATAAGGAAGACTATTCAGAGTATTTAGAAAGAGTACCAGTTAATGGGTACCCAGTATATAGGAATAAATCCAGTTGGATATCTGTGAAGAGACGGCAAGCTTTGAAGATACCATTAATTTCGAGGGGACAAATGGACTTCTAACCAAGTTATTTCCACTTACTGTACACGAATAAGCAAATGTGGACACAAAACCGAATACAATAATTGCCTATAATCCTATTAACCTGGTGAAAGCCACTGTTAAAGTTTATGTGTACTTTCTTCTAAGAAGTGATTCATTTTTTGATTCATAGTGATTTGCTTTATTATTCACATAGTTGTAATAATATTTGAGAGAAAAAGAGAGAGAAAGAGACATAGAGAGAGAGAGCACTCACCCCTAAGATTGTGTACACACTCTGGTCTCTTTTTTATAAGGCCTCTAATCTCATCATGGGGTCTCTACCCTCAGGACCTCAAATAAACCCAATTACCTATCAAAGGCTCCACCTTGAAATACACATGGGTGGGGGTGACAGCTTCAATGTATGAATTTTGGGGGAACAAAAACATTCAATCCATAACAGACACAGACCAGGTGTTTGAAGGAAGAGCCCTGTATGGAGAGTGAAGGGCATGTGCTGAGGTCCTGAGGTGTGAGTGTGACTGGGCTTTCCCAGGAACAGTTAGAGACCTACAGGACAGAACTCATCAGTCTGAGTGAGAAGAAGAGTTCAGGGAGATTAGGTTGAGAGGCCACTGGGAGGCGTGTAGGACTTTGTAGACAAGCAAAAGAACTTTGTTTTAACTCTAACAAAGATGGAAACCTAATGGAGCATTTTAACCCAAAAGTGAAAAGGTCCAACTTATATTTTAAGGCAGTAGCTCTCATTACGGAAAGATTTTTGCCCCCAGAGAGACATCTGACAAATGTATGGAGGCATTTTTGGTTGTCACAATTGTGAAGGTGCTACTGGCATCTGGTGGGGAGAGGCCAGAGATGATGTCATACAGGCTACAGTGCGCAGGGCGCCCCCTCACAAGAGAGAGTTCTCCAGTTCCAAACATCACTATGTTAAGGATGAGAAATCCTATTGTAAAAGGTCACCCTGGTTGTTGTGTTAAGAACAGGGGTCATTAGAAGCCGGGAAACCGGTCAGCAAGTTATTTCCATCATCCAGGTGAGAAATGATGGGACTTAGATGAAACTGCTGCACTGGAAGTGGTAAGAAATGGTCAGATTCGGGATCCATATTGAAGGTAGAGCCATGGGTTTGTGGAGCGATTGAATGTGGGTTGTTAAAAAAAAAAAGGGAAAAGTCTCAGATGACTCCAAGTAAATCAGTAGAGTGATTTATGCAATTTATGTGCAAAAAAGGCATACTATCTGTTGCAAAAGAAAGCTCTCAGCACAAGGGGTCAGGAGACCTGAGTTCTTTGTGTAATTCTGTCACTCACCAAGCCTGGGCCACACCCTTGGGAATCTATGTACTCACCAACAGAACAAGGACGTTGGACTAGCTAACTTCTAGGGGTCTTCATCTCTAATATTAAGTCATTTGTGAGTTCATATCTATTAACTTTGCTACTTACAAAAAATGTACTCCTAAGTTATATGAAGAGATTTGCTATAATCACCCTGTGATCAGTTTATCACAGACTTATATGAGTCCACAAAGAGGTCCAGTTATTGAAGGTGTCAAGAGACCAACAACCACCCACCTCATTATCCATAAAATAGAAGGAGAGTCTAATCTTTTCCCTTGAAGATAAAAGACCGCAGAGGTCACTCTGCCGACAAAGCATGGCAGCTTTATTATGATTCATGAGAAATGAAGTATTCATCTTGTGGAAACTGCTGTTACAAATATAAAGGATTAATTCCATAAAGGTCTGACAGGTCCAGAGAAAGCCTTAAAAATTCAGCAAACCTCATGGTTGACACTGCGGTATGAAGTCTGATGTGGGGACCCATACTGATAAAACATTTGTGTTATAATGAGTCCCATTTTCTCAAAATGGAGGCCAAACAGTGGTTTTCATTAAAATGCTGTCATTCATTTTGTTGTGATATTTACCGTATCCTGTCTAAGCAGGAAAGTGATATTTTCCTGCTAAGCCCATGAATGACATCAAGAAAAAAAAACC
>CM053616.1:15346973-15434758 GCA_028646535.1 Procyon lotor
GGGGGGGGGATGAAATTTCTTTGGAAAATCAGAACCATAGGGGATTTCTGAACCCTAAATATGTAACATATGTGTGACCTATGTGAACTTAAAGGATGAAGGCACTATTTATGTGTCCCTCATCTAAAGGAACTAAAAGATGAATAAATAAGTGTATTTCTTACCTAAAAAGGGCTATCGCATGAATGAATTAGTTGCTGCAATTTCCCAAAATGTTCTAATTAGAGCCTTCCTAGAATCCAGTGGTTATGACCTTGGAGCTGCCTTGCCACCAGGAGGGGGCCAGTGTGGCTGGTTCTCTACGCCTGCACAGTGGTTCAGGGTTGAATATGGGGGCCCAGGAAGGATGGACTAGTTATAAATCTTAAGCCAGTTAGGTAATAAACATTAATTCTCAAGTTTCCATTTTACAAAATGGCAAAGTGAGACACAGGCTTTGTAGAGATGGGAATTCTCCCTGAATAGCAGTGACTGTTCCAGTTTTCGAAGAGATAATGTTTTATTCTCCTTCCCTTGAGGCTTTACTCTATCACATAGCATATTCATAAGAATTTCTTCCTTGTTCTACTGAAAACTTCAAGGGAGCAGAAATAGATTGCATTTGTTTATCTCACACAACCCTTAGTAGTCTTTACCTATCTCAGGGCTATTTAATAAATATTTATTGAATAAACTTGTATAAACAAAAACATGAATAATTTAGGAAAATTCCTCAAGTCGGTGAGAGAAAATCATAACATACATGACCTAATTCTCCTAAGTTGGCTGTGAGTGATAGAGATTACTCGATATTGCTGTCAATAAAACCAAAATCAATATCCATACTGATAACATTTCCCTGTATATTCAGAGGCAAAGGTGGCCAGCTCTTTGTAAAGAGCTGTCAAGACTCTTGGTTACAAGACTCATGGTTACAAAGGCAACCCTGGGGATATTATATAAATACTTATATGATGATTTAAAAGCTAACCATTTAAAAATATATACGCCATTCTTAAACAAATAAGCAAAAGCTAGCAGAGGGCCAAGTCTGGTTCTCTCTCAGGCTGTAGTCTTTGGCCCTTGTTCTGGGAAGATGATACTGCTGATTGACAGGTACCAGGGATTCAAGCCTGGGGCTGCCACCTTGTGCTCAACTCACTACTTTCAACACTGCATTCCTCGTGGCAATGGATTTTACCATTTACAAGAGCTTTAACAAGAATATTGGGTCTGTAGGCTGGGCACACAGATGAACTTTTTCATTATACTCATTCATTCACTCACACATATTATTAAACATCTATTGAATGTTTAACATTAACATAGCTCCCCAGCTACCCTGTTCCTTCTAACAGCCTTCCAGTTCAGGACCACATACCCTTTATACACCCCCTTTCTTCTTGTCCCTCCTCTTGCTGCCTCTGTACATTTCCCAGCCTGTCTAATGTCCCTGTGACCTCCTGTACTGATTCCAGAGGTTCAGCAGACAGAATTGAGGAGTTCTGTGGAAAACATATTTTTATACTTGCTGATGATAAATAAAACACATGCTTTTATCATATCATCATTTACTAAAAAGTCATAGAGAAAGGCAGAACAACCTTGTTAGCTTTTTTCCTCTTGCATGAATAAGTATTCAAGCTGTTTCTTTGTTTCCTTATTGCAATTAAGCCAGTAGAGTCTAGCCTACTGCCCCAGTACGTTTGAGCTTTTCATTGGCTTTGAACAGGCTACAAAATTTCATTTATACTTGATGAATAAATCCCGGAAATCTACTGTATACCACAGTGTCTACAGTTAACAATATTGTATTGTATACCTAAGCATTTGCTAAGAGGCCATATGTTATATTAAGTGTTTTTAATCACAAAAAAAAATTTAAAAAAAGAGGGTGACAGGAAAATTTTTGGAGTTGATAGCTATGTTTATGGCATTGATGGGGGGGATGGCTTCAAAGGTTGATGTTTATCTCTAAACTCATCTAGTGTATGTTAAATATGATCAGCTTTTTCTGTATCAAGCATGCCTCAGTAAAGTGGCTTTAAAAAAAAAATAAAAGATGCCTAGGTAACTCAGAGCTAGGGAACTGTCATAGTGTCACCTAGAGTGCCTTGTGGGTTCCTGTGGTCATTTAACTACTCTTTACCATTCCTGGAAAAGCTTCTATCCAGTTACTTTTCATGCATTTATCTTATTCGACCTTCAACAAAATTTCTTTCTTTTTTTTTTTAAAGATTTTATTTATTTATTTGACAGAGAAAGGGAGATCACAAGCAGGCAGAGCGGCAGGCAGATAGAGAGGGGGAAGCAGACTCCCTGCTGAGCAGAGAGCCCCATGTGGGGCTCGATCCCAGGACCCTGAGATCATGACCTGAGCCGAAGGCAGAGGCTTTAACCCGCTGAGCCACTCAGGTGCACCTTCAACAAAATTTCTTTCATATTGTCACTAATTAAAAAAAAAAAATCATAAGAACCAAAGCAATGATTTTCTATGCCATCATTTAGAAATAGTAAAAGCCTAAAATTTATCTAAATAATAAACAGCAGCTTTCCTGGAATGATGGAAACTGTAATTCCATTAAAGAGTCCAAGTGTTATCATAAAACACTCAGAAGTAAATTTATACACAACTCTCAGCTGACAAGGAAAACCGAGAGCAGAAAACGGGCTGAGTTTACGGACGGTAGCACATTGGTCTCCTCAAATGTGGGCTCGCCCGCAATTTATCAGCTGTAGACGCTTTCCCCCTAATATCCAGAATCCCAGACAAATACATCTGCTTCCTTTTTTATTCTGCCCTCTTTCAGGTCCCCGCCTAATGTCCTCAGCTCTTTTATCCTCACATTACCTCCAGATCAAAAAAGCCAGGGACTTAATAGATGACATTGGAACCAAAAAAGAGGTTTATAACATTTTGATTTGTATGTTATATACCAAGATTGTAATTTTATTTATTTTTTAAAATATTTTATTTATTTATTTGAGAGATAGAGAGCACACACACACGAAGAGGGGGGAGGGGACCAGGGAGAGGGAGAAGCAGACCCCGCACTGAGCAGGAAGTCTGACAACACCTGCTGGATCCAGGGACCTCGGGCTCATGCCCAGAGCCAAGGCAGATGCTTAACCAACTGAGCCACTCAGGTGCCCCAGACTGTAGTTTTAAAGGCCATAATTATTATACATATTAAATCATACTGCCAAATATGTTACTATCTTTTTGGCATAATTAAATAAATGAAATCTCTTACTGTTCCAATCCTTTTTTTCTCTCTATTTAAAAAATACATATGAAAAACATTCCCTTGCTATTGTGTATCCAGGGGAATGAGTAAAACAGACATGAAAAGAACTGAAAACAAACTGAGTCACTTACATAAAGCCAGATACACTCTCTTGTGCATAGGTTGGTCTAAGAGATGGGGCTGGGCTTATTCACCACTTCAGTCATGGGTTAGTGTTGCATTAAGACTTGTTGAAGGTTTGCACTGTGGCTTACAAACATTGTATTCTTTCTCTGTTTATTTTTTCTTATATTTCTAGTAACTTACCCAGAATTTACATGGCAGCCTCATTTGATCTTGTTGAGCAGGAAGAGATTGTTAACTTTATTTTGCAGGCAGCAAAAAAAAGACTCAGAGAGGAGAACTGTACTGACCAAGGTCACACGGCTCAGAAAATCTAGCTTTTGTCTTAATTCTATCTAGGACTCATTCTTTCTGCATTTTATCCAAATCCTTTCTTTTTCTCAAACTATATAAATGTATATATGTATATATATACATAGCCAAGTGGGGCCAAACTAGCTCAGAGGTGGAACAGACAAAAACACATGGTATTAATTGAAATGTTTGATACAGAAGATGCTTAGCTAAGTTACTGTTAATTCAGAAAATTTGTCAAACTTTTGGGTTTCAGGGTTTAGGCACTGAAACCTTTTGGTCATATGACTATGTAATCTGTTAAGAGGGATAAAGTCAATGATTCTATATACTCAAAATCACCTGGTATAAAATGGCTTCACCATTTTATATAGATTTCGTCACCCAGTTCAGTCTTAGAGGGATGAGCCTAGGATTAACACAGCGAGCACTGGCAGGAGAAGGCTAAGAGTCTGGGAGTGCCTGGGAAGGGTCTCCATGGATGGGGAGGTGGGGAAGGAGGCTAAAGTAGCAGTACCAAATTAGAAAACCTTTGTCTATTTTCTCTTTAAGGTTGTCCCAGAATCACACACACACACACACACACACACACACACACACAAAAGCCCGTATTTGTCCCACATAACTAAATCTATGAAAAGCCAAGGCATCTGATCATTAGAAATTATTAGTACCAGACTTCTCAAATTTTGATTTTGTCCATAAAATTTATATTCATCTACCACATATATTAATACCGGATTTACTGCCCTCAGAGTCAAGAACTAAGCCTAAAATCTTGTTTAAATTTTCTTCCCCATTTGTGGGGTGATGAACATATATTAAAAAGAAAAAAAAAAAGCACTGAATGGTGTTGGTCTCAGGGAAGAAGAATCTCTTACTATCTTTGACATGAACCAAAGGGGAATGAAGAAAAATGAGTGAACATTTTGAGCTTCCTTTAGTAATTACTTTCCACAGTCTGCAGTATAGTTCATTGGCTGCAGGATACAACTGTGGCCCCTCACTCAGGAGCAAGCAGCGCCCAAAGAAGCTCATAACCAGTTCCACACATTAAAGGAACTTATGGATGCCCACCTGGGCATGTCCAAAATATAGAGACAGTAACACAGTTGGTGATGGTTTTAGAAGTAGCTTTTAAATGGGACTGATGTTGAACAATAGTGTGTCAATCATTTCTAATATCAGTGCAAAATAAAGTAAAATTTAGCAAAAAATGTATATGAGATGAGGACAGGCTCATTATGACCTTGTGTATTGTGCTCCTGGCTAATTTCAAGCTAAATCACTAGTGTGATGACCCAGATAATCACATAAAACACTTTTGAGACTGAAAGTGGACTCAATTTATAATTATGACAGGACAACATATATATGTGTTGGAATTGTCTTAAGCAATTTGTGATGTATGATCTTCAATCTATCACTATTTTAAAGATGATACAGATGTTCATATTGGCACTCTTTTTCAAAATCTGTATTTTTATCTGATAGTGAGAAATCCTGTCAGACACCAGAAGCATTCAGAATTAATTACATTGAAAATACAGTATACACACTTCAATTTCTGAAATTCATAATACATTGTCATGCTTTGGAGTTTCAGATAAATTTGGAATTAAAGAGAATTATTGCCTCATTCTCCTCTAAATGTTGGTTAGTCATTAATGGAAACTTCTTTGGGGAATAAAAAAGAAAGAAACTTCTTTAGGTGGGTATAAAGGCCAGCATGTATTGGAATATCTCCTGGTGGAAAGGGATTGCTTAAGGCTCATCAAACTGGCATGGAGCTGGAAATAAACTGAAAACAAATGATTAAAAATGTGGTAAGTCTCAGTGAAGAAGACTGTGAAACAAAAAATATCATACCTCCCTGTCGGTCTGCAAAGTGACTGTGAAAAATGACACATGAGTCATGGTAGAAGGAACTCTGGCCAGTTAGACACTGTTAACTCCACTGGTTTTGACCATGAAGAATAAAAGCAGAATGAAGCATGAAAGTTGGGATCATAGGGGAGAGCCCCACTACATCGCATTCAATGTGATGCCCTCAATGACTCACAACTCTATGCCCTTTTGCTTAATAGTCGTGGGTTCGATGTTTTGACATAGATAAATATGTTCAGAAAACCTTTCTAGTCAATGCTGACATCAGCAAATAACAGTTTACCAGGACCATAGCTAAAAGCAGGGGAAACTTATAGAAGATTGAGGTGGTATTTTTGGTTGCATTATTATTCATTCGTAAACAATATTTTCTTTTTCTTTCTTTCTTTCTTTCTTTCTTTCTTTCTTTCTTTCTTTCTTTCTTTCTTTCTTTCTTTCTTTCTTTCTTTCTTTCTTCTTTCTTTCTTTCTTTCTCCTTCCTTCCTTCCTTCCTTCCTTCCTTCCTTCCTTCCTTCCTTCCTTCCTTCCTTCCTTCCTTCCTTCCTTCCTTCCTTCCTTCCTTCCTTCTTAAAATTTACGTAGCATGAATGGATCTTCGGTTGACCACATCAGGAGAGGGCACAAAATAATTACTACGTAATATGGACACTAATCATGTTTTGAAGCTTTTCCTTTGTGGGTGGAAAGAACAAAGGAACTAATACTGAAACCCATCACAGAATTGAATTTTCAGCTACTAAATAAAATTATCGTTATGCTGATTTGGGGGAGGAGAAAACTGAGGCTGAAATCTATGATAAATGATAATTTGTCCAATGGATGAGTCTGAATTTGAAATAATGTCTTTGACTCCAAACTCCATTTCTCACTGTCAGATTTGTTTCTCGAGGAGTTTTGGTTTCTCTCCTATTTCTCAGGAATCTGATTATTTTTACATTTTTTTCTTCTCCTTTCTGTAAAGGGCCAGATAGTAAATACTTTTGGCTTTGTACAGCAACTACCATTATAGCAGGAAAGCAGCCATATAGAAATGGACATGGCCACAGATCCCCACCCCACCCCCTGCTCCAAAGTAATCATCAGAAAGGAAAGCAAAAAAACTAAACAAAATAAAATTATGTAATACTCTAATAGGTACATCTTACAATGATGCCCTTGAATACCTCTAGTATTTAAATCCTGGATAGGAAACAAGGTATTTATTCTGGCATTCTCTAATCTTCTCCTTCCAGGCCCTCCATCTCCTGGGTACCCAATGCTTTCCTACCCCAGTTACAGTTCCCCTTTCAAAATGCCATCCACCCCTGCCCTTCTTTGCTGATTCATATTCTGAATGCTTCTTTCTTCAGTTTCCCGTTTTCAAACCTATTCAAAATAGTGCCACCTAGTGGAAGATAAGATTCAATAACTTTTATCCACATTAGGGTGTGATTAGTTAAAAAGGCGGTGGGGCACCTGAGTGGCTCAGGCAGTTAAGCATGTGGCTTCAGATCAGGTCTTGATCTCAGAGTCCTGGGATCAAGCCCCACATAGGGCCCTGCATGGGGCTCCCTGCTCAGCAGGGAGTCTGCTTCTCTCTCTATCCCTCTCCACTGCATGTGCTTTCACTCTCTCAAATAAATAAATAAAAATCTTAAAAAAAAACCCTTAATGTCAGGGTCAGGTCATGATCCCAGGGTCCTGAAATTGAGCTCCGAATCAGGCTCCCTGCTCAGCACAGAACCTGCTTCTCCCTTTCTCTCTGCCTGCCGCTCTTCCTACTTATGCTCTCTCTTTGTCAAATAAATAAATAAAATAAATAAAATCTTTAAAAAAACAAAACAACAACAAAAACTTTAATGTGGTGATGTTAAAAATTATTGCAGCTTATTAGTAATGCTTAACTAAATTCAGCAACTATTTATTAAATCTCTATATGCCAGATACTGGGAATGGGAAGGTTTCTAAAGAAAGCAGCGTGTATATAAAGTCATAAAAACATTTAGGCTCTAGGAAATCTACTCCTAAGGGTCTACCTCCAGAAAATAACTCAATAGAACAGGAATTACTGCATATTAAAAAAAAAAAAGCTAACTACAGTATTTGATACAGCAAATCCAGCTAAATAGAAACCTATTACCAACAATATTAAGGGAAGAGATAAGTAAATCACAGAACATAAAGATAATGATATATTAGGAAATAATCAAAATGATCACTGTGGGGGCGCCTGGGCGGCTCAGTGGGTTAAGGCCTCTGCCTTCCGCTCAGGTCACGATCTCAGGGTCCTGGGATCGAGCCCCGCATCGGGCTCTCTGCTTGGCAGGAAGCCTGCTTCCTCCTCTCTCTCTGCCTGCCTCTCTGCCTACTTGTGATCTCTCTCTCTGTCTGTCAAATAAATAAATAAAAATCTTAAAAAATGATCACTGAGAAGAACAGGAAGAAACATGTAATAATAAGCAAATAACCAGGACAGACCTGTGGATGATAGGTTTGGGATGAAATTTCCTTCTGGCTACACCTCAAATAATGTTATGAAGTCAACTACTCATTGCATCTGAATGATCACTGCTGCATTAATATTTCAGTCTGGTTCTAATGGAGTCTGTGTATGTATAAATGCTTGTATATTTAAAGAGTAAATAACCTGTGGCTTTCTCATCTGAAACTCTTTCACTATAGGAGACATGGACTGCTGAAGTCACTGCACGGACACGGCTTCTATCATATGACTGAATAGCCTTTTTGTAGTTGTTAACTGTACCACTGCTGAGAAACACAGGCATGCAACAGCCCTTTCCTTTTTGTGCATTTTTTTTCTTTCATTTTTAAGCCTCCTCCCTTGTTCCTCAGAGGCTAGTTAGCAATGCAATAAATTAATTTGTACTTTGGAGTGAACTCTTTAATCCCTTTTTGTTCTCTCACCTCCCAATCAAACACACACTCTCACATTTGCATGCATTAACATAATGAAACATTAATTACACAGTGTCTAGGCTAGGACAAGCAAAGCGCTTCAATCAATCTCAATAACTCGCATCAGGAAGGTGAACAACGCTGCCCAGCCTTATCGGGACCACATAATAGACCCGAACACAGGCTCAGTGCCTGTTGTGAGTGTGATTTATAACCAACATCTAAAAACAAAAAGCAGAAAATTACAAGGAGACTAATCAATAACAATTATCTTAATGATAGATGGACAAATTTTATTCTTTTGTTGGGTGGTATTGCCCGTCTCGTGATTTGTTTGCAACAGGGCATAAAGATTAAGCCGAGTGCTCTAGAAAACCGATAAGGTCTGAAAATGCCTAATTCTTGGGTGCAAAGAGTTGTTGCATTATCTGATTTCCCTCAAGAAACCGTGAGAGTTTATCTGAAAAAGGTGACTACAAGCCCGCCCTCAGCCATCTCCTATCTCTTCCAGATTTCAGGTGGTCTTCCTGGTCGTCTGTGGTGTTCCTCTGCTCAAGGTCTGAATTCTGCCAGCGTCAGCCTGCAAGCCACATAGCATGCTTCCTGCCAGCATCAGTGCTGACTGATTGTTGCTGAGCTGTGCCAGTTGTTAATTATGTAAAAGGCATTACACGAGGGTTTCATGTTTGGAACCCACTACTTACAAATATCTTCAGTATTTCATAGTTTTAAATGGTTTGTGTGTGTGTGTGTGTGTGTGTGTGTGTGTGTGTGTTTTGCTTTTCCAAATAACAATTGCAGAGACATATTCGTATTGGAGTTCACAATAGTTCTTATTGGATTTCTTCTTAGAACCATGATCAACAGAAGAGAGGAAAGGAGAGGAGAGATGGGGAGAGGAGCGGAGGGGAGAGGTGGGGTGGGGTGGGGTGGGATGAGGCAAAAAGGAAAAAAAAAAGGAAAAGTAAAGAAAAAAGAAAAGAAAACAGAAAAGGATGCTGTAGCATTCCTCAAAAGACACGTCTCTAGACCGCACACAGTTTCTCAACATTGGCACTGTTGACATTTGAGGCTGGATAACTGGATAATTCTTTGTTGTGGAGAGCAGCCCTGTGAATTGTAGGAAGTGTATCAGCATTCCTTGTCTCTAGTCACTAAGTGCCAGTATTCTTTCCTCCCCTCTTCCAATCCTGCCAATAAAAACATCTCAGGGCATTATCAATGTCTCTCCCGCATGGGAGGGGCAAGATCACCTCCAGTTAGAACCACTGTCCTATACCCTTCAGTACAAGAACCATATGTAATGTTCATTTAAAGGAAAAAAGTTAACTAAAGCAAACTGCAAAAGATTATTTGATTAAGTAAAAAAAATTTATTAACTACTCTTTGAAATAAGTGGATTTCACTCAGCTTCTAAGTCAATATCTCAAGGCATTTATAAAATGTTAAAAGCCCAGAAACCCAAATTCTACTCTTGGAGATCCCATCCTGACTGCATGGCCTTAGGCAATTAATCTTCTTTTTTCTATATATCACTTTCTCTGCAAAGTGAAGAGCTTGGGCAAAGTAACTTCCAAGGCCCTGCCATGTCTAACATTCTGTGGTTCTACTTTTAGAAGAGTTGACTCATACAGCTTAGCTCTTTAACCGGGATAGTCCACATGCCCCCAAAACTTCCCAGCCAGTATGGGCCACATTTCTCTACTCAACTCTTCCCTCTCAGAGCAGTGTTGCTCACTGTCCCTAGCATAGTCTCATATTCTAATCCCATAAGAACAACTGCAAGCATTAAAATTTGAATATGTAACTTAGCAAAGGTGGGAGTAGTTCCTATTTCTGTGTTTCTTTAGAGACAGAAGCGTCAAGAAAGCAAGGATTAGTGAGGTCTTCTTTAATGACTTGGGAATGATCAAAAAGTAAGCAAATAAACAATAACAACCAAACAGACCATTAAGCCAAATCCAATATATTGCCTATTGTGCTAAAGCTTTCATTTATCCCATTATAGTAGTTTTTATTCAAGGTAGAAACTATACTTAGCAAAAAAAAAAAAAAATGTGATTGTTAAAAATCCAATTTTCCTGAATCTGACCCGATGGGCAGTGAGGTTTCAGAAGCACATGCTTTCTGATTTATGATTCTCCGAGCCCATTAATATTTGTAATCACTTCTCCAAACACACACACTCTTCCCATAGGTCCCTAGAGATTCTAGAGACCAATCTGCCCTTTTGACAGCTGTCGAATCCTTGTTTGCATGAAAGATGCAACAAGTCAATGAAATCATCCTTCAGGACTCGCAGCCCTGTCAGCTATTGGCTGTTGAGACTCATCCATCCATAGGCCCTCATTTGAGCCCTCTCATAACTGATACGTTAGCTTGTGCATTCCCTCAATTGCTCATGTGAGTACAAAATAAAATGACATGACAGAGACACAACAACATAATTCTCTACATCTACAGACTTGAAAGACCCGCCTGCCAATATACCACGGGTGCAGTCCCATTTACAGTACATTTATCTCAACAAAGTATTCAGGAAATCATCTTTCATATAGCTTGTACCTGTCTCTTTTCATTGCCTCTCAACATTCTAGAAGATGCATCAAAATACAATGATCCTTATATTTTCATGTATAACAATCTTGGGAGAAGGCATGCAGACGACCTTGCCCTAAGAAATGGAGTGCATAATAGTAATACCACACAGAGAAATCCTTAGTCTGCATACTTGGTAAGATATCTTCTAAGTATTACTGCATTTCAGCTGCCTCTGGTAAGAAAAAGAACTTTATTTCTAAGGCCACAGGCATCAAATAATTTATATCGGCAACAACTACTGACTGAATACTTTTTCAGTAGCTTATGATCTCCTCATAATAGTTCTCTATTTTATCTATGAAGGAGGGAAAGAGAGAGGCAGGACGTGCAGATGTAATCACACAGGAAAAGTACTTATAAATCCCAAAAACCACATCTTGGTCTATAGAAAAGCTATATTGTTTTGGGGCTATACACCAATACTCTGAAAATGCAACCCTCTAGTTTGAGCCAAGCATTGACCAGGAACTGGGGCATAAAATGTTTACCATTAAGTGAATAAACTGCATCACTCTAATGAAGTAGGAGCGTTGGTAAAGCAAAGAGCCAATTCATTGCAACTGCAAAACCACATTTTCTCTAAAAATGAACGCCACAATAAAACTGATGGGCCATGGGTTATGAATACATTGTTCTGGGTTTTCAAAACCCAAAGATATTTTAAAAACCATAATCCAAACATAACCAAACTGTAAAGCATTCAATAACAAATGTGTGCCTTTCAGTCCAGCCATTCTAGCCAGCACCACCAGCAAAATCCCCCTTCCCTGCTCTCCTGACCAGCTGTATTTGGTTACACTTCAAGAAAAGTCACAGCTTCCCGAGCTCATTTTCTTTCAATTCAGTGGATTTCGCAATTTCAACATAAAGAAATTAAAATTTAAAAATAAATAAACAAAAGTATCGGTGGGTCATAAACTTGCAAGATCAGCAGTTTTAATATTTAAAATAAATGTTTAATGTCCAACAGCAGGATTAGGTGATATTACAAATGTGGATCATTTTCTTCTCAGAGATGAACAAAGCAAACAGGAGGAGGAAAAGCAATCAAAGTTGCAGGATCCTGAAACTCTGTTATTCATTACACTGTCAGCTTCACATTGAAACCAGTTGTCATGTTTTCTAAGTCCTTCTCCCAATAATTTATTAACCCAAAGAATTTTCAGACAAATAAGAGGTGTTCTTGTTGACCATATAAAATATGTTCATCAGCCATAGTTATTTTCAAAAGAATAGCACTATTTTAAAAATCCAGTGAGGGTTAAGGACTAGAAAACATTGCCTGCCCACATAGTAAAGAAAATTTTAATTGCCATTAACTAATCACTATGGATTTCCATTCCTTACTGCTTTTTCATGATTGTGAAATCTATTATTGCTGGAACAACATCTACCTCCTCCAATATCATACCTAAGGGATGGCTTCTATCAAAATAGATGAACATACCTTTTATCTTGAGTTATATCAGAAGGACTCTTAATTATTAGACCCTTAGGAAATACCCAGGGACCTCCTAAGCAGGAGAAACTTCCAGTGTGGGGTATTTTCCAAAGCTGGAAGCTTTCCTTTCCTAAATTTTATTAACAATGATCATATTACATTATCATTAATAATGATCATATAACATTAATAACAAATTTTATTATCAAGTCATGTATCTGCTACTCACTATGTTAAAAATCTCTTACACATCATCTAGAATATTCCTCACATTTGACTTATAATGTGGGTGCTACCATATCTCCACTTTATAGATGAGCAAACTACGGCTCAAAGAGGCAACATAACCTGGCCACTGTCATCCAGCTAATTAGTGGCAGAGCCAGGGCTTGAACTTGAATCTTCCTGACTCTGACTCTGGAGACTGATTTTGACCAGAGGATTGCATTTGCAGCTGAGAGACCTTAGTTCCAGTGCAAAAAGTTAAAATATAAATTTTGTTTTCTGTGTCCAAATGGCATTTATTTATTTGAGAATAACAATGATTTTGTGTTCTAAGTTCATGGTATTTGGTTTACCCTCTTCCTCAGTTCAGAGGTTTTCCCAAAAGATCTAACGGCACTTCATAAAAATTGTTCATGCCTTAAATATTTCCAAGGAACTAGGGAAAGAAGAGAGATGTACAGAGACAATGTTCAAGAGTCCAGTGTGTTGGGAGGCCAGGTAAGTGAGGCACATACAAGACGAGATATGAAAGGTGGGCCAGCTGAGAAGATGTGAGATGATGCTACAAATGGCAAAATCAACTAAAATAAAGTAGTGAGGTGGGGAGAGATGGGATTCAACAAGGGAGGGACCATACTATGCAAGACTCACTAGACATCAGGAGAAAGAGACAAGCCACAGAGAAGTGGTTAAGATCACAGACTCTGAAGGCAAACATTATCTAGATTTAAACCCAATCTCTGCCACTGACCAGCTATGTGACCTCAGCAAATTACTTACTCTCTCCTTCCTCTTCTACACAGCAAGACTAATTATCACCACTCATTTGCTAAAGCTGTTGGGATTTTTTTTTAAATAAAGCATTTAATATTTTGCTTGGACTGTTTAATAGTTGATCATCTATGATGATCAACATAGGCCAGAATTTGATGACTCTCCATCAGTGTGACCTTGAGTAAGTAACTTTATTTCTCTGTCATCCAATGTACTTATCTTGAAAATGAAAATGATATTAGAAGCTCAACATGAGGGGCGCCAGGGTGGATCAGTGGTTTAAAGCCTCTGCCTTCAGCTCAGGTCATGATCTCAGGGTCCTGGGATCGAGTCCCACATCGGGCTTTCTGCTCGGTGGGGAGCCTGCTTCCCCCTCTCTTTCTGCCTACTTGTGATCTCTCTCTCTGTCAAATAAATAAATTAATTAATATTAAATTTAAAATTAAAAAAAAAGAAGCTCAACATGTTCCACCTGATTAAATGAGATACTGTGCGTAAAAAGATTTTGAAGAGTACACAAATGCTATTATAAGTGTGTGTAGAGGTGAAGTGGTAGATCCAGACCTACTAGTGCTAGACCCAACCATGAACATTTTTTAAAAATTTTATTTATTTATTTGAGAGAGAGAGATAGCAAGACAGAGCAGGAGTTGGGGGCAGGGAGAGGGAAAAGCAGGCTCCCCACTGAGCAGGGATCGGGATGTGGGGCTCTAACTCAGGGGCCTGGGATCATGTCCTGAGGCGAAGGCAATGTTTAACTGACTGAGCCACCCAGGCATCCCTCAACCATGAACATTTGATGCACACAATGGTGGGCCATGTCTGGACTGATCTCTACTGAGAAAAGGAAGGAATAAAGCTGAGGAACTGGTATGCATTTCATTTCTAATGAATATTTCTCATCTCTATGGACTTAGTCTCTTGCTTCCCTCTCTGTAATGTATTTTAGATATGTCATCTCAGTGAAGGCTATCTACCTTGAGGCACCTGGGTGGCTCAGTTGGTTAAGCATCTGCCTTCAGTTCAGGTCATGATCCCAGGGTTCTGGGCTCTATCTCCAAATGGAGCTCCGTGCTCAGTGGGGAGTCTGCTTCTCCCTCTCCCTCTGCCCCTCCCCACCCCTGCCCGTCTCTGCTCTTTCTCTCAAATAAATAAATAAATAAACGAATAAATAAATAAATAAATAAAATCTTTAAAAAAAGAATTAAAAAGACTATCTACTTCATTTAACACGTTAATTCTTCATTTCTAATAAGACAAAACCATCCTCCCTCATTGTGAGATAATAAAAAAAATCACACACATACATATAAACATACATATACATATATACATACATACCTATGTATATTTGCCCTCAGTTCCTGGCATAGAGCTCTTCCTAATTTCCTAAGTGATAAGAGTACTGGGAGCAGCATTTTTTTAATTATTGGTCTTCAACCTTGATTCCTAACACAGAATTCCTAAAACTCTTATAATTTCCTGGGCTTTATCAATGTCTTTTATTTTAATGAGGTGACTCTTGGTGGGCTTCTGGATAGGGGCTGGTCACCAGAAAGACCAAGGCATGATTAGAAGCTTGGAATTTTCAGCTGTACCCCCCAATCTTCAGAGAGGGAAGGGGTCTAGAAGTAGAGTTAATGACCAATAATGCCTACATCCCAAAGCAGAGCAGAGACTTAAGGAGACAATGCCATGCATAACAGAAAATGAGGTATGTTTCTACCACCTGGACTCTTAGTCTTGCTCAGACCCTAGCATGGGTTGTCTTTCTGAGCCCTCTTTGATGCTGAGTCTAAGTGTTTGTTCTATCCTGCAAAAGAGGACTCGGTTTCAGGAAAAGTGTGGTCATTCATGGGTAGGCACTTCCTGGTTAATCAATTCCCAAGCTATACCATAGACTTCTGTTGATGCAACCTGGTGGGCAGCTGCCTACAGGGAATGCTTTGAAAGAGACTGGCAAGAATCTCTGGCAACCAAAACACTCCCTAGTTTGTATTTTGCTATTCTTTTCTTCAGTGAGAAAGTCTGTCATGTGGCCATCAAGATGAGGTTTCAAATTCAGACATTCCTGGGAGAGGTAACAGCTTCATTAAGAATTGTACTCTGATTCATTCCTGAGATAAGTCTTTCATGGCAGGTAAGATAAAGGAAAGCTGAGACTCCACTCAAGTTTGTAGTTAGGGCCAGTTGGAGCCAGATATGCTCACTGTGCTGGTATATCCATGCTGAGTCTGCATGTAGGGGTTTGAGTGGCATAATAAGGAGAAGAAAGAGGGTGCCTGGGTGGCTCAGTTGGTTAAGAGTCTGCCTTCCCAGTTCAGCAGGGAGTCTGCTTCTCCCTCTGCTCCTCCTCCCTGCTCATGGTTGCGCTCTCTCTTTTTTGCTCTCTATCTCTCATTCTGATTTCTCTCTAATAAATAGAAAACTCTTTTTTTAAAAAAAGAGAGAGAGAACAGAGAGCCTTTCCTTCAAGAAGACTTTAGGCTACTATGGAAAGAGGGAGACAACATTTAAAAGGCATGCATATGATTTCTAAAAAACAGGATGTACTGATCAAGTTATTCTCTTTGTAAATCTTGGGAAGATTTCTGGTTTAAGTTACAATTTCAAGGTGAGGAGAGCTGAAGAATTCTGGACTACAGGAAACAGGCAGCATTTGTGAAGAGAAAAAATGAAGTGCAGGTGAACTAAAACTGACTAATTGAGATTAGATTTTAAAAAACAGAGAGGAAGACAGTCTATGAAAATAAGAGAACAGGGTAAGTGAAAGGAAAAATGAAGTTACTATTTGGTGGGTAGTAAAGTGATAGGTAGTCATGAAGATCTGAAAATGCTCACACTGCCCCTCTCTGCCTCTTCTCTGACCACTCAGCTGTGGCTTTGACAATTTTCAGCTCACAGAAGCAACCCTTCCCAGTCTGGAGACAAGGCTGACCAGGCAGGTTAAAGTGTTCAGGCTTACAAGCTAGTGTGTCTAAAATTAGTCACAT
Organism: Procyon lotor; assembly: GCA_028646535.1. Classification (NCBI taxonomy): domain Eukaryota; kingdom Metazoa; phylum Chordata; class Mammalia; order Carnivora; family Procyonidae; genus Procyon; species Procyon lotor. Next base: position 15,363,434 of record CM053616.1, read on the forward strand.
TGCCATAAATCAAGGAATTAGGGTGTCTGAGGATGAGGCTTAGGATCACCTATGCCCTCGCTTCTAGGATTTATCTTGTCTGAGTGATTTGGGTTTCTAGTACTGTTTTCCTGATTTATGTAACAATTCCTTACTCTGGTATATAAAATCTTTAACATTAGCTTACTTGCCTAGGCTCTTAAAATCTAAAGAAGCCCTTATGAGCCAGGTTCTCCAGTCAGATAGACCACTCCGAGCCATGATGAGTACTTCGTTTGACTTCAAATATGCCAGCTGGAGAGATCTCTCATGGCCAAGTCTCACACTCAAGACTCAACTCAAAGTCTTTTAAGTACAGTCTTCATGTCCCTTGGGAGATGATAACTTTGTATAAAGGACTACTAAAGTCATGCCTGCTATTTCTAGGCTTTTCTCCTTTACATTCCCACCTAACATTGAGGTTATACAATGGCTCAGTGCTCTCCAACCCTCTGATCTGCAATAATTATTCCACTAACAGTAACAACAGATTTTGTACTACTGATAAAGGTGCAATCAGGGGTAGACCTTCTGAATTGTATTTGTGTTGAATGCCATGTTGAATGCCTAATTTATCATGGCTACATTTTGGATTTTTACAATTATTTATTCATAATAAATAATTTAGTAATTTAAAAACATAGCCCAGAAATCAAAGCAAAAAGATAAAAACACGTAAAATATGATAAGAAAACAAAATTAGGAAGATTAGTTCTAGAACTTCAATCACTGAATAAAAAGAGTCCAGGAGACAATTGATGGAGACACTGGAAGAAAAGACATTATCAATGGAGTAATTTGAGAAAATCGCCCAGAACTAAAGGGTACAAATCCAGATTAAATAGGCCCATATCCACACTATGACAAACAACCATAACAAGGTATATCATGAAAATTTAAATTACTGCAGACAAAGAGAACATCCTGTAAGTATCCAAAAAGAGAAGCAAAGAGTAAGAGAGCTTAACAGGATCAAGTGTTAGAACTTATCAGATGTTTCAAAAGTAATTCTGGAAGCTAGAAGAAAATAGAATCATATTCTCAAATTATGGAAGAAAACATCCCCTTAACAGGAATTCTATACCCAAACAAACTACCAATAAAGTGAGAGCAAATAATTAAAACATTTAAAACATTTTCTGACATGCAAAGTTTCAGTCTAACTATCCCTTCTCCCATAAATGCTTTCTTTTTTCTTTTCCCATAAATGCATTCTTAGGAAGCTACTGAAAGATACAATCCACCAAAATGGCAGAGAATAAAGGAACACAAGCTCCAGGAAATGGGTGCTGCCATACAGAAGGAAAGTGGAAGAAATTCTCAGAATAGTATTGAAAGAGAGTCCTGGGATAATAGTGGTGCCCCTTGTGCAGGAGTCAACCATTCCACACTGGAGCAGGCCAAGAGTCTCTGGGAAAGAGTACCTCAGGAAGAGACATTGGGTAGATGTAACCGGAAAACTGGGAGGAAATTTGTGATCATAATGAAAAGATAACTATACGAAAACTAGACAAACAAAAGAAAACCATACAAATGGCAAAAAGTAACCATAGTATACTCTGATTCCATGGTATAAACACTGAATACTGATCTAAACAAAATTTGGAACTTTACTGGGCATCCGAGAATGAGAACGGGGCACACATATGGTAGAGGTGAATGGGTGAAGAGGTATTAAAGAAAGTCAGTTCTGTTTCTGCACAGCAGGAGGTCAGTAGATAATGCTCCAAATGGAAAAAAATTTAAAAAAGGAGTAATACAAGCATGTTATTTAGAGATATGGAGAAAATTTTCATAATAATTAGGAATTCAACGTGGTTACTTCTGAAAAGGGGAAAAGAGCTGAGGTGGAGTAACAAGGAAATATTTTTTATAACAAGCCCTGCAGACCTCTAGAGCTCTTCAAGCTCTTTAAGCTTGAAGATGCATTTTGCCTAATTCTAAAATGTGATTTCATGGCCAGGAGATGATCATACCTAGAGAAGCATCTGGGGTTAATGTGCATCAATGAGGAGGGCCATTGCGAGTTTAATAAGAGTGACATTTTCCTTAGTGAAGTCCTCCCCACCTTGCCTTTGGACAATCCCAGTTGTATGTTTACAATTAATTTAGCTTTTCTCTTTTGAGGCAAGACATAATCGGAGAGTTAAAAGTTAACTTCACAAAACTACGACATGTCTTCATAAAAGCCAGTGCCACAGCGATCAAATCAAATCTGACCCATCTTTCATCCCTGGAGCAACGAGTACTGTAAACCCCTCGTTGTCCTGTTAAGCACAAAGTTTGCTTCATGATAACATTATTTTTAGAATTTTGTGAGCTTGACAGAAAAACAGAAGGAACAGCCCAACATTAAATTACTCACTTGAACGACTTTCCAAATTGAAATCACGAAGATTGCAAAAGTGCAGAGTTGTAACTACACAGGAACCCATTTGAAATAATTTCAGATCTGAACATTGCCATACGGTCCTGTTGATTTTGACGGAGGCAGCCTACTCATGTGGCTAATACTACTCAGATGGGGCAGTGGCTGTGGGGCCCTCAGCCAATGCCATCTCTACTCCAGCCTACCGCTGGCACCTGGATTCTTTTTATGTAATCTGTAAGGATTATCTGTCTTTCTAAGAGAAGAGGGGCTCAGGTTGAAACAGAAGATGTGTTCACAACATTGGTTATCCTTCGGATGAGAGGACTTCTGCTGTAAGGACCATGTGGTTGTCTGCCAGGGAAATGAACTCATTTGCCAGAGTCAAATGTTAGCCTTCTCCCAGTCAAGTGCACAGGGAGCAGGAAGAGATAGCATGTTCGGAAATCCAGTGGGAGAGACATAGGCACGTTTACTGGCTCAGATCAATTATATGCATGTGGTTTCTAATAACAAGTTAAATGGTGTATTATTTTCATGGTTAGGAGACATACATCTAATCTTATTTCAATCTTCCCTTTTTTTTCACCCAAAATTCAAGTCCTCTGGAGATAGAAAAAAATAGGCTGTTGGCAAAGGTTGCCTCAACTGATATTTAAAAAGAATGTGTCACAGAGCTTTCTGGTAGGAGATGGGGTGCCCTGCTGGTTCAAGGGCATTATAAGCCAATGTTCCTACGTCTGAGAGACTCATTCTTCTCTAGGAGGCCCTTGTCATCCTTTGTGATAGTACTTCCAAATCCCAGTTAGCTGACCCTAGTCATCTCAGTAATCAACGTCATCTGCATAAATCAAATTCCGGACCTATATAATTTGAAAACTATAATTCAAAAATTTCATAGCAAATGAGCACAGATAGACGGTAAAATCTCCTTCATTAATTTTAGATAATATGCAGTCAAAAATTATTTTCATTTTGGGGCACCTGGGTGGCTCAGTGGGTTAAAGCCTCTGCCTTCGGCTCAGGTCATGATCTCAGGGTTCTGGGATCGAGCCCCACATTGGGCTCTCTGCTCAGCGGGGAGCCTGCTTCCCCCCCTCTCTCTGCCTGCTTGTGATCTCTCTCTGTCAAATAAATAAAATCTTAAAAAAAAAAAGATGAAATGAAAATAATTTTTTTAAGATTTTATTTATTTATTTGACAGAGAGGAGAGAGATCAGGAGCAGGCAGAGAGGCAGGAGGAGAGAGAGGGGAAAGCAGGCTCCCCGCTGAGCAGAGAGCCAGATGCGGGCGGGGCTCCATCCCAGGACCCTGAGATCATGACCCAAGCCGAAGGCAAAGGCTTTAACCCACCGAGCCACCCATCTTTTTTAAAAACTCAACTCTATATAGATGATGGTGCTGTACAAATCTCTATTTAGAGTCAGGCTTGCCTTCAGCCTTGGAAATAATCCTTTGGGAAACCTCCTGATCACGTGGAGCCCCAGGCATACATAAGGCATGTTTCCTGGGTAGTGAGGTCTCTGCCCCGGCTGGCTGTTCCACCGACTGTAGCAGCCTGTGGGTGCCATTTTTCTCTCCCTCTATCTTTTCTACACATCAACCTGAGATCACCCTGAAAGGACATTCAGAACATGCTATTCCTCCACTTCAACCTTTCTGAAAGTCCTAGCGCAGGGACCCCCACGTCCTGAATGTGAACGGCCACAAGTGCGTAATTAAGCATTCTGGCATCTTGCACTTCATCCTCTGCCTTGATCACCATGCAGTAGCCACAGAGGCCCCCCTTTTGCCTTTTAAACTCACCACTCTACCCCCCCTGGAATGGTCTTCCCAAATGTGTACCTGGCCAATTCCTACTGCTCTTTTGGTTGCAGCTAAAATATCCTTTTCTCTGAGAAAATCTTCCTGACAGACTTGCAAATGGAAAGTAGAACCTCCTCCCAATACAATTCCCTCTCATGTATTGCTTCCTTAACAATTTGCAGTAATTGTTTTTGTGCTTTGTATGTTATATTCATTTCCCCCATTGGACCACAAATGCCATGGGGATGGCGACTGTTCCTTTATGGTCCCCACTGTACCCCCAGTGCCTACAGAGTGACTGGCACATTCAGGGACATACTAATAATTTGCCATCCAGAGAGATGACTGTATAATCTCCCTCCCTGACCCCTGAGGTTTCTTGGGAACTGTCACAAAACTCCATTCTCTTGCCCACTCACTTTGCACCTATTGCAGGCCCCAGCAATTACTTTAAAGGTTGATTAAAAAAAAAAAAAAGATTCTTTTCAGGAAGGTGTCTATGATGGGTTAAGTAATGTCCCCACCAAAATTTATATCCTCTTGGAACCTCAGACTGTGACCTTATTTGGAAAGAAGGTCTTTGCAAATGTAATTAAGGATCTCAAAATGAAATCATCCTATTCGGGTGGGCCCTAAATCCAGTGACTGATGTCCTTCTAAGAGGAATAGAGGACACAGAGAGACACAAACTCACAAGGAAGAAGACCATGGGAAGATAAACACAGAGATTGCAGCGAGGCAGCTAAAAACCACGAAAGTGTCAACAAAGGATCACCAGGAGCCCCCAGAAGTTCAAAGACACAAGCAAGCTTTTCTCTCCTACAGGTTTTGGGGGAGAGTGAGCCTGCTGGCACCTTGACTTTGGACTTCTGGCCTCTGCAACTGTGAGAGAATAAATTTCTGTTTTAAGCTACCTAATCTGGGGTAAGTCATTATGGCAAGGCAACGAATACCGTGTTTTAAGAGCACTGGTTTTCTTGTGGGGCCGCTATGACCTCCTTTCACAAAATTACTGAACAAGAAACTGATCCAGAGATAAGAACCCATATTCATAAGCCAGTTTCAAAATTCCCTTACAGATGCACAGAGGAACATCAGAATCACAATCTTGGCATTAAAGAGAGCAAGGTCGGTTACTTTGTTCAGCCGTGCCACAGTACTCACGCTCCCTGCAGAGCATCCCTTCGGATGGCTCCCTGGCCTCTGCTAGACCAGGACAGTCACTGTTCCACAGTGTCACCCAGAGGCAGAACTTGGACGGAAAACAGAGCATGAGCCCAGGTACCTCACAGCTCACAGACTGATGCTGCACTGATCACCACAGCTGCCATTTCCAGGAAGTAAAGCAGCTACCAAGAGTAGGCGGCGTTGTGGCTTAAATGCTGACAAAAATCTCGCCCTATTTTCCTTAAAACTAATTCAATTTTTGCAATGAAGAAATATAGAAATATCACTCAGTTATATAATTTTATTCAAGTATCTCTGCCCAAATTCCTGCGGCAACGGGAGAATAAATTTCACACTTGTGACCAACACCCCAGTCAAATTAAGTCAGATCAATTAAGACTTATTGGGCTCTTTTGGGGGGGGGGGGCAAATGTTTTATGGAAGCAAAACGCAGATCTGGTAAAGTACTCCAGTCATAGCACGCAGTTCAGTGAATCTTAACAAAATGAAGCACCCATGTAGCCCTCGCCCAGATGACAGAGACCAGCATCCCCAGGTTCCCCTCCCTGGTCCACTGCAGTCACTGATGCCACCAAAGGCAATCTCTCTCATGACTTTTATTTACTTATTTATTATTATCATTATTATTATTATTACTATTATTTAGGTTTAGTTAGCCACTGTATAGCACGTCATTAGTTGTGACTCACTAGATTAAACCGTGCTGGGTTTTGTTTCTTTGGTTTTTGTCCTTTTGTGCATGTGCATGCTAAAATAGACACACTATAAAAGTTACCACATTAATCGCTTTTAAAATGTCGAATTCAGGGGCACCTGGGTGGCTCAGTGGGTTAAAGCCTCTGCCTTTGGCTCAGGTCATGATCTCAGGGTTCTGGGATTGAGCCCCACATCGGGCTCTCTGCTAAGCAGGGAGCCTGCTTCACCTTCTTTCTCTGCCTGCCTCTCTGCGTACTTGTGATCTCTCTCTCTCTCTGTGTCAAATAAATAAATAAAATCTTTAAAAAATAAATAAATAAAATGTCCAATTCAGTAGCATCAAAAGTTCTGCCTATTTTTGAATCTGATATAAACTGGGTCCTATAGAACACACTTCTGTGTAGGACTTCTTCCATTTGGCATCTGCTCAAACCAAGTCATGTCTCTGAAGAGACAATAAATATTTGCCTTTTTAGGTGTTTTATCCATTGAAGAACGGCACCAGTGAAACTCTAAAATGGATAGTTTTACGGGTGGAGAGGCCCCTGGAGACGTGGATGATGTTGGTGTCTATTACACATAAATACAGTTTCAAGCTTCTCCAATCACTCCCTTGGTGACCACCTGTCCTCTGTGGGCAAAGTTTCATTTTATGTCATTTCAGAGCATTCAAATTCTAGGATCTGTGACCACTATGAGAAGCATTGAGGCTGATCCCTGTCTGGATGTTACAGAAGCCCACAAGCAGATGGACCTTTCCTTCCTGGACCCAACAAGATGTGGAAATTCTCTTAGTTTAAACCAGAAAGAGGTAAGGGGTGACCCGAGCCTCAAATGTCATAATAGTGTTGAATAAATGAAAGCGACCCTATCAATCTGAACTTCTGATTTATAACGTGTGCTGTTTTAAAGATGCTATGACATACAGTTTAATGACCTAACATAAAACATTTTTTCTTTAGCTTTATGGGCCGTGTTCCACTAAATATCACATTCTCCTCTGCAGCAAGTGTTGTGGAATAGTATTGCTCATCCTGTTTACACTCCTAGATGACTCTTGGCCAATCTGTAGACGTTCCATTGACTTATGTTCCCTTGGGCCCTCTTGCGGTCAGTTCATCTCTGCGGTCAGCTGCTTCTTACAGCTCTGTTTACACGGACGAGTCTGCAGATCACAGGGCAGGGGAAAAATAGCGTACCCTGGTTCTCGGTTACCTGTTATCACAGTTAGATTCCCACCTATGAGTCTGTTCTCTGCCCTGTTTCTAATATCCTAGAATCTTCCTTAAATGATGATCAGAATGTTTTAAAGTTGCTTATGACTAAAGTAGGAGAATTTCTCAGAGAAACTGAAGGGAAGTAAAATCATGTGTGCACATGAAGAGGGCAACAGGGACCTCGGACATAGTCTTTAAATAAGGAATTCTGAAATTATATGGAAGGCGGTGATTTTTCTTTTTTTCCGTGACAGGCCCAAACAAAACCCCATCTTTCTCCTTCTTGCTGGTGAAACCGTTTCGTGACAGCCATGTCTCCAGTGTGGACAAGGGTAATTGTGTGGTGTTCCTAATTGGGCATCATACTTATTTATCTTCACCATTCGTCACACAAAGGACCTTGCCAAGCATAACACTCTGACCCTCAATCATAAGCCACATGTGAGACTACAGAGGGTCCAGTGAGCAGCTGCCACCGCCATATCCTATTACGTCTTCAGGAGCTTCCTTGCTGTCCACCAGTGAGGTCAGGAGCACTCCCCTTCCCCCCACTGTCCATCACGGGTGACAGGGGAGGGAGACGACAGCCTCAGAATGGTGGTGCCCAAGGAAGCCTGGGAATCCCAAGGTGTAACTGATTGCCAACATGACAGATTGCTTGTTTCATATGCAAAGGAGGGAGGAAAGAGGGAGCCCCTGGGGATCACAGTGCTCTGCGGAGGGCAGGCACAGCCTGCAGGCATGGGGCAGGCAAGCCAGGGCCTAGCAAGGACTCCTGCAGAGGGGTGAATCAGTAAACAGTGAAGATCCCAGCCCTGCATCTGCTCCCTAGCCCTGAGCCACAGAGTAAGAAAGGGCTGAGATGTGTGTGCCATTCCTTCTTTTTACAGATGAGGAAACAAAGGCATGGAAGGCTCACTATCTGATTCAGGTCACATAACTGATTAGTTCCAGGGCTGGGAGAAGAACCCAGTTCACCTGACTCCTAAGCTGGAACATCTCTACTATATTTATGGCCTCCAACGCCCCCCAAAAAAGCAGCTCCCTCAAGAATAAATCAGGACAGAGTGCCAGCAGGTGACTGGTGGGAGGGGTTGGGTGGTAGCAAATTACACATTTAGACTAGGAACGGGCAAGAAACCTATGCATGGCCAACATATTGGCCTAAAGCAATTCAAGTTTAGGAGGGCCATTTTCATTAGAAATAGAGCACTGCAGGAACTTTCAGTGGCCCTCCAAAGTGAGCCTTCTTCACGCAGGATTATTCCACGAGAGTAGGAATTTCCTATAATGGAATGATTCATTACACCCATTTGCATGTTCAAATGCCCTCATAAAATGAAGAATTGGAGAATTTTATGTTACAAATAATTCTGAAGAAAGGAAAATTGGAGCTAAAGGGAGAAGGGGTTAAATGGCATGTTTACCCCTTCGGACCCACCCACCTTCCCAGAAAAGCAATAATGAGAGAGAAAGAAAGAGGAAGTATGAGGGGAGGAGGTAGAAAATGGAATTATCCGGACACACACTATCAACTTGGATAGAATCCTCAAGTAACATGAAACCATGGAATCCTACTGATGGAATAATCAGTATCTAACAGTCAGAAATGTAATAGGAGATGAGTGTGCCTACAAATGTGTGAGACGCATCCAAATTATCAAAAAGTTTTAACTCACTCACTCACTCACTCACTCAGTATCCAGATAGGATCATTCCTTCAACCCAACATTGCACATTCCTTCCAGGTCAGTACACAACACTCTACCATTTCTAAACCTTTTAAAAAAAAATTGTGATATTAAAAAAATGTTATATGGGGCACCTGGGTGGCTCAGTCAGTTAAGCATCCGACTCATGATCTCAGCTCAGGTCTTGATCTCAGGGTCATTGAGTTCAAGCCCCGCAGTGGTCTCCACGCTGGACTTGGAACCTACTTAAAAAATGTTACAGAGCTAATTTTAAGAAGTTACTACCCTAAATCAAATGCTTTAATTTTTGCTTGGTCTCTTTCTTGCTTTGTCTATTTAGCTGGGTTTTATATAGTCATAAACAAAATGCTAACTGAAATTTTCAAGTAATAATGCAATGCAATCAAAGTCTGTCCCGAAGTTATATTTCCTCTGACATGAGGCAGTGATTCCTCAGGGTTTAAATGCTACCTTGCCATGGACCCTGGGGTCAGACAGACTGGTTTATCATCTTTGCTCTGCTTCCTCCTCGTAGCGTGTACTCATCTGGTGAGTGGGTTGGGCATAGTCATGGCATTTATCACATAAGTCTGTTGCAAGGAGTTTATATAGGACACACACAAAGTACTTATGACTGCATCAGGAACCTAGCAGTTTAGTGGTAGTACTTAAATAGACTAAAAGTCCCCAGATGATAGTTTGTAGTCTTAAAACAGGGCCCAGGCAGTTAAATCCTCCTAAGACTGCTCACTTACTCTGTGTTTTCATCTTCCTTTCTTTCAAGTTCCTGAATGAACTTGTAACACCGGTCTGCTCCAGTGTGGGGTATGTTTTGATTATGCACGTCCAGCCGGCAAGAACCAAGTGCCTTCCTTGTACTGCACTTAACTCAGTGCCACATGCAATTACAAGCTCAACACTCCCATTCTGATGATAATGATGATGACAGTAACAGCGCCATTGATGATGGCCAAGAGATGACAAATAACCTGATATTCAAAACTTGCCCAAGGAGGGCCCCCCCCCCCAGCTCTGGACTGAACACAATAAAAATAATCATCTCAATCATGGATGCAATTAAACACTTCCCTGCAGGAAGCCGAAAGTAAAAGATCCATTAAGTGCATGGGGGCTGCCCCAGGGAGTATTTTGTGTCTTCTCATGCTGCAGACTGTGATTCAAAATATTAACAGGCCATTAAGCACCCAAGGTCCCAAAGGGTGCCCAGGTGGCCAGGCTGGTGTCTTAAAGCTTTGCCCTTTTTGCTTTAAGTCTTTTTTATTTTTTGTTCTCTCTCCCTTGCAGAAACAGAAGTTCAGTTTTGAACAGGTCACTGGTTTCCATGCTTTTCTTAAAGTCCAGGACTGCTAAGCGTAAGTCCTCCCATCTTGTTTTGCATGTCTGCGTAAGTGTTAGCTGCTGTCCTTTCTTGCCTAGTGTGTGATGGCATCTGAATATTGTAAGTTAAAGACAAGGTGTGCACAAGGAGAGGCCTGACCTACAGCAGTTGAAAGAATCAGGCACTGATGTCCTCACAGCCCTTGGTACTCTCCACTGCTGGAGCTTTCAGAAATACCCCAGCTAGGCATGGAAGAGGCTTTTGTCCCAAATGACTTCTCTCTACCAATTAGGAAAATTAATTCAAAAGTCAAGAAGAAGGAATGGAGTGAGCTTGGTATATAAAGGATGAGAGTCAGACCAACTCAAGAACTGCAATGGAAATAGGTTTCTGTGGGTGACAGACCAGGTGGTGACATATCGGGGAGCTCACATAGACTAAGCAGCTTGTCACGCTCTGAGCCTTTGAAATAGGCATCTCTTCAGAGATCTCCCCTCTGCCTCTGCAAAGCAGTTTGCCCACGGTTTAAGGTAGACCAATTAGGATATCAAACAACACGTGGATGAAAGGCAACATTGGTGACTATGTAATGCTGGATTATGGGAATGGAGGGTGCTGGCAGGAACGTTTCTGAAAAATGAAGCTTCGCAATGTGACCTGATGATTTTCTATGGACTGTTGATCTTAGTTCCAGTTCTAAGTGTTTGTGGAATGCCTAGGGTACTTAGTGTTTAAGGATTCACACTTGCAATATGTATATTCTTATGATCAGTCACACCTACATTGTAATAGACTCATTTTTCTCATCTGTAAAATGGGGTAATAACATATGTCATGGGGAAGGCTGAATAGGTAATGCATGTAAATGATTTAATATAATATTCACATAGTGCGTGTTTTAAAAATGGATGTTAATGATAATAAGTAGGAGAACAATAAGATTGCATTTATTTTTTATTTATTTGTATAAATAAGTAAGCTTAATTGTGTTACCTAAGAGGGTGAATTTTAAAATTAAGTGTGGAAAAGTACTTTATTTGACTTTGACACCTTTGTTAATCCTCCTAGATGTGTTCAAGATGTATTGGTGCAGTGAAATGTAAATATATTGAATCAATCGGCCTGTATAGGTCAGACACGCAGAACAGTCAGTGATTTCCCAAACTGGGTATAAAGAAACTAGCAGTATGTGGGACACATGATAGGCCACTGCCACCAGAGACCCGAAAGATGGAATCTTGCCCCATGACTGCCTGCTGGGTCGGAAGGTCAAAGTGAGACTTTGGTGGGACGCTAGCGCCTCCAACATCTCGCAAAGAAAGACAGCATAGTCAAAGGTGCTCTGATTCTTGGGGTCATTCAACTCCTTCCCCAACATCTACCTCTGTAGCCAACTTTGAGTCTGAGAGTACATCAACAGCCTTGGTGAGTAAAGATTAAACTTCAAAGACTAGAGGCCAAAGCCTTTGGCAGATTGGTAGTGAATTAATTATTTCAGTTATCATTCAACAGAGGTTCATCGAGGAACTTCTATGTGTCAGGCTATATTCTCAGCATTGAGCATATAGCAGTGAGACAGATAAGGCATTTGCCCTTATGTTCCTTTTGATCCAAAGAGGGGAAACAGTCAACAACAAATACACAGGTATAACAGTAACAGCTATGTTATACACATTAATATAAGGTCACAGTATAAAATGACTGGAACAGGGATAGGAAGTGCTGATTTGGGGTAGGATCATTTTCCAAAGACCAAAATTAGGTCTTTGGCTTTCCTGTGCTTGCTGGCAGAAGAAAGTTATTCTGTTGGATACCAAAGATCTTTTTCTAAGCAATCACATAAAGTCAGGGATATCAGTTTCTGTCCTTGGTAAGCCTTTATTCTCAATCAACATCCTCTCTCCCTCCTTCTAGCCTAGATGTATATATTAGGGATGGAACAGGGAAGGTTCCTCTGGGAATGCAAAACAGTTAAATCTAAGGTTACTAAATCACAGTAGTGTTTCTTTTCCATATGCTAAAAGAAATCCTTGCTTATTATAAAGAATTTGGAAAATTTAGTGAAGTATGAAATAGAAGAAAATTAAAATTGCACTCTCATCCACCAAAAAGACTACAAATAACAAATTGGTGTGTTCCCTGCATATTGCAGTGGGTCTCTCTCTTTTTTGTGCATGCACTCACACACACAAGTCACACTACACATTCTATTTTTTATCTTACATTTTCTCTCCTTAACTTACATCATGACTATATTTCTCACATACAAAATTCCTTGAAGATATTTTAATAGCTGAATAATATTCTGTCATATGATTATACCATACTTTAATCAGCCATGTCCCTATGGATGAAAAAATAGGCTATTTCTAATATTTTTTACTGTTTAAAAATAGAGCTGCAATCAGCATCTATCTATCTATCTATCTATCTATCTATCTATCTATCTATCTATCTATCTATCATCATCTGTCTTCTATCTATCTCTGTTCTGTCCATATCTCTAATTATTTCCTTAAAATAGATTGCAAAGAGAAATATTAGATTAAGAAAAATATATTAAACATTTTTAAGGCCTTCAATAATATTGCCAAATTTATTTCCAGAAGCTTGGCCAGTGCATAGTCTCACCATCAATGTCTAAGAATGCCTGTTTCACCACATTCTGAAGAGTACAAATGCATTATTCCTCTTTAATCCTGTTATTTCAGCAGTAAAAATAAATCTATCTCACTGCTATGAAAAATCTTTTTGTTTATTCACTGAATTGAAAAAGCTTCTTCAAAAGTATTTGTGACCTTGGACTACTTATTTTAACACTCTAAGGATGAGTTTTCTCACCTGTAAAATGGAGATAATTATAGGTATCTTGCAATCCAGGTGCCCTTCTATGTTTAATAACAACAAAGTATCTTGCAGACATTGTTGTAGGAAGGTAGAGCTGGACACAAAGAGAATAGAGCAAAATACCAGAAAGAGACTGAATACAAATGAATTGCTTTTATGTGAGATTGTTCAGCACTCAAATTCCTAAGAGTATAACAAGTAACAGTGGACAATGGGGATAATTTTTGGTACGAGGCTATACAGAAAGGGTTCCCAGACCATGATTTTTGGACAATTTAACCCCGGATCTTTTCCTCTAGCTTAGATGAGAGCTCCATTACTTTGTAAGTTTGTTGCAATACAACATTTTACAAAAAAAAAAAAAATCAAATTTGCTTTCTCACATATACTCTTCTTTCCTTTTAGCTTTTTTATTTATCTTTTAGAACATTCTTTTTTTTTTTTTTTTTTTAGAACATTCTTGATTGGGTCTCATATGAGCCAGGAAACAAATTCCTGACCTTCTAAAGATGAGCCACCTACAGACACAGATGCAGTGACCGTGACTGTGGCTGGGAGAGTTCATGGCTGCGACTCAGAACATTTCAGAGACAATGACAGCATCTTTTTGTTAACACCTGCCCCAAATGCTCTGCAGGTTGTCTATGCAAATGAGCATTGACCTCTTTAGACGCGGGCCTCTGTACTGGATGTGATCCTGTCTCCCAGCGTTCTGGGTTAGCGTTTTTCAAATATGTTCAAGTTACAAAAATTTTACATGTAAAAAAGTATGAGATGGGTTTTTGCCAACTCAAGACTAACTCGGAGAAATAAGCAGGTGAAAAAGAGGGCCAGATATCACAAACTTTACTTTGTATCACTCTCTGAGAAATTGTCAAAGCTAGCACCAAAATGCAGGACTCTTACGTCCCTATCCAAGCGAAGATATTAAGCAAATATGTAGAAATACTACTAAATCATATATATGATAAATTTAAAATCAAATATCACAATAGAAATAGGGAAGTGTTAGTAAGCAATATATTATCATGTATCCTTTTTTTTTTTTCTTTGTTCCTCTCCTGGGTCACAGTAGAATAAAGTCCTACTGTCTCCATATCTAGTTTGTTAAAGTATATGACTTTCTCCCTTTCATGCCTTTACACACTCTGTTCATACAGCCTAGAGACCTTCACTTTCCGGTCCCTCCCAACTCCCCTCCACACCCTTTCTCTCCTATGTAATTCCGCTCCTCATTCACATCTCAGCTCAGATACTATCTCTCCGTGTTCCCTTGCTCCTCACCCCACGCTCAGAAAGGAATAAGTTTAATAACCTTGCTCTTCTTAGAGCACTTTTTTCGCCACATTTTTGTGTTTTTACACTGTGGGTATTCCTTTCTCAGCTTCTTAAGGGCAATACGTTGTATTTTTCATCTCTTCCTCCCCAGTGTATATCATGGGACCCAGTATGAGGCTTGGTGGTTGTGGGTGGAGAATGGATGAGTCAACAAAATAGATGTACAAACAAAAGTACGGAGCATTTTCAGGCAATGCTTGAACTCAGCTGGCAGTATCCTGCATTGTTCTTAATTAACAAATAATCTGCTTTGAGGTGAAGATTACACTAGAATTTGGTGATAGAGATATGGGCAGGATTCAAAAATGGCCTTTTGGAAACTTAAAATGTCACAAATAGCTATCAGAAATAATGGAAGCCTCATTATACTTGCAAAATATTTCACAAAATCCTAAATTATTACCAGCATGCCCTAGGGGTTCATAATAAATACAATTATCAAGCACTGGTCTGCAGGACTCTTCTTGAGAGGGAAGCTAGAGGACAATGATGAAGCAGAGTGGTTTTCTAAGGACTATGGGCTGGACCCAGAAACCTCTGCATGCATGGGGTTATCTGACCCAGACCTATGTCCCTAGAGTTGAAAATTCCAGTGAATTTTTTAATATAAATGAAATTATTTCCACTTTGGGATTTTATTGTTGTTGTCTAGATGTCAATTTCACTTTATAATGTCTATTCTTTTTAAAAATTTTTTAAAGGTTTTATTTATTTATTTGACAGAGAGAGAGATCATAAGTAGGCAGAGAGAGAGAGGGTGAAGCAGGCTCTCTGCTCAGCAGAGATGCGGGGCTTGATCTCAGGACCCTGAGATCATGACCTGAGCCGAAGGCAGAGGCTTTAACCTACTGAGCCACCCAGGCGCCCCATGTCTATACTTTCCTGAGTGACAGAGGCTCATCAGATGCGAGGGATAGAATGGACTTTCATCACAGTCTTATTAAGATATCTCTCAATGTTTTACCATCCTAAAATTTAGGATGAATTTGTGGGGAATCCTTCCTGTCCAGAGGTTATCCAGCTGGCCTTAGGTTCTTTGTTATGATGATACATTAAAATATAAAGTCGTTTTAGTTTGAAATACAGTTTGTCAAATCCTATGATAGATCTTTAATAAATCAATTATTAATTCATTTATCATTCAGTAAAAGTTTTTTGAGTACCTTTTATGTGTCAGGCCACATTCTAAGCAGAGCACTCAGCTAAGTGATCTGTGCACCAATACACAGCTTAGTATGATAAATGTCAGACTAACATCTGCGTTTTTCGATCCTCAGCCTCGTGCCCTTTCCACTGGACACATTCCAGAGAGACTCTGTGCTTCTTCTAGGCCCCATTTTTCTCTTTCAGACCAATTATCTACTTTTAGAGAAACATTTGACAGAAACCTCACCCTTCCTGTAAAGACTACCAACATGGGCATCAAAAGGACTGTTGTATCTAATAATGGGATAAAGCATACTAGAAAGGATTTCCACACAAACAGTAATATATCTTTCTGCCCATGTTAGCTTCCTTTCAAATACAAAATCCCAAATACCATATATAAGAAGCATCAGAATTCTTAATACTCCTCTAGCCATCTAGCGTCCTTTCATTTTCCCAAAAATTCATTTTGGGGTTGTTGCCCCCTTTAATTGACCAGTCTGAAAACCAGGAATGTTCAGGGATTGAAATTCATATTGGGATAGCCATCTTCATCCGAGAAATTGATAATTATACACTCCTATCTCTAAGAGAGGGATAGATCTAAAATGGACTCAGAAAGAAATGAGACGAGTATTTATATTGCTGTACGCAAACCAGCCTTGTTATTTTATAGTCACACTTAGCATAGCATAATTCCTTAAGGGGATCCTTAGAGACGATGCCAGAGACACAGCTGTGGACACAATGCCCAGGATAATTTCACCACCTGGGAACCAAGTGCCCCAAAGCTTCATATTAAGATGCATGGAGGGTACCAGAGGCATGATTAGTCATAAATTAGGGCCAGAATATAAATGGGCAGGCTGCAACATATCCTCCAGCTCAAAGAAAAGACATGAGGGAGGCTAAGAGAAACAGATTGAAAGAAAATCCTAAAAGTCTTCTATACCCATAGACACAAAGGTTGAAAAGGCATCAGTAAAAGCAAGGAGCCATGTGCACAGGGACACTCTGAATCCACGCAGTAAGAAATAATTTACGTGTGTGACAAAAAAGAAGATAAAGGCCAGCCCATTTAATACCACCATAATCCCAACTCGATGGCTGATAGTTAGTGTGTTGTTTGTATATCAAGAGGGCATGCCGTTTATTTCATTTGTAGTGTGGGATTCAACACCCAAGTGCTTCTAACAAGCTCAGGCTCTTGAGCAGAAGCCTTCGATCACCATCTGCATTTAATAAAGCTTGAACTTTGAGGATACGAGGAGAATATCTCTCATAAATGCTAGATATAATTGGAAACAGTCTCTATATAATTTTCCCTTAAAAATTACTGTGACTGCCTTTGAAAGCCTCAAGTATTTATGTGTTAAGTCAGGACCCCGATTTGTAAATAAATAAATTGCCAGCTGTCATTTTTTTTTTAAACAAATGGGCTATCCATGTTACAAGGACGCAGGGCAGATAATAAATTGTGTCACACAAAAGCAGGATATTTTCCTTCAACATTAGAAGGCAGATAATTATTATACTTTAATTTCATCATGTACAAGGGTTGAAAGTTTTATGTGTACACTGACAGAGACTCAGAATGGTATTACATTATATTCATAAAGCTCTTTCATATCTCTGAACTACTTTAGACTGATTTTTAAAGAATTATAGAATGTTAGCTTTATAAGGGGGCCCTTAAATAATAGGAAACTTAACTAGTAATGTACAACAACTCAGACTTAGTATAAGAATGTAGGTCAGCTACATAGCTCCTCGATTCCAAATTTACACTGGAAAGTAGAAAATGGGAGAGAATATTAGATCCTATGGATGTACTCACAAACCCCTGGGCTCTGTGTAGTGACTTGCCATTTCTGTCCACAATCTAAGCATGAGAAACCAAGACTTTTTTTTTTTTTTTTTTGGTTCATACTTTTATCTGCTGAGGCTTTTTTTTTTCTTTTTCTTTTCCATTTGATTTCATTTCCTTTTAGTCTTAACACAAGTCGTGTCATCTGAGCACATTTTCCAAAAGGAATCCTTTGTAATAATTTTAAGGTAACAAATTGACCTGACATGATAAAAAAAGAAAAAGACATTAAAAGAAGCAGTGTGAAAACAAGATGATGAAACCCATAAAATCCAACTCTCATTCCCAGATACGTTTTTATGAGCTACCTTGAAGCCCCCTATCATTTACCAGTGCTCCCTGATGCTCAAACCTGGCTTTGCTCTGATAACTTTGTGTAGAGTTTCGGAAGAATGAAGAGGTTAACAAAAAAGGCCATTTTCATACTGGAAATAAAACTAGATGGTCAGTGTTGTAAAATGTTATTAGATAGCCTGTAAGATGAGATCTGTGAAGAAAGCATCAAATTTGACAATTGGAAAATCATTAATGATATTTTCTAGAAAAGAACCAGTGAGGTGATAGAGGCATCCAATTATAGGTGATGAAAAAGGTTAGATTTTTCTGTCTAAGAAAGAAAAAAGAAAGACTGGAGATAAGGTAGTAAGTAAAGGAGAGGCCAGGGCCAAGAAAGTTTTGTTTTGTTTTGTTTTGGAGTAGAAGTAACATAATAAAATCTGTGGGGAAGAAGCTGGAGAATGAGATATTAGAAATTAAAGGCAAAAAAAAAAAAAAAAGAGTAAATAGTTGATAAAACATTGCAGAAAAGAGGGAGAAGGGTGCAGTGAGAATGCCTGGCCTTGGGTTAGAGAAAGAAAAGCTTTCCCTCCAGTCCTGGAGAAAAGGTAGTGAAGGTGGGTGATGATGTATACAATTGTCTGTATGGAGATATGTAGATGGAATAGCTTCCCTCCGAGAATCTACCTCAGTTTTCATTACAAAAAAGACAAAGAGTTCCTGTGAGACTTTAGGAGAGCTGTTACAAAAAAGGAGACCAGTGTCTTGTAAATTCATGGTCTGGTATTGTGGAAGCCCAAGAAAGACGGTGACCATAGATTTGTGGTAGCAAAATCCTGGTAAACAGCTGAATGTCCCTGAAGGCAGGTTATAGACCCTAGAAAGCAGATGATTGGCTTGACTGAAGGATGACTGTTTGCAATGTGAAACCCCCATAAGGCGGAAGGAGCAAGAATTTTGGGTTGACCACACACAAAGGGGCTGAAGTGGGTCATACCAGGTCTGGTCTAGATGGAAAGGAAATATACCACATTGCTTTTTTAAGTAGAGAAACTTTAGTGCTGAGAAATAATATTAAAGAGAAATATGACAGAAAACATAACATGTTTGAGATTTATAGTCATTATTATAATTATTATATTTGAGATTATTAATAATCATGTCATGACAACAAGCATAAATAGGACTAACCCAGAAAAACTGGAACATATAGGAACTGTATTCAGAGGTTCAGAGAAGACAGTCACTGGACTTGCAAAGATTAAGGAACTTGATCTTGGGATTAGTTTTTGGATGGTCCACAATGCAAGTAAGAGTCAGGATGATGAGGATGAGCATGGGCTGTATTGTAAATGCTCAGTGAATTTGGGAGAGGGATAACAAGGTGGGTTGACAACTACAAGTAGGGTTGGAGTCTGTATGACAGCATGGCAGAAACATCAAAGAAGAGATAATGGATTGAGCTTAAGACAAAAAAAAAAAAAAAAAGGAAGCAATCAGAAGAAGACAATGAAGAACTAAAAATAATAAGGACTTTACAATAATTTTGTGTCTCACAGTATATGGGGACTAGGAGCAGAAGCAGCAACCATTCAGAAGAGGCACTGTTTCATTACATAAAATTAAGCGGTGTAAAAAGCCTTGGTCTCAAAAACATTTTATGAGGATCAGCCTCTTCTCTCCCTTCCTAAGAGAAAACATGTAACTTAGTGTGAAGAGAGAAAATATGCTTATCACCCATCGTATTACCATAGTTTATTACAGTACCTACATTTTCATTATATTGTCTACCGGGCTGGGAGGAGGGAAACTTCCACAGCTTATGTGTGTATTTCCATCATCTGATATTTGTCCTGTTGTAACAAAGAAGCTCTAGGCTAAGGCCTTTTAGCACAGCTAATGAGAACACAACCATTTTCTAGGCTGTTATCACTACACTCTTTCAGGATAGGTTACATTTCAAGTATCAATGCTACTGTAACCAGGCCAGCAATAAGAAGCACCAGACCTTGTTTAAAAAAAAAAAAAAACCTAACTATATTAGCAAAGTTAAGGTGAAAATACTTGGAAAGATTTTATTAATACAATATATACTTGATTTTATTGAAAAATGGATTTCTGCCATCTATTATATTAGATAAGTCCTTATCAGAAGTCACCATGTGTTGCTTAACTACAAAATCTGCCAAACAATATTAGTCATTGATCAGAAGCTATCATAGATACAACTCACCATGTCCGATGAAATTTACCATGACAATATGGTTGTTATACAGAGCTTTGTACAGGTTTAATTATTAACTCCCATTGGAGCAATATGTAATTGTGCACTTGCAATGCTAGTCAATCAATATCGTGAGCTGCTACTCGGGGCAGTAAGTGCCTGTATGTTAAGATACATGGCTGCAATCGCAACGATTATCTCTGCCCTGGCAATTTCTAAAGTGCTTCCATTTTCAAAATATTTGAGCCTTTGTAAGCTAATTCTGGCAGTTGGCACAGGAAGAACTCATCTACATTTTAAGATTTTGAGTTTACTTCTGAGTAATCATATGAGACTCAACAACTATTCATTGTGTATGAGTGGAGAGTGGTGTGTGAGATAAAAAGAATCAAGTTTATAGTCTTGCTTAGGAAAAAATAGACTTATAAAACTCCATTAGCCTATATCTGAGACAATCTTTGTATATGATAGAAAAAAAATATAGCAGACGTTCATAAGAAGGGGCCTGTGGGGGAAAAGTTCAGTTAGTAAGTAGAGGTGGCATGTAAAGTGGATGTGGAATGACAGTTGGAGTTGGAGACCATGGAGCTGTGTGTGTGTGTGTGTGTGTGTGTGTGTGTGTAGAGAGAGAGAGAAGGATATCTTCCAAAATGATAACTTATAAAACATTTACTATATTTTATGATGTGTGTACTTTTTACATAAATAGATTATGGTGAGGCTAGAAATTATAGATTCACTATTCAAAAGAAGACTAAAATATATATCGATCCACTCTTAATTTACACATGAGGAAACTCAGACTCAGGTTTATCCAAAGTGATATAAACACTTCAATGGACAGAATTAACACAACTTTGTGAATATATTAAAAACTAGTTAATTGTACATGTTAAATGAATGAATGTTGAATTGTATGGTATGTGATTTATATATCAATAAAACTCTTATCCAAAAATGGGCAAAATTAGGGATATAAGACTAGAGTTCATGTCTGCTGCTTTCCAATTTGGAGGAAAAAAAATATCCTAATCACCCTAACAGAATCAGGATACAAAGTAGCAAACAATTAAAACATGCCACTAACCTCAAGGTGCCTATCTTTCTTATCCCTCAAGTACCACTAAATGCAACTAACCATATTTGGCATAGATAGTGAGCTTGATGACAGGGTTTTGAGAATTCACGAACAAATAAGCCATGTTATATTTTACTTGTCATTTTCCCTGAATCACTAATATTCTGATTAGCAAATTCATGAATGATCCAAAACATCTGAAATGAGTAACAATATTTTGCACTTCCTCCTCCTAAAGGTGCTTGGATACTGGTAGTGATACCATCAGAACTGTCATTGGTGTTGTTATCCCCAGTCAAACCTTGAGTGGGGAGAGGGTAGGGTCTGAATAGTCTCCTCTGCTATCTCGGAAAATTACTGGAAAAAACCCTTCAAGTGCCATGGCAATATCCATGGCCACGTGGGATTTCTAAACATGATACCCTCAACATGAAACCATCCCTTGCCTGACGACTGCACAGTTGGTTAAGGGGTAGGGTCTCAGGGCATGCTTCCAGGCAGCTTGTGCTCTAAGAGCTCTGTGGCTCATGGTTGTAAAGTTAACCTATAAATCATACACCCTGCACTCCTCACCAAATTCTGGAACTGACATTTTCTGATTCTTATATGGATGGAAGATTGTACACAGGCTATGTTGTAATTCTGAGAATTCATTTTCCCTTAAAGTTGATACTAGAGATAGAACACCCACATTCATTCTGCTGTCTATTTATCACTTATCCAAGCACATATAACTAACTCCACATGATTTTGTCCTGTCCTAAGGATGACCATGCCATTATATTTCCTATGTCCTAGCAGGGTGCTTTTTTAAGTCCCACATCTTTCAAATAGTTGATAACACATTTTCAAGAACCATGGGGAGCATGGTGGAACAAAAGGGAGCAAGAGATACCAATAGGTCGAAAAAAAGACCAATTCTGTAGACCATCAACTCATAATCAAAGTGCTCAGAGACAGAAGTGAGACCCTTATTACCTCAGAAAAAAAGGAGATGAGAAAATCTCACCAATTCATCCTCCCTCCCAAACAATTATGTATTATTTCTTAAGTAGGTCAGCTCTGATGCAGACACATTATATAATGAGGCAGAGACAAGTTAATCTTTCCAGAGTTAAAGGATGAGAGAGAATCACAGCAAACAATTTTTAGGAAGCTCAGCATTACTGGATCAGGTAAAAATGCTGAGTCTTTTTTGAACACTGAGTTCAAAAGTCAGCTGTTGTAACAAGGCTGAAGGATTTTGCATCATTTAGTTGGTATTAGGAACTAATAGGAAATGTACTTATTCCCTAAAATCAGGTGTTTTTTTTTTTTTCAAGTGCTTGTGATTTGGAATTTGAAGAGAGCCTTGCTAAAATTCTATCTTAAGAGAAAACTTCAAAGAGTTTCTCTTGTTTTATTTTTTGAAAAGAACACATACAGACACTAAGGCTGCAATTAGAGCCATTCATTATTGCTGCTCAGGGACGCCTCCTACTTCTCAGCTGACACTTCTCCTTAATTTCTAATTGTGTCATTACTTCTTAAAGGATTTTACTGGATGAAAGGAATCATTTCTTCATAGTAGAAGTGGAGTAATGCAAGACACCCAGTTCAACCTACGCCTTCTTAAACTTGATGAGTGGTATCTAGGCCTTGATTTCTACCTAGATTCCAAAATTAGATTAAATTTCACAGAGCTGAGTAGGATAGGTGACCTTATTGTATGAGTGTGAATTCAAATTAAATACAAAACTGAAAGCAGATGATACCCTTTAACGATAATGAAGAAAAATATAGGAAAATATAAGAAGGTGCCTGTTACATCTAAAATAGATTCTCAATCATACTTCCAAAAATGTCTTCCAGCAGGCTTAAACAGCTGTTCTTCAATGGAATCTCTTGGATCAACAATTATATTTCATATTCAATCTTATGTTCAGTAGTATGGCATTTGCGATTTCTCTATTTAACAATGCACTTATATCCAAATACTTTTAAAACCTGTACTCGAAACCCTTATTCTGAGCACTAAATTAATGTATTTATGGCAGCATGAAGGTACTTTCAGATGAAAGCTTCAAATAAATAAAAAACAAAAAATGCAATACGTGCCCTCTTCAATACCCACCACCAGGCTCACCCAACCCCCCTCCAAATCCTCCAAAACCCTCAGTTTGTTTCTCATGAACAATGACTTTTGGAACACTGAAAAAATAAAATAAAATATATTTTTTTAAAAAATGCTGTTTCTTGATAAATGCACATACTAAAGTGTGTTCACACACGTTTTAAAATAATTGTCAGCATTGAATGAACATAGTCTTCAAAGTGTAAGGTGTCCTTAAAATTAGACACATATATCTAATAAAGAACCAAAAGGTGGGATCAGACTTTGAAGGCTTTCCAGTCCACCATTCATCTATTAATCTAAACAAGACAACTGCCCAGAGAATTCCTTAATAAGTACGATCTATTTCTTTTCCTTTACTTCTTTCCTTCAACCACAAACTAGGCTGTCAGGTGGTGTCTCAAGCTTAACAAGACATCTGGAGCAGAGGGATGGAGCTAAATGAAATCTATAACAGCTAATCCCAGACTCTGAGAATGAGGGCCACACAGAAAGACCTGATCAGTCTGTTTCCATCTCCAGAATGAAATACCATCAGAACCTCTGCTCTGAAGTTACCCATACACTTAGATTGAGTGACCTGTCAACCCTTACTGAGAACTGCTGTATGTGGCATCAGGGGTTGAGTCTCCATCTTCTCTCGGGGAGAAAAGACACAGATAAATAACTAGAGCTAAATGCAAACACACAAATATATTCTAAGAGGGTGACATAGGAAGAATTAATTGCAATAGAATTAGCCAAAGCTTCGTGAATGCCAGGTCATTTGACCTGAGTCTTGAAATAAAAGTAGTATTTTGGGAAGTAAGATCAGGCACAGTGATAGCATCACAGAGGTCATGTTATAGCAACGAGGATCCTATGGGACTGGCAAGGTCCACTAAGTCAACTCACAAGCTCACTGCATTAGATATACTTGGGGATCTGACCACAAATTTAGATTCTACATTTGCCTCATTCTATACGTGTGAGATGGATCCAGGACTCCACTGCACAGTCAAGTTTGAGTGTGACCCCATGGGGATAGGAGATATGATAAGCAACATTGAAAAGCAGTTTGTACCAGCTCAAGGAGAGTGTGAGAAGTCCAAGGAGTTTGAGTTTTGTTTTTTCTGGAGATAGAATAGAGGTTCTTGACTGCTCTAGTCCACGATATTTTGACCTTAATAAAAATATTTGGTAAAGTCAGAATATTTCTATATTAGTATTTTTAGAAGATCCTTATCATCAAGGATACTTAAATACCAATTGTAAATCAAGGGATGAAAACTGAGTAAAAGGTCACAGTTACAAGGACATGCACATATACACAAGCAAGAAGTTTACAACCTTAGCAACGGTATTTGTATGACAATCTCAATAATAATGGCTTTCCATCTCCTTTGCACAAGGATATGGTCACTCCAGAGGCATGGGATGGTATCTACCTAAAGACTGAAGGACCCTGGAGAGTTCTTATCTCTATCACTAACTTGGGCAATTTAAACCTCTCTGTGCCTCAGTTCCCTGCTATGGGAGAACACAATAATAGTGTCTGATGAGTATCAAATGATCTGGCAAGAATCACAAGGAAAAGGGTAAAGTTCTTCTTTCACAAGACAAGTAGGTAAAAGAACTTCTTAACATTAAATTGGGATAAGGGTGCCTGGGTGGCTCAGTGGGTTAAAGCCTCTGCCTTCGGCTCAGGTCATGATCTCAGGGTCCTGGGATCGAGCCCCACATCGGGCTGTCTGCTCAGCAGGGAGCCTGCTTCCCCCTCTCTCTCTGCCGGCCTCTCTGCCTACTTGTGATCTCTCTCTCTCTCTCTGTCAAATAAATAAAATCTTTTAAAAAAATTAAATTGGGATATATAAAACCCAATATTAAATAGAGAGGCATCATTCAGTTAAGTGTTTCTAGGGAATACTTTCTGATTCCTGAATTCTACGGAAATAATCCCATTTTCAATACCTCTTCAAAAAATATTTTTTAAAAAAATGTATAAACAAGACCAGAGCCTTCCTGAGATCAGTTGTTCTGCCAGAAGCCCAAGTCCCCAGGGCACCTTGCATCTGATCCCTCCCTTCCCATGGCCACAAAGAGGAGAGCAGATGCACAGAAGAGAGAATTGAGCAGCTTATCATGGAAAATCTAATTTACAATAAAATAAGATCATGTGCCAATGTAAAGCCACGGCTGGAGAAGAAACTTTCTTGAAAACCTATTTAACACAAATCTGTACATGTTGAAAATATTTCCCCAAGTTATCAATCTTCCACTAAGGCTCCCACCGGATGCTGGCTAGCCCCACAATTGTGTTTCTCCCCTGCTGCTCAGGTCCCCCCAGGAGAAAATCTATCAGTGACTTGCATGTTGCTGATTTATGAGCATAACCATAAATCATGTGCTGCTAAATACTACTTTAAAACTATCTCTTCAAATCTTCTCAGTTCACATTTGGAAAAATTAAATCTTTTCTCCTGACATAATTCTGGGTTTTATCAAAGACACAAAGAGCCAGGATTCTGCTCTTTGACCCTCTCTGTCTTCTGACATGAACAGACTACTGTCTAATACTTGATGGGTATCACAGGGGAGAAAAGTGAATATTATCCACCTAAACAAAGAATTACCTAGCAAATCACCACCTTGGAATTGGATTTGCTCAATTCATGCTCATAAAGCAACGCAAAGTCATTATTTTTAATTTCCATTTTATAACTGAGGATATCCAGGCCCAAAGAAGTTAAGTAATTTGCTTAAGATGTCATAGTTAATTTTTGGCAATGCCAGATATGCTAGATAATGCCTGAAAGGAGGATGAGAGGCAAGCAAGATAATGGCAGAAGTCATTCCTTTCAAAAGGAATGCTTTATCTAAGTTACAGCTGATGTCCAAACTGAGTCTACAGGGTTTCCGAGCTACCCAACCCAGGGAGATAACCCCTTTCCCCCAGCAGGTGTCAGTGTGGTGTATGAAAGAGCATCAGATACCTGCCCCAGAAATTACATTCCCTACCTTTCAGATTTTACCGCGTGTACATATGGAGAGTTAATAGAATTATACGTTATAACTGGAAACTTAGATATTTTCTAATTCCTCAGTTTACAGACAAAAAAAAAAATGAAGGCATAAAAATAACTTGTCCAAGGTCATATGCCTATAGGCAGTTAGGATTAGGATATGATTCCCTTGAGTCCCCTTTCCACGGACTATCCTTTACTCAGCTCTCAGCTCTGCTTCCTCAAATTCTTGTTCTAACTGGCCACCTGGTGTCTAGGGTTTCTTTACCTGCAGGAAAGCTTTCTGCAACTCTCTCTTAAGAATGGAAGGAAAATCTGTAGGAAGAAGCATTTTTAAAATAGAAAAAAAAAATAGGAAAAAAAAGCACTAAGACCTTAAGTTCTTTCTCTGACACGTTTCCTCAGTTAACCTAATATCTAGAACATAAAAAATTCTATAGTTAGAAGAGAGTGAGCTACCAGATCCAAGTCTTCCCTTTTTTGTTTTTTAACTACTAACTAAACTATAGATTTTATTTGGATTAACCGATTTTTACATGAATCTTATCAGGACCCAATTAAGGATTCAACATTGAATTTAGTTGGCATGCCTCCTTAATCTCCACAGGTCTGTGATAGTTTCTTAGCCTTTCTTTTTTATGACCTTGGCAGTTTTGAAAAGTATTGGTCAAGTATTTTGTAGAATGTCCCTTAGTTTAAGTTTATCTGATGTTTTTTTATGCTTAGGCTGGGGACACAGGTTTGGGGAACAGTACCACAGAGTTGAAGTTCCATCTTCATCACATCCTATTGGGGTGCATGCTATTAATACAACTTATTACTGGTGATAACCTTGATCACTTAGTTAAGCTAGTGGCTGGCAGGGTTTTCCACACTGAAGTTACTGACATTCCCCTTACCCTACTCTACTGTTTGGATAAGGATAACTAAGTCTAGCCCACACTTAGATTATTTGGAATACTTTTATAAGAAGGATCTGTGACTCCCCCCATATTTATTTATTCATTAGTTGCTTATTTATATCAGTATGTATTTATGTATACATATTTTTTATACTTTCAGTTATATAAATTTGGGTTGTAATCCAATACCACACTATTTATTTTCTAGTCCAAATGTTCTTAGTTCTGGTAGTTGGGAGCTCTTTGGAATTGTTTCCAGTGTCCTTTTGACATCTTTAATTTTGGAGCACTTCTTTGCTTTCTGGCACTGCTAGATGCTTCATGTTCATCTTTCACTTTCCCTGCCCCAGATTTAAAATCAGCTATTTTTCCAAGGAGCTCTGGTTCCTTTTACTACATAATGGTATTTAGAAGCCAAAATCAAGTTGCTGGATGTGCTAATTCCTACCAGCATGTCACTGCCTCTAGTCCCTCTCCATGGACTGAGCTTGGACATATATATATATATATATATATATATATGCATAATGGCCCGTGTATACACACACATACAATTATTTCTGACTCTATCTTTATCAATATCTTACCTATCTATATCTTACCTATATTCAACTAATCAAAAATTTTTATTGATATCTCTGATTCTAGTCCAATACCATGTGGTGCTTTCCAGCCTAGTCTCCTTGACCATCTGTAACTTTCTTCTCTAACAGTAGGAAATCTGATGCTCACCACACATCACATATTTATTTAAAACAATATTCCCCTGTTAAGGCTGGAATTGTGTTTCTCGCCCAAATTTCATATGTTGAAGTCCTAATACTCAGTATATCAGAATGTGACCTTATTTGGAAATATGGTCTTTAAAGAGATGATTAAGTAACAATGTGATCCTTAGGGTACACTCTAATCCAATATGACCACAGTTCTCATAAGAAGAGGGAATTAGGACACAGGCACTCACAAAGTTAAGACCACATGAAGACACAGGGAGAACAGACAAGGAGAAAGGCCTCAGAAGAAACCAACATGCCAATACCTTGATCTCAGACTTATAGTCCCCAGAACTGTAAGGAAATTCTTTTTGTTTGTTTTTTAATCCACCCTGTCTGTGTTCTTTGTTGTGAAAGTCCAGTGAATACATACAGAGACCTAGTATGGAAAGGAAGGTTGACAAGACAAAGAGAGGACAAGTCACTTGTACAAGGTCACAACTAACAGGAGTACCAAAGTCTTCTGACTTCTAGGCCAGAGAAGCTTTTCTCTAAAAGAGCACATTTCTATCTAACAATTATTTTTGTTTGATTGTTTTGTTTTCTATAACCACACTTATTATTTTTGGCCTCTGATTCTATGAATTTGATTTATTCACCTGATAATGCATATGGTATAACTATAGGTACCTTTCCACTGTGAATTTAGAAATGGAGTAAGTGAAAGGGGCATCTATAAAGTAAGTTACAAATCAGATCAGAGTGCAGCTATTTAACAGCAGAAGCTATTCTGGAACTTCTATATCACAGGGGTTTTATAAGGTACCAGTCTGGTTACTGTACAGGCTAGGGAGCTTCCCTTAGAGCTTTATTTGCAGCAACTTACATTGTATGGAAAAGTAAAATATGTGATAAAGATGCTTTTGTCTACATTTGATGTAAGATTGAAAAATCAGGGGGCGCCTGGGTGGCTCAGTCATTAAGCATCTGCCTTCGGCTCAGCTCATGTTCCCGGGGTCCTGGGATCGAGTCCTGCCTCAGGCTCCCTGCTCAGTGGGAACCCTGCTTCTCCTTCTCCCACTTCCCCTGCTTGTGTTCCCTCTCTCACTGTATCTCTCTTTGTCAATTAAACAAATAAAATCTTAAAAAAAAAGAAAGAAACAAAAGAAAAGAGAAAAGAAAAGAAAAGAGAAGAAAAGAAAGGAAAAGAAAAGAATAAAGAAAAATCAAACAGCATTACCCTGTCCAAGAATGTTATTGTTTTCTGTTTGGGTGATTTGAAGGAGGGGTTAATACCCTCTTCCCAAGCTCCCATTGGTACTGGCATGGATTCCCAAACTACTATCCATCCCCACAAGCTCCCATCACTAACAATGGATTCTTCATAGAGTAGCAATTTTAGGGATTGTAATCTGTGAATTTAGAAATAGAGGAAATATTTGGTGTTTGGAATAAAAAAAAAAAATCACTAAAAAAAAAACAAGTTATTTAAGAGAGAACTTTCCAAACCCCCCTACTCTTTTTCTCTCTAAAGTAATAGATATAAAAGAAGGTCAGTTATAAGCAAGGATACCTTAATGAGGTAGAAAGATTCTCAGGCCAAAATCAGACTTGAATGCAGAAAGATTCTAATCTGGATAGGGTGTGAGTGAGGTTGGTCAAGAGTAGA
Source organism: Procyon lotor (assembly GCA_028646535.1). Taxonomy (NCBI): domain Eukaryota; kingdom Metazoa; phylum Chordata; class Mammalia; order Carnivora; family Procyonidae; genus Procyon; species Procyon lotor. Next base: position 15,392,932 of record CM053616.1, read on the forward strand.
AGCATGGGGGAAAAGGGTATAGTAGGTTAAACTCTGTTCCCCCAAAATGATATGCCCAAATCCTAACTCTGGTACCTGTGAATGTAACATTATTTGGAAATAGGGTCTTTGCAGATGTAATCAAATTATGATGCAGTCATACTGGATTAGGGTGGGCCCTGAATCTAATGACTGGCATCCTTATAAAAAGAGGAGAGAACTCCCATGGAGGGAAAAAGGCTCTGTGACTTTGGGGTTCTAGATGGGAATGATTCAGCTCTAAACCAAAGAATGCCAATTGTTGGGAGCCACCAGAATCAAAAAGAAGCAAGGCAAGCTTCTTTACTAGAGACTTCTGAGGGAGTATGAACTTGTTGACACCTTTCATTTTTCTAACAGAAAGAATAAATTTCTGACTCTTTCAAACCACTCAGTTTTTTACATTTTTATAAAGCTAACCCTAGGAAGCTAGAGGAAGATTTTTGGAAGTAAATTTCTATTGAGAGATGAGTAGCTCTTGGCTAGAGAACTGATGTTACTGGCAAGGCGATCTCTACAGAGGAAATAGTCCCTCAATCTCCCACCCTTATACCAAGACAAGGAGTGCCTCTTACATTCATCTAGTCAACTCTCTTCATCCTGAGACAATGGGCATAACCAAGTTGTTAATGCCTGCCTAAAGGGAATGAATGTACTAGTTATACCAACAGAATATTCTAAAGTACATGGTAGTGACCTTTCTCATCACAAATTAATAAATCTGCCGGTGTATTTTGTTAATACAAATATTCCCTTGAGGGACAGACCTGCTTGTGTGCTAGCTAAGTCAGGTTTTAGAGATTACAAAGCTCTGATTTCTGACATCAGTAAATTCACCTCCCTGAGAAATTTTTTGGGAGACAACTGCCAGTCTTCCTGACTAAGGCACCATTCATACTATTTAATTCTTCTTTTTTAAGAACTTCTACAGAAGGTATTTCACTTCCTTATGACTCCTTCTAGTACTTTTTCTGTAATTAATTGAGGTCATTTCATTGTATACATTGATTTATATTTTGTACATATTTTCAAAGAGTCTAAGCTCCATCTCTACCAGTGACTGCCTGTCACCTTGGGCATAATATTGAGTCCCCCAGAATCTTAACTTTCTTGATGATAAAGTGGGTACAGTAATGACTGTTCTGCCCATCTCTCTTGGTTCTTCTGGGGATAAATAAATGACTATCAGTGGAAATACTTTTAAAATAAAAAAACAGTACTATAGTATTATTGTTGTAATTATTATTATTATTAACTTTATTTTTCAGGCACTCTATTTTTGCAATGTTGTCAATCTTATCACAAAATAGAACAGCTTATGCAATATATCCTGAACATGTTCATTTGTGTAAAGTAAGCTCACCCTTCAAGCCCCAACTCAACATTGATCTGCCTTAAAGCCCCTACTGCTCAATCAATTGTCTTCCTACAGTACAGAAGTCCTACAGTAGGTATTTGTACACATGTGTTATTTCCTGCACTCAACTGTTAAGTCTTTATGGGCAGAATCCAATCTTATCTCTCTATATCCCTACAACATGCAATGCTTTTCACATGGTGTTCCCAGATATGTTGACTGACTTAAAGCCACATTTATTATCTCATGCAATTTATGAGAGTCAGGAACGTAAACATGGCTTAGCCCAGTATTTCTGGTGCATGGTCTCTCATAAGGCTGCAGTCAAGATGTCAGTTGGAACAACAGTCATCTGAAGGCTTGACTGGGCTAGATGGTCTGTTTCCAAGCTCACTCACATGGCTATTGGTAGGAAACCTCAGTTTCTTGTCGCATGGGCCTCTCCATAGGGCAAATCACAAAATGGAATCTGATGTCCCCCAGAGAGAGTGATTCCAGAGATGTAAAGAGAGACAGACAGAGACAGAGAAGTCACACTGCTTTTTATGACCTAATCTCCAAGTTGCACCCTATCACTCCAGCTCATACTCAACAGGAAAAAACTATACAAAGGTGTCACTATCAGGATGCAGAGATAACTGGGGGTCATCTTGGAGGCTAGCTACCACGATGACTGACTGACTGAATGAGTATGTCATGTTTATCTTTAATTTACATTCTGCTCAGGGCTTTTTTCTTCTCCCAGTCAAAACAGACTTGATTTTACTTTTGCTAAAATGTGCTCAGGAGTGCAAATGCCAACCAATCATTAACTTTATCTGATTCAGGAAAGATGATACAATAAAGAAGTCTGAAGCAAAATGGATTATCCAATCATTATTGGTTCTATCCTCACTTCCACTATTATGTATACACATAAGTGACTGAATAAACTTTTACCTACTAACTGTAGATAATCTCTTTAGCAAAGTGATACCAATAAAATCGGCAAGTATATGCCAACTGAAATAAGACAGCAAGTTGTTTTTATATTTTCTAATTTATACTTCCCATTTCTCATATCAAGTCCAGACTCCTCTGCCTTCTTTTCACAGTGAAGAGCCACACATATTAGGTCCCTATCCCATGCTAGGCACTGTGCATGAGAAGAAGGTGATGAAGAAGCTCAAGGTCCCTACTTTTAGTCAGTTTATATAGGGAGTCAAACAACACGCACTACAAACTTTTTTGGAATCTAATACATCAATTTATCTGACCTCATTCTATGACTTCACACCTTGGTAGTCACTGCCTATGAATTTCTTCATGCCTCTCCATTTACCCTAAGTTTCTCAATATTTTTTGAAGGCTACCCAAAATGGAAAGTCTTCCATAAAATTTTTAGTGAGTCCAGGTGCTTTCAATAACCTCTGCTTCCTTGAGTTTCTATAGCAAATTAGCACTTAATTATGAACTATCTTGTTTCTTTTTTCAAACGGCTTCAAGTGATTTAGTCATGCTGCCCCAAACAGATGGTGTTTTCTTTGAGGTTCAGGCTCCTCCCCAATGCTTCAAAGGTACTCAATAAATACTTGCCAATTGATGACTAATAAAGATAAAGTGGTGCTTCAATGTCCTTGGCCAAAACTCTGTGCATGTGAATCTGGACTAATAAGACTAGTTTCTGAATTAATATTCTAGGTGCCTAAGGCTGAGCCTAATTTGAATTAAAATTTACATAAATTATTTTAATCAAAATAAATGCACAGGGCCTTAATCTTTTCTGTACTTAGGATTTATTGGAGAGATTAATAAGTTACTGTTGCTTAGTGTAGAAGCTAAGCAATTGGAATGTTAAATATTCCAAATTTTTTCATGGCTACACACAAGAGCTAATGTTATTTGCAGCATTCTTGAGATGGAATACCTGAAACAGCGTAAAGTCTTGGAAATAATTGTGGCTTTAGAGTCACACAGACCTGCATAAGATAAATTCTAGTATTTGGCAAATTGCAATCACTCTAAGCTCTTCTTTTCTCCTCTATATCACGAGGACATGTCTATTTGTTTTTCAGCACTAGCTGTGCTTATACTACGTCTACTCTTTTCAGTAGTTTTCTAAAGAAACATTGGAATTACATTGTTTTATCCATGGGGGAAATTTATCGTTAATTGTCCAACATATCAAAATAAAAAAAAAAAAAAACTCACCAAATATTTTCAAAAACTTCATTATTAAAAAGGTCCCTTGGATGGTCACATATGACACTGCACTCAAGGAAATGGTAGAAAATTTGGACTCATGGTTTGCTCAGATTTCAGCAGATCATGAAAGAGCCTTGAGGCAAAGACCCTTACAAAGCAAAAAATTAAGAAATAAGAATGGCCAAAGGTAACTGAAGAGTCATGTAAATGAGAGCACTATTCTCTGGATTTTTGTTCCTTTTTTTGAGCGCAATATGCTTTTCTTTAAGGCAATAATCCATTGTTATTCTGGATTGACAGGCTTCACTTGAACAGTCACATATTTCAACAGTGGATGTCTGTGTCCCATCTACATTGCCTATAGATTTTAGATTTCTAAAGACATTTAGGTTCTAGTTGCCACTGCTGATTCCCATGAAACACTTGAGTAACAATATTTGGCTTTGAATTTTCAAATTATTTTTGTTTTGTTTTGTTTTGTTTTATTCTGCTTGCTAACAGTCTACAGTATCAAGAAAATATTCGTAGAATGCATCTCTAACTTGTGTGTATACATTATCTAAATTTATTTACAAAAATATCCACATTTTTAAAAGTATTTAGCTAATATACTAAGATAAATTCAAGCTGTCTCCATATTGCTTGAGCAAATTGAACTACATCAAAGTCTTTTTAGAATCAATATTTACAATAGATCTGGGCAGTAGATTCATTTATAGAGTAAAAATTGCTGAGCAGAGGGTTAGGAGACATGGGTCTCAATCTGAATTAATTATAGTCTGTGTCTAAGAATAGAGAAAGAAGATCATGGCCAACCTATAGTAGAAGCACCATAGGAAAGAATCTTGGAAGAAAATTACACTGAAGTGCAAGATGATTTATATTCTGGATATGGCAAGAATGGCATCAAGTCAAATTCTACAGATTAGCCCAAAATTTCATGTTCTCAGGGGGAAATTATAGAGAAAAGCTAAAAAACTGGCAAAAAATATGATTAAGGAAAGTTCTCAATAAGGAAGATTACTGCTAGGACCTCAGCCCTGAACAGTAGTTGATTTATCTTCAATTCTCTCAATTCCACCACAGAGAGACTTATGGCATTTTTAGAATTACGTGTGAAGGAGCTCATGAATCATACTGAACTTATTTGTTCCACTCAAGAAACTCTGATACAGTTGACAGGAAATAGGAAAGGCTGCCTGTGGTGATAACTTGTTGATCTAAAGGGGTTCTAGATCTATGGATTCTGATGGGATTCTCCTTCAGGATCTTAATTAAGTGTTTCTGGGTTTGGGACACTGTTCTTAAAAATATGGGCTGACAAAGTAGAGGAGACATTAACTCCTTCCTGAACAAGTATTTGAAAAAACTCATTCTTCCTGTGTGGTTCTCCTTTACTACTCACACAGAACACGTCACTTAGGACAGTTCTGGTCACCAATACATGGTGGTTTTTCCTACACTGAACAGTTCTCTGTGATGCTAGCTGGTTGTGCTATAGTTTAACTCAATTCTAACACTATCTACATGAACAGAACATCAAATTCCCACAGGTTAAGGATTCAATCCCTTAAGACTGCCCCACTGACCCCTACCTTCAGACCTCAATGTTAAATCCAGATTATTATCTGTGCTTCTGACCAACTGGCTATAAATTAGAGATTTCCAGGGCTCCTTCCTCAGGGAGGGAAGATTAATTTGCTAGAATGGCTCACAGAACTCAGGAAAACAGCTTATTTACTAGACTGCCAGTTTATTATAAAAAGATATAACTAAGGAATAGTCAGATGAAAGAGATATACAGGGCAAAGTATGTAGAAATGGAGCTCTGCGCTTCCATACTCTTTCTGAGCCACTCTCCCAGCACCTTCACATACCAACCAACTCTATATACTGTCTGAATAACATACTTTTTGGATTTTTATGGAGCTGCATCCAAGTAGGTATGATCAATCATTAACTCCACTTCTAGCTCCTCACCTCTTTTTGGAGAATGATGGGGGGTGAGCTGAAAATTCCAAGCTTCTAATAATGGGTTGATCTTTCTGTGACCAGCCCCCATCCAGGAGCCCACAAAGAGTTGCCTCATTAAAACAAATGGTTTTCCTGCCTCCCAGAAAGTTCCAAGGGATTTAAACTCTGTGTCAGAAAGAGAGGTCAAAGAACAAATATTACAACGAAAAATACACTTACTATTCTCATCACTTAGAAAATCACAAGTGTTTTAGAGGGTCTGTGCCACAAACCAGGGAAATAGACCAATACATATATTTTCTATGATCTCACAATGTCACTTGGACTACTGAAACACTGTCAGCTACTACTCTGTTTCCTTCATAAGAAAAGGGAATTGATCAGTATAACAAAATAGGGAAATCTTTTTAAAGCTCAGAATTCACATGTTATAAGTAGTTGCACAAAATGAGGCCAGGATAGAAGAGATTCTGGTAAGGTATTTAAAACTTCCTTACTAAGGGGAGGAGCAAGATGGTGGAGGAGTAGGAGACCTAAATAATATCGGGTCTCAGGAGTTCAGCTAGATAGTTATCAGACCATTCTGGACACCTACAGACTTGAAAGGAGACCAAAGAGAAGAGGAACAGCAATCCTAAGAACAGAAAAGCAACCACTTTCTGGAAGGTAGAACGTGTGGAGAAGTAAATCTGAGGCGATATACAGGAAGAGAGACCACAGGAGGAGGGGCCAGCTCCCGGCAAGCATTAGAGCAGCAGAGCACAAAATCGGAACTTTTAGAAGTTTAGAAGCTCCACTGAGGGATGTTGCTCCAGAGGCTAAGTGGGGACAGTGTGTTCTTAGGACCCACATGGTCACAGAAAGACTGGGAGTGCCTGAGTGTGGCAGAGCACCAGGTATTGGAGTGGGGAAGCTGGCTGCAGAGACGGAGCCGAGGAGTAGGCTCTCAGCTCAGAGTTACCTTAAACTGCGATCCAAGACACAGTTGGGCCACTGCTCTTCAACAGGGACCCCTCAAGTGGCAGATCTGGGAGGACTCCCTCCTTCCTCCTCCAGGAGGAGTGGCACAGGACTATGCTGCAGGAATCTGCTGGGCTTGGAGACTCCAAAAGCGTCGTGCACCAGAGATAGAAATGTTCAGTCACAGGCTGGGTGAGCACAGAGTGCCACCTGAGACCAGGGAGATGGGAGTGATTGACTGCTTTCCTCAAAGGGTGCACTGAGAAGTGGGGCCCTGAGCTCTCAGCTCCTATGAGCTAAAGATTTGGAGGTCATCATTCTCATTCCCATCCTCCAAAGCAGTACAGAAAGGATTCAGGGAACAAAAGCCGCTGGGGCCAAAACCAAGCATATTACGTAGCCTGGACCCTGGCAAGTGCAGTGTATTCCTCCATGGGCAAAGACATTTGAGAATTATGGCAACAGGACTAGCAAAAACATTAGCAAGAACATCCAACCAAGACCAAGTTCACCAAACATTGCCAACTGCAGAACTCCAGAGCTAGGGGAATGCAACACATAAAATTCATGGCTTTTTCCCCCATGATTCTTGTCTTTCAAAGATAAATTTTTAAAATTTTATTTTTTTCTTATTCCAACTTTTAAAAGTTTTCCTCTTTCCTATTTTAATGTTTTTCACTGTTTTATTTTATCAATACGTTTTTAAAATATTTTTTAATTTTCATTGCTATACTCATATTTTATCCCTTCATTGTTCTTAACCTTTTCTATACATATAGGTTTTTCTTTCTTTAAAATTTTGGGACAGTTTCTTCTACTAGATCAAACTATACCCTAAATCTAGCTCATGGCTTTGTTCTAGTCTCCAGCCTGATAACATTCATTCCTGTTTTTTATTTCCTTCTTTTTTCTTTTTAAAGATTTTTAAATTTTATTTATTTATTTGACGAACAGAGAGAGATCACAAGTAGGCAGAGGCAAGCAGAGAGAGGGGAGGAAGCAGGTTCCCTGCTGAGCAGAGAGCCCAATGCAGGGCTCAATCTCAGGACACTGAGATCATGACCTGAACAGAAGGCAGGGGCTTTAACCCACTGAGCCACCCAGGCAACTCCTTTTTTTTTCTTTTTCAAGCAGCTTCTTATCTTATCAATTCCCTTTTATATAATCTTTTTTTAATTTTCATCTTTACAGTCACATTCTATCCCTTCATTGTATTTACCCTTAGTTTTGTTTGTATGTATAAGTTTTACTTTCTTTAAAATTTTGGGAGGTAGTTTCTTCTAACAGACCAAATATATCTAATATCAAGTGTGTGGCTCTGTTCTATTCACCAGTGTAATACATATACGTTTTTTCTTTCTTTTTTCCTTTTCTTTTTTTTTCCCCCTCCTTTCTTCTCCTCCCAGGTTCGTGTCTCCTCTGATTTGGTTAGTGTATATTTTTCTGGGGTCGTTGCTACCCTTTTACTATTTTGTTCTCTTTTCATCTAGTCTTACCTGAATAAAATGACAAGGTGGAAAAAGTCACTACAAAAAAAAGAACAAGAGGCAGTGCCGATGGCTAGAGACCTAATCAATACAGACAAGAGTAATAAGTCAGAACTAGAGTCCAGAATGATGATTATCATGGTGCTGGCTGGCTCAAAAAAAGCATGGAAGATACTAGAGAATTATTTTTTGGAGAAATAAAATCCCTTTCTGGAGAAATAAAAGAACTAAAATCTAACAATGTTGAAATAAAAAAAGCTATTAATGAGGTGCAATAAAAAGGGAGGTTCATACTGCTAGGATAAATGAGGCAGAAGAAAAAATTACTGATATAGGAGACAAAATGATGGAGAATAAAGAAGCTGAGAAGAAGAGAGACAAGCAACTACTGGACCATGAGGGGAGAAATCAAGAGTTAAGTGATACCATAAGACAAAGCAATAATAGAAAGATTGGGATCCCAGGAAAAGAGGAAGGGGGGGCTCAAGGTATATGGGAGCAAATTATAGCAGACAAGTTCCCTAATTAGGTGAAGAAAAAGTGTCAAAATCCAGGTAACACAGAGAACTTTTCTCAAAATCAATAAAAATAGGTCTACACCCCATCATCCAATAATAAAACTTACAAGTCTCAGTGACAAAGGGAAAATTCTGAAAGAAGTTTGGGACAAGAGGTCTGTAACATACAATGGTAGAAATATTAGCTTGGTAGCAGACCAATCCAAAGAGACCTGGCAGACCAGAAAGGAGTGGCATGATATATTTAGAGCACTAAATGAGAAAAATATGCAGCCAATAATATTATATCCAGTTAGGCTATCATTGAAAATAGAAGGAGAGATAAAAAGCTTCCAGGACAAACAAAAACTGAAAGAATTTACAAACACTAAACCAGTGGTACAGGAAATATTGAAAGGGGTCCTCTAAGCAAAGAGAGAGCCTAAAACTAACAGACCAGAAAGGAACAGAGAGAATATACAGTAACAATCACCTCACAGGCAATACAATGGCACTAAACTGATATCTTTCAATAGTTACCCTGAAAGTAAATGGGCTAAATGCCCCAATCAAAAGACATAGGGTATCAGAATGGATTAAAAAAAAAAAAAAAAAAAAAAACAAGACCCATTGATATGCTGTCTGCAAGAAACTCGTTTTAGATCCAAAGACACTACCACATTTAAAGCAAGAGGGTAGAAAACAATTTATCATGCTAATGGACATCAAGAGAAAGCTGGGCTGGCAATCCTTATATCCTTAACATGTACTTTTATATATTAAAATTAGATTTTAAGCCAAAGATTATAATAAGAGATGAAGAAGGACACTATATCATACTTAAAGGGTCTGTCCAACAAGAAGATCTAACAATTCTAAATATCTATGCCCCAACGTGGAAGAGCAGTTAATATAGACCAATTAATAACAAAATCAAAGAAACGCATCAGCAATAATACAATAATAGTAGGGGACTTTAACACCCCCCTCACTGAAATGGACTGATCACCTAAGCAAAAGATCAATAAGAAAGAAAAGCTTTAAATGACACACTGGGCCAGATGGATATCACAGATGGATTCAGAACATTTCATCCCAAAGCAACCAGAATACACATTCTTCTCTAGTGCACATGGAACATTTTCCAGGATAGATCATATCCTGGGTCACAAATCAGGTCTCAATCAGTACCAAAGATTGCGATCATTCTGTGCATATTTTCAGACCACAATGCTTTGAAACTAGAACTCAACCATAAGAGGAAAGTTGGAAAGAATTCAAATACATGGAACCAAAAGAGCATCCTACTAAAGAATGCATGGGTCAACCAGGAAATTAAAGAATTTTAAAAAATTCATGAAAACAAATGAAAATAAATACACAACAGTTCAAAATCATTGGGACACAGCAAAGACTGTCCTGAGAGGAAACTGTATAGCAATACAAGCCTTTCTCAAGAAACAAGAAAGGTCTCATGTATGCAACCTAACCCTACACGTAAAGGAGCTGGAGAAAGAACAGCAAAGAAAGTCTCAAACCAGCGAGAAAAGAGAAATAATAAATATCAGAGCAGATCAATGAAATAGAAACCAAAGAAAAGTAGAACAAATCAACAAAACTAGGAGCTTGTTCTTTAAGAGAATTAATAAGATTGATAAACCCCTGGGCAGACTTATCAAAAAGAAAAGAGAAAGGACCCAAATTAATAAAATCATGAATGAAAGAGGAGAGATAACAACCAACACCGAAGAAATACAAACAATTATAAGAACATATTGTGAGCAACGATACACCAGCAAATTTGACAATCTGAAAGAGATGGATGCATTCCTAGAGACATAAACTACCCAAACTGGAAACAAAAGTGAAAATGAACTTTTGGGACTTCATCAAGATAAAAAGCTTCTGCACAGCTAAGGAAAGAGTCAAAAAACCAAACAGGCAACCCACAGAATGGGAGAAGATATTCGCAAATGACATCACAGGCAAAGGTCTGATATCTAAGATCTATTAGATATATAAGATCTAAGAACTCCTCAAACTCAACACTCAAAAAACAGATAATCATATCAAAAAATGGGCAGAAGACATGAACAGACACTTCTCCAAAGAAGATATGCTAATGACTAACAGACACACGAAAAAATTGTTCATCATCATGAGCCATCAGGGAGGTTCAAATCAAAACCACACTGAGATACCACTTCATACCAGTTAGAATGGCCAAAATCAACAAGACAGTAAACAACAAATGTAGGCTGAGCCTGGTGGTAGGTGTTGAGGAGGGCATGTATTGCATGGAGCACTGGGTGTGGTACTTGAACCATGAATCTTGGAACACTGAAATAATAAAATAAAATTAAATAAAAATAATAAATAAATAAACTACCAAAACAGAACCAGGAAGAAGTAGAGAACATGAACAGACCCATAACTAGTAAGGAGATTGAAGCAGTCATCAAAAATCTTCCAAAAAAACATGGGGTGTCTGGGTGGCTCAGTGGGTTAAAGCCTCTGCCTTCGGCTCAGGTCATGATCTCAGGGTCCTGGGATTGAGCCCCACATCGGGATCTCTGCTCAGCAGGGAGCCTGCTTCTCTCTCTCTTTGCCTGCCTCTCTGCCTGCTTGTGCTCTCTCTCTGTCAAATAAATAAATAAAATCTTTAAAAAGAAAAAAATCTTCCCAGAAACAAGAGCCCTGGGCCAGATGGTTTCCCAGGGGAATTCTACCAAACATTTAAAGAATTAATACCTGTTCTCCTGAAACTGTTCTAAAAAATAGAAATGGAAGGAAAACTTCTAAATTAATTTTATGAGGCCAGCATGACCCTGATCCCAAAACCAAAGACCCCAGCATAAAGGAAAATTACAGACCAATATCCTTGATAAATATATATGCAAAAATTCTCACCCAAATACCAGCCAATAGGATCCAACAGTACATTAAAAGGATTATTCACCACGACTAAGTGGGATTTATTCCTGGGCTGCAAGATTGGTTCAATATCTGCAAATCAATCAATGTGATATAATACATTAATAAAAGAAAGAACAAGAACCATATGATACTTTCACTAGAAGCTGAAAAAGCATCTGACAAAGTACAGCATCCTTTCTTGATTAAAACTCTTCACATTGTAGGGATAGACGAGACATTCCTCAACATCATCAAAGCCATCAATGAAAAACCAACAGTGAATATCATTCTCAATGGTAAAAAACTGAGAGCTTTTCACCTAAGGTCATGAACATGGCAGGGCTGTCCACTATTACCACTGCTATTCAACATAGTACTAGAAGTCCTAGCCTCAGCAATCAGACAACAAAAAGAAAAAAAAAAAGGCATATGAATCAGCAAAGAAGAAGTCAAACTCTCACTCTTTGCAGATGATATGATACTTTATGTGGAAAACCCAGAAGACTCCACTCCAAAACTGCTAGAACTCATACAGGAATTCAGTAAAGGGTCAGGATATAAAATCAATGCACATAAATCATTTGCATTTCTCTACACCAACAGCAAGACAAAAGAAAGAGAAATTAAGGAGTTGATCCCATTTACAATTGCACCCAAAATCATAAGACAGGAATAAAAACCTAGGAATAAACCTAACCAAAGAGGCAAAGAATCTGTACCCAGAAAACTATAAAGTACTCATGAAAGAAATTGAGGAAGACACAAAGAAATGGAAAAAATGTTCCATGCTCATGGGTTGGAAAAACAAATATTGTGAAAATGTCTATGCTACCTAATCTACACATTTAATGTAATCTCTATTAAACTATCAAGTCTTGATTCAAGACTTCAAGCTCTATTACAAAGCTGTCATTATCAAGTCAGTATGGTACTGGCACAAAAACTGACACGTAGATCAATGGAACAGAATAGAGAGTCCAGAAATGGACCCTCAACTCTACGGTCAACTAATCTTCGACAAGGAAGGAAAGAATGTCCAGTGGAAAAAAGATAGTCTCTTCAACAAATGGTGTTGGGAAAGTGGACAGCCACATGCAGAAGAATGAAACTGGACCATTCCCTTGCACCACACACAAAAATAGACTCAAAATGGATGAAAGATCTCAACGTGAAACAGGAATCCATCAAAATCCTTGAGAAGAACAGAGGTTGCAACCTCTTTGACCGCAGATGCAGCAACTTCTTCCTAGAAACATTGTCAAAATCAAGGGAAGCAAGGGCAAAGATGAACTATTGGGACTTCATCAAGATCAAAAGCTTTTGCACAGCAAAGGAAACAGTCAACAAAATCAAAAGACAACTGACAGAATGGAGAAGATATTTGCAAATGACATATCAGATAAAGGGCTAGTATCCAAAATCTATAAAGAACAATAATCCAATGAAGAAATGGACATTTCTGCAAAGAAGAAATCCAAATGGCCAACAGACACATGAAAAAGTACCCAACATCACTTGGCTTCAGGGGAATACAAATCAAAACCATAGTGAGATACCACCTCATGCCAGTCAGAATGGCTAAAATTAAGAAGTGAGGAAATGACAAATGTTGGCAAGGATGCAGAGATAGGGAAATCCTCCTACACTGTTGGTAAGAATGCAAGCTGGTATAGCCACTCTCGAAAACAGTATGGAGGTTCCCCAAAAAGTTGAAAATAGAGCTACCTACAACTCAGCAATCACACTACTGGTATTTACCCTAACGATACAAATGTTGTCCTCCAAAGAGGCACTTGCACCCAAATGTTTATAGTAGCAATGTCCACAATAGCCAAACTATGGAAGGAACCTAGATGTCCATCAATGGATGAATGGTTAAGAAGAGATGGAATACACACACACACACACACACACACACACACACACACACACACACAGAGAGAGAGAATGGAATACTATGCAGTGATCAAAAACCTGAAATCTTGCCTTTTGCAATGACGTGGATGGAACCAGAGGGCATTACACTAAGTAAAATAAGTAAGTCAGAGAAAAACAATTATCATATGATTTCTCTGACATGAGGAATTTGAGAGGCATGTTAGGGGGGTCTTACAGGGGATAGGGAGGGAAAAAATGAAATAAGATGGGATCAGGAGGGAGACAAACCATAAAAGACTCAATCTCCAGAAACAAACTGAGGGTTGCTGGGGGTGGTGGGGGGAGGGATAGGATGGCTGGGTGATGGACACTGGGGAGAGTATGTACTATGGTGAGAGCTGTGAATTGTGTAAGATTGATAATGATTCACAGACCTGTACCCCTGAAGCAAATAATACATTATATGTTAATAAAACAAACAAACAAAAACAAAACAAAACAAAACAAAAAAACTTCCTTATTAAGCTTTATCCCAAGCAGCAATGATGAGATATACTCAGTTGGTGGAAAAATCTAACAGGAATAAGTGCATGACTATTAGGAATGAAAGAAATGAAGAGATTAGCATCCAATGCCATCATGTTCAGATGGAAGTGAAAAAGCTGAGGAGTAAAATTTCTAAGATTTGAGAAGTAGCTAACCTGAATGACATTGGTGGTGCTGAGCACAAAGACATCCTGGGTGAGGGCACAGTGGCCTGGCCTGTGTCCCTGTGGATTAAGGCAAGATTTTCTCCAGTGTTCATGCTGATATAGGTGGTCTTAGTTGACCCTTGAGGAGAAGGCTTGGATTGTGTCTGCTTCCATAACAGCGACTTTCTAATGCATCATAGTTAACCATGTGCACCTCTTCTTTTTTTCTCAAAGAGGGAGGGCTTTATAAGTAGAAGTATAGGGCTATTTTCCAGTTTACCTTGGAATTCCTTTCACCTTACCCAGTCACAATTTAAAAATAATGCCTGAATGAGAAATATTCAGGAAATGAAGAGCAGAGAAAGGAAGAGAGGGAAGTGGGATTGTAGAAGAAGCAAATGCTATTATTCCAGTAGTGCCCTGGACTACTCTTCTCTTTAAGAGTTGGCTAAAGGTTCTCTTGGAAAGCAAGTTTCACTTGAGTCTGCTCTTCTTTCCAGCTTACATCATCCAATATATGTGGCATTTACCTTTCCCCTAAGGGCTTATCCATTTATTCAGCCAATATTTATCAGGCTCACTTTGTGTTCCAGGCATAGCTCTATACACTGGTCATAATTAATAAACATGAGACATCAGGTCCTTGTTCTCTTGAAGCTTACATTCTAATGGAAGAAGACAGACATCAATCAACTAAGTAATCAAGAAAAAAAATAGCAAAGCTCTGCAAAAAATTAACATAAGGTGTTATGAGAAAAGGTGACTTGGGATCAGGGAAGGCCTCTCTTTGAGGATGTAGGACAAGGGCATTCCAGATGGAGAGAACAGACAGTGCTAAAGCCCAATGGCAAGAACAGTTTTGAGGTGTTCAAAAAGGATATCCCAAACAGAGAAATACGGGTGGAGAGTAGTAAAGAATGTAGAGAGTAGAATGATGCAGTAGCAGAGTAAGGTGGGATAGTTTACAAGGGGCTTTAAAAGATCATTTGAGGCATTTGGATTTTATTCCAAGCTTACAATAGGAAAAGACACAATAAATTACGTTTTTAACAATTAACATGAACAGAATTGTAAGGGAAAGATATAGTCAAAGACACTAATTAATGATCATTCCAGTAGACAGGGGAGAGATGGTAGTGGCATGGAGAAGGTGGTAGTAGGGTGTAGAGGGAGGAGGCAATGTAGGCTATGTATTCAATGTCATGCTTCTAGGACTTGACAGTGGCTGGAATGGAGAGATGAAGAAGAGAGGAAGCAGGAGCATTCTAATTGTTTGCTCACTTGTTTGATTGGAGCCACTCATTGATAGTAGTATCTGTTTACAGATATGAGTAAGAGGAAGATTAAATTTGAGAGAGAAAATCAAGTGTTTTCCATTTGGTTAAGTTAAATCTGATATATCTTTAAAACCAGTAGATAGATGCTAATTAGCTAGCTGATAATAAAAAATAAAGGTATGTTTCAGAACTAGAGAGAAAATCTATTTAGAGGTGCTAGAAGGCATTTTAAAAAGAAAAAAGCCCATTTTAGACTTGAGGGGGGTCAAAGTGATTGTCATCCCACATGCTGCAAACCATACCACACTGTACCAACAGCATCTTTTTAAAAAATGTATCAATAAACCAAATTTAACAGGTCAAGGTAAAATGATGAATTGTAAATATTTACTGGAGACCAAAGAAGTCTTGGTCTTTATCCTCAGAGAATGAGATTTAAAACAAGAAAGAAAAACATTACATGGAATAAATAGTAAGCTAGTACCTTAAAGCTATCTAAATATTTAATTATTTAATTCTTAGAAAGATATGGGCACGTTCAATTCCACTGTGTCAGAACATGCAAAAAGTATTAAGTCTTAATTGAACTAAATTGAGTAAGTGTTGAAATGTGTCTTCAGAACTTAAATTTATATCTACATAGCACAAAAACAAAAAGAAATGCAAGCACACATCTTTTATGAGTACTTTGAGAAACAGGGTAATACTGAGTGATAGCTGGTAGTAACAGTAGCTGTAAATATTAGGAAAATAGATTTAAAATTTTTGAAATAAATACCCACTTTGCATAAAAACATAATAAATTCACTTAGATTATGATTTGTGTCATCAGTAGTTTAAGCAGATTAGCCACCTGCACACTTACAGGCCTTTTTCAAAGTTCTTGTTCTTAGTTTTGTTTTTTTTTCTCTGAATGGTTTATAAGTCCTTTTGAATTTATATAAACAGTGAACCCTGCTCAACCTGTCTCACGTCTTCACCCGCAGCTTCAACTAGAACCAGGCAGATGGATGAGTTTGTCCAATCACTACAAGGGACAGTTGGAACACCCGTCTTGACTGATGTTATGCAAAATGTCAGAGACTTTTGAATCTCATCTTGGCAAGACATAATGGAAACTTTCCAAATCCAAAGACTGTAGAGAGCTGTACAATCACTACATAAAGGGACTGATGTGTTGCATATTGAATTCAGGCAATGATTACATATAATTGTATCATTACCATCATTACCTAAAGTGAGATTAATGGGAGCAACTATTCAGAAAAACAAGAAAGAAATTAGCTTTGAAGTAGCATAATGAAAGATTTTAAATGTGGGAAGAATTCAGTCACATTTTAAAATTACTGGTTGTGATTCCATCAAACTCACTAACCCCAAATCTTATTCACGGCCTCAATGCATGTGCTTTATTTCATTTGGCCACACAATGATTAAAAAAGGTCAGATATCTGTGGAATATAACCTCATAGCAAAGCTAATAAACTACACTGTCCAAAATGTTTAGTTTAATAAATGGACAGAGGGAGTTAGGAGAACAGTACTGACAAAGCAAATAAATGAAGTGTTTCATTTTCCTTTTTTTTTTTTTAGCATCATCAAAATCAACACATCAGTGGTATGATCCCTGTTAGAAGCAAAGCAACATGGTACAGATGAGGACCATATACGTTTAATGTTAAGTTGGAGGTTAGAGATTTCTAACATCCAAAATAAGTTAACAGCCCAATTTTATTCAAATTTTATTCATATAATCTACATACAAGAATTCTACTGGTTGTTTTTTCCACTAAGGGCTGTGTGAATGTTCTAACCATAGATGTATATAAGACAAAGACTTCTGCTAGTTTCTGACTCAGAGTAGGAAGATGTTTTGAACCATGGATTCTGCAAAGGAATGATGCTAGGATTCTAAACTAGAGGAGTCTTGACATCTGGAAATGCACTTTCCTCCCCTTCCTGTAACCAACAGGTTTTTCTAAGAATCTCCAAAGAGATTATATACATGCTCAGCCGCCTGAGACCTGGGAATAAATGTGAACACTCAGTTCTGTATCTAAACCTAAATTTGGACATAGACCTTGGTTTAGAAATCATTACGGTACAGACATTTTGTCAGTTGGGTTCAATCAATATGTCAATTAATATTAAGGCATATGCATATACTATCTAAATTACATTATTCATAATTTATACAGTAGGTTTCTTTGCACTTTGTATTCACTCTGTAAACTCAAAAGAATAAAAAAACTATACATCTGCTAGTCTATAAAAACAGTACTTATAGTGTTATTATATTTATAGTGAATAAGAACTGCTTACCCCTTATATGATGTAGCACTTAACATATTTTAAGTATTTGTTATATATCTGTTTTTTACAAAAGCTTAAGAGATAGAACACCCAAGCATCATTACCCGTTTTTATAGAGAAGGTATAAAACAGAAAGAAGACGAAGGTGAAACAGATAAAGACTTAAAATCATTTCTTTCTACTCCTAGCTCAAAGCTCTTTTCAAAGACAGCACTGTCACTTACAACTACATGGAATTAAGAACCAGCTCCAGTGATGACATTTATCCATATTCAGCCACACCCTTTACACCTACATGGTCTGAACTACTATCACTTCCTTCTTGGCAAGTGCAATAATTCTCTTACTAACCTCCTCTTTCTACCCTCTCCAATTCTCATAATTTTTGCAGCCTACAGCAAGGCTGATTCTTCTAGATTGGTATGCAGATCATGGCACCTCTCCATTTAAAACCTTCAATGACTTAGCACTTGTTCTTAGAAAGACCAAACTCTGAACATGGCCTACTTTCTCTAGATCTCTATTCAAATATCAGCTTATGCTTCCAGTGGCTCTCCATAAACTAGTAACTCTTCTCTCGGCTCCCCCACCATCACTCTCTGTCCCCCTCACCTGCTTAGCTTTCTTCATAACATTTCCCACCTCACATATTCTCTATTTATGAGTTTAACTGTTATTTATCTCTTTTCTTAGAGATTAATCAGTTTTGTTCACTTCTATATCCCCAGAATAGCACCTGATAGCAGATGCTCGGTGTTTATTGAAAAAATAAATGCATAAATTCTGTCTTAGTCCATTTGGGTTGCTGTAACAAAATACCACAGACTGGGTGACTTACAAACCACAGAGATTTACTTCTGACAGTTCTGGAGGCTGGAAATCCAAGATCAGACTGCCAACATGGTCAAGTTCTGTGAAGACCTTCTTCCAAGTTGTTAGACCGCTGACCTCTTGCCATGTCCTCACATTGTGGAAGGGGGTAAGGAGCTCTTTTATAAAAGCACTAGCCCCTTTCACATGGGCTCCACCTTCATGACATTAACATCTCCCAAATGCTTCTACCTCCTGATATGACTATGTTTAGCATTAGGATTTTAAGACATGAATTTGGAGGGACACGGTCATTCAGACTGAAGCAATTCCCTGCAATGCCCTGCATGACCTAGCTCTTGCTTACTTACCTTCCAGGCTCAACTCCCATAGCATATCCTCTTGCCCATGGTTTTCCAAGGCTCACTATCTTCCTTCATGTTCCTTGAATACACCAGGATTTCTCCTATCCCACTATCTTGTTCTTAAGCTTGGGATGCATTTGCCTCCAAATCCTTTCATTAATACTTGTTTCTCCTGCTAGATTATCTGTTTTGTCATAGCAAGATTTCTTGCTGTTGCTCTGCTCAGTCTTATGTCACCAATAACTGGTCTATAGAGTGAATGTCACTTTGATATGATGTTTCTGTTCATTTATATCTAAATAGGTAAAGTGTTCTATTGAATCAAATGCCATTCAATGTTTCACATTGACTGGTTCATATTTGGAAGTGCCTTGGTGAGTAAATTAGGCAGTTAGGTAGTCCATAAACTGCCACAAATGGAACCCCATTAGCAAATTACCCTTTCTATTTGTGCAGCTAGTAATGGTAAGTTTGGTATGGCTTTTACAAAATTAAGTGCTTTTAGTGCAAATTAAGTTACCAGATTCTCACAGCTTCTAGTATAAACCATATTGAAAACCTTTATTAACTCCCTAGATTTAAGTGAGATATATTTAGGCTTGAAATATTTAAAGTATAAAACTACAGTGTTTTCTTATAAGATAAAGGACTCTATTTACAAACTCTGAAAGTTAAATATTCACATTTTCAGCTACAAAAAAGAGACACTTAACCCAACATTCTGTTATGAAGGAAACAGTCTTCTCACATTGTCTGTTCCTCACACTATCCACTACTTACATTCCTGAACAAGCTGACTAAAAAGAAAACTTGATTCTAATTCTATCCAGTAGTGCATTCACCATAGACCCACCTGACAACCCCTGAACTAAGTCAGAATTAGCACCAATCCGCAATATTTATATATGCTGACAAAGGACCAATCAGAAAATCTCCTTGCTTTAAGGAGGCAGAGAGATAGAGAGAGAAAGAGAAAGACAGAGAGAGAGAGAGAAGGGTAGGAGGGGCAAACCAAGAAACAGACTCCTAATTATAAAGAACAAACTGATGGTTACCAGAGGGGAGGTTGGTGGGCAGATGGGGGAAATGGGGGATGGGGATGAAGGAGTGCGACTGTTGTGATGAGCACTGGGTGATGTATGGAAGTGTTGAATCACTAAACTGTACACCTGAAACAAATAGTGCACTGTGCTTTAACTAACAGAATTCAAATAAAAACTTAAAAAAAAAAAAAAAGAAGAGGCAACAAAGCATGAGCTCTCTCCCAAATAAGTAAATAAATAACAATTTTTCTACTTCTGAGAAGTTTTACCTAACACAAAATTCTCCTATTGAGAGAATTTCCTTGATGACACAGAAATTAACTGGCAAGTTTGGATTTTGAAAATAGTACACACACACACACACACACACACACACACACACACACACACACACACTCAGGATTCAGATAGTAAAGACTGATGGCAAGAGGAGTAGGGAGTAATGAAAAGAAAGCAGCTTTAGGGTCAAACTGACCTGGAGTTGACATTCAGTTCTCTTATTTGCTTACTGTGAGCTTAGGAAATACCATTTAACTTGTCTAGACCTCAGAGTCTTCTGTGTACAATGGGGCTAACAGAATATCTTAATCATACTGTGGGAAGGGATATGTTCCGAGACTCCCAGTAGATTCCTGAAACCATGGATAGTACTGAGCCCTATATATACTATGTTTTTTCCCCATATATGCATACTCTGATAAAGTTTAATTTATTAGGCACAGTAAGAGATTAACAACAATAAACAATAATTGAAATAGAATAACTATAATATACTGTAATAAGTTATACAAAGGTTGTCTCTCTCAAAATATCTTACTATATTATACTCAGCCTTCTTTTCATGGTGGTGTGAGATGATAAAATGCCTATGTGATGAGATGAAGTGAGGTGAATGACACAAGCACTATGATGTAGCATTAGACAGCGATTAAACTTTTCATTGTCAGGATGATCTGCTTCCAGACTATAGTTGACTGCGGGTGACTGAAACCAGAGAAAGCGAAACCATGGGTAATGGGGGACTACAATATAGATTGAGGGAATAATCTAAAGTCTGACAAAACTAAGTACTTAGTGAATGTCAATTCTCAGTCTTGTGCCCACCCTCCCACAATAATTTATTAATGGACTGTTGGGAGATTACTGTAGCCACTGTACTTGGGACAATGAAGAACTAACCAGTATTTTTTTTTTCTGTATTTTAGCTATAGATTTCATCGAACGGTGTTCTCCTTCATGTTATGTGTACTAGGCAAAAGACTAAAGCTATAGAATATATCTGCTAGGTTTAGATTTATGATAGAATATATATGGTATACTTAGGAAGGCCAGTGTATTAAGAATAGTTTCCTTTTTTTTTTTTTTTTTTTCCTTTTAGGAATATCAAAGACAGGGAATGTGAGCTTGGCCACTCACACCATGAAAGCACGATGGCAGTTACCTAAATGATATGATTTGTGAGTCTGCCCACTCATTCATTCAACATTTATGACATTCGTACTAGGTGCAAAGCACTATGTTGTTCCATGGGGATAATGTGAGGAAGCAGCTAAGTTCCTTTCCTTGATGGAACGTAGTCTTGAGATGGAGAAAGGTGGTGAGCTCCATTAAATTATTTAACAAAACTGATTAATATATAGCTAAAACTGAGATATGCCCACTGAAGGAAGGAAGGAGCTGAGAGAATATATGATGAATGAATTCCACATGGATAAAGAAGTCCAGAAAGGCATCCTTATGGAACAGTGTTTTGTATGATGGAACAAGGTCCTGAGAAAGCTGGTAAAGGTCACTTGTCTTCCATCTCTGGGAAACCGCTCATAGTTAAAGACACAGCTCCTTGAAGCCTTGTGACTCCCCCAGGCCTAGCTGTTTGCTGCCACCTCCATCTTCCCCTCTCTCCTTATGCTCTGCCTTGAGGTTTCTCACAATGTAAATATCTGTGTATATCTCTCTCCACATGTATGGGGAGACCAGGATGCTGTCTCATTTTCTATAACATCAGTACCTGGTACCTAAGCACACACTGGGCACCCCAGAAATGTTTCAAGAATGAACTGACCCATCTCTGACTGTTTTTTGATGCTTAATACTTGCATGCAACTCATTTGTTTTGATTAAGAATTAAAGGTTTTTGAACAGAAGTTTTACTTTTCCTTTTTGACAATGGTGGCATTCTGAGCTATTTCCCCTGATCAAATGACTTTTTAATCTAGCTACAGTTTTGTTTAAACAAGGTATGAGGATTTTCTGAAAAGTCTCGTCAAATGGAACCCAATAGAAACTAACACCTCCATTCAAGGACCTGGTGATGGGAAATTTAATAGCCTAAAAGGAACCAAAGGGAACAGGAACATGGATAACAAAGTTTTGATCTGGTGGAGTAAACCTATCATACAATCTTGTAGAAATAACCAAGCAAGACTTACGATTCTTTATAGCAATGATTAAACTGTAACTGCCAGGAAGTTCCATAAGGCTAAGTGGTACTTTGTCATGCAATAATAATTCTGTTTAGTTCAGCAAAAATGCAAGGAAATGCAGAGAACCTCCCTCCTGTGGTGGTTTCTGCATTCTTGCTAGATCAGAGATACACCCTATGTGCCCTGCTTCCCTCATAGTATTCTGTTACCTAGCAACCAACATGTCTTGGCATTACGAGCATGGGGGTTATATGAATATACACCCTCACTCTCCTTTAACAATAGATAGGAGGAAATGTAGTCGGGAAAACACCTATAAATCATCATCAACAACAAAAAAGATAACTTCTAAAAGTTTGCTTGACAATGAGGAAACTTAAAAACATAATGCTTATTTACATGCCATTTAAATATCTTTCTCAGTGTTTGCAGGAGGGCATACTTTCTTGTTTCTGGAATCTATTTTAATATCTAAAATTCAAAACAAAAAATATAATAATAGTAGGATTAGGATAATTAAAAATTCCTTCATATAGCATTCAATAATTTCTGAGTGTGTGTGTATGTGTGTTTATAGTGGATTTCCTTTGCCTTTATTTCCATAAATGACATTCATTTAAGACAAATTGTTAAGCCCTCTGGAAAAATAGTATTTCAAAGCTGTATTCCTTGTAGACTGTCAGAGTTTTCAACTGACCTTATACTCCTGGGTTCATACAGCTGTTTCAATTAAAAAATTGAGAAGAAATAGAAGATGCAGTAAATCAGGTAACAGCCAAAGCTCAAGTATGGAAGTAAGATTGTTGCAGTCGGAAATGGAGAGGAATAAGGGACTCCAACACCAGCTGGCAGATTTAACAATGGGATCATTGATGAAAGAATGGGCCAAGGGATAGGGGATATAAAAGAAGAGGAAAGAAATAAAGTGTGAGAGCCATGGGGTGGAAACAGAAGGAAGGGGTAATGAAGGCAGCAAGCAGAATTGGTTTCCTAGTGAAAAGGTTAATTAAATCTTTCATTGCATGGAATTCTTAAAGAACTACTTTTTTGACTATGTGTGTATATATTCACGTGTGTTCTTTGTAAACACACAGAGATGATAATAATTCTCTCCTAACATCCTTTCACACTGATGCTTGAGCACATTTTTTTTAAAGGACAATAATTTGTTTTTAAAGCTTCTTACATGTTGAATGGAAAGAAATTTAACACTACTGACCGGCAAATAAATTTTAGGAGCCAGAGTTTGTTCTCTTTTCAGTGTTCTGCTTTATTTTCTCCAAAATTTAAAACCAGCAATGAAAAAGCAAACCTTCTATCTCTATTAAAATTAATGGCAAAATGAATCAACTCTTATAAACAATAGAAGGAACAAAACCCACGGAGCTTGAGAGCTTCAATAATACTCCCAAGACCACAAGGCTGATTTCTAAGCTGAAGAAATGATTATAGATCATCCCAGGAGGACACCAACCAATAAGATGACAGCAGTGCTATTTGTTTCCTGCCTTTTGTGTGTTTCTTAACGTTAATCTTGCCATACTGTCAGATTCCAGCAGCCTGGGGCAGGTTGTGGGTGGAGTCTCTGATGTCAGTCTAAAGGGCAAATGTTGATCAGTATAATCAAGAACACACAGCCCATTCAAGGCATGACAGGGTGTTTCCATCACTGCTACTCTTTCATGTCTGTCCATATAGTTTGTAAACACTTACATGGGAAGGTAATGCATGCAGTAAATACCTTCCTTTTGTTTGTTCTGTATTTAGCCTGAGTCTTGACTTTAAAAAGCATTTGATGTATTTGTTTTCAGAATCCTGGGCTATTCTGGCTCCTGAAATAATTGCAGTTGATCAGGCTACAAGTTGTAGGAGAAAAAAGTATTAATATATTTGCTCAACAAGAAGCCAGACTTTCTAGACCCTCCTGTGCTTAAATAGAATCCTTTCATGTGGAAAATCAAAAACAACAGAGTGCAGCAGTTCCTTGAGGAAGGCATTTTTTTTTCCTTTTCCATTTTGTCAGAAAGCTAATGAGAGAGAGAGAGAAAAAAAAACAGAAAAAGAGTCTGTCATAGACATTTCATCCTGCCCTCAAGTCTTAGGAGAAGTCGCCAATGGTTTCATCTCTAAAGAAGGCATTTCTTCCTTTACCAATGAGAGAGGAGTTCAGTTTGCCAAAATTGAGCAGGATGGATGTCTTTACAGATTGAACCAAAATAACAACAACAGCAATAACAACCAGAACGACAATAAGAACAGCCTCAGAACCAGGGAGAGCAGAACAATGTGACATAGCATCTGCTACAATAACATTTATCAATGTATGGTTCGGGAGGATTCCTCCAAGTACCTTGAGCCTCACTCAGCACAGGCTCAAGAATAGGCATTATGTCTTTACTTCCTCTTATTTAATGTATGAACACTTACTTTCCCATAATTATAGGGCAAAGATAGTTTCAGCATTAATGAATCAGCTTTAGTGATACTAATATATGCTATCTGGTTGAAAGGATGGGCAATATTTGTGATTAAAGAATTTATTCAAAGACAAAAAAGTTAAAACTCTGGAGTTAAGAATTAAAGAAACTCGTCTAAGAATGAAAGTCCATCCCATAAATTAAATACATGATGTCATGTCTATCACAGAATGGTGGCTGAACTTATTTGCTATTAAATTTCACTGCTTGCTAGAGCTCTTTGGGCTACATTAAAACCCTATTAGGAGATGTATTATGTTCATGTTTCTGTATTAAGTGCTTGGGGAAAACAAAGACATCAAAAATGCTTTTGTAACCCTCAATGCATCTACAATCTAGTTAAGAAGATAAAATTTATACTCCAAAATGACTTCAGTTCAAGGCAGAAGGAAATCAACCTCTAGGAAAAGATCATCAAGTGACAAAGTAGGTCAGTTTTTACATCCTGAGCTGTGTGAATGAAGGCCTAACAGCTCCTAAACAAACAAACAAATAACAACAACAACAACAACAACAAAAACTAAGAGGAAAACAAAAGAAAAGAAAAACCAAACAACAAAATGAAACAAAAATCAACCTGCCACAGCATGGTGATTTTTAGATTTGGGAGAGGGCCACGGTGGATCTGACTTGACTTTGTTTCTAAGTGCCCAGCACAGAAGTAAGACTTTTAGAAAAAGATTTGGCAAAAAAAAAAAAAAAAGAAAAAGAAAAAGATTTGGCCTCAGCTCAGTCATCTGTAAAATGGACTGAAAAATCTCCCACAAACCCATCTCCTAGGAACAAGGTCTAGTTTGTGAAAAATTTTCTCAGCTATGATTCGGGCACTAAGGGCACAAATCATTTACACATAATTAGTAGAGGACAAAATTTAACATATTATGGGATAAAGTGTTGTCTGGTTTGCTATTACCAACAGTATTTATCGTAAAACTAGTGGTACACACCATTTCTTGAGCACTTACTATATGAGGCATGGCTTACTGAGTGCCTAACTCAGTTTATCTAACTCAGTTTAATCCTCTCAAAACTCTATGAGGTAACAATGACTATCACTCTTAATGCTTAAACCTGAGAACTTAATGTTTACAGGTGACAGAGTTGGGATTTGAATCTCTTTTTCTGCCTCTAACTATGAAGGCATCCTGAAGTTAACCACCCACCTAGACTACTTCTGCTAACCGTTCCATTCCTGGACCTACCCAGATTTAGGCATCTAACTTGTTCTGATAAATAATAAGAGTTAAAAAAAAAAAAAAAAAAAAAAGGAAAATGTGTGAATTAAAAATAAAGAACATATCATAGGGCTTTCCAGAGTTGAAAAATCTGTAAAGGCTACTGAACATCCTCATTTTACAGATAATTAAACTAAGGCCAAAAAAGGGTAAATCATTTGTTAAAGGTTACCCACCTACATAGTCAAAACTAGATATGGTCCATAAGCCATTTGATCCCTATTCTAGTCCTTTTACTCTTTCCATACTTGAACGTAGTAAAAATGCTGAGGAAAGAATATGGTCCACTGAATGTGCTCATTATCTAAAAGGTTAAACAGAACACTCTGTGTCAACCTTTATTACTGAAAACCTGAAAGTATGAGATGGATTTCCTGCTTTAGTAAACATAACAGAAGAACAAAATATTTGTCTTGGCTTCAGTATGCTACTGTGGAGAGGTGTACTGAAGTAGGACTAATTTGGGTTCTACTCTCAACTAGCTATTTGTTACTCAAATGTGTAGACTTTACATGAAGGCTTTCCACTGAATCACACCTCTGGGTGTTCATCCCCTTGTTGGTGCCTCTGGAATCAACTCTGGACTTGGCCATGTGATTGGCTTTGGCCAATGGCACATCAGCAAGTGTGACATAGCAAGGCGTGCACAGCTATGGTAGTAATGTTAAAGACACATTCTAATCTCCTTGAGCATGAAAGACTAGAGAAGAGAGATGCCCAGCCAGTTCAGCCATTGTAGCTGAGCTCGTTCTCAGTGGCAGACCCCAGAACCTAATGGATACACTAGCAGTTTATGAAGAAGATTAATACCTAAGGTAGAAGAGTTTGCCCCACTGTGGTCTACCCACTTCCAAGAGGAGAGTGTGTCTTCTTGCATGTTCCCAGTGAAGTATTAACAATGAGATTCAAACCCAGTCATAGCTTTTATCCATTCATTTCTTTCTACCTCATCAGAGCGTATACCCATGTTTCAAAAAGGGCCCTCTTTCCTCCATCCTTTGAGGATGAGCTAGACTTAAGTGACTCACTTCCAAAAACTAGAGAATGGAAAGAGAAAATTAGTACTTAACAGTGGAGAAACTCTGCAAACACTACCTTATTATCTAAAGTTAACATCATCAATGATAATTCATATAGATTCATATACCTTCCTACATGAGGTTATAGGAAGAGAACTTCATCTCTATGGCATTCTTTAGAAAACCTAACACATAAGATAAACATCAGACAATCCCAAATTACAAGGCATTCTATAAAAATTCCTGACTAGGGCTCCCCAAAACTGTCAAGGTCATGAAAATTTTAAAAAAGACTAAGAAACTATTACTGACTAGAAAATACCAAAGAGAAGGAGACATAACAATTGAATACAATGTGGCCTTCTCAATTGAATTTTGAACAGAGAGAAGACAATAATGAAAAAAAAAAACTATTGCAATCCAAATTAAGTTTGCAGTTTAGCTTAATAATGGGAGAGACATATATCAGAACAAATGTTAGTAGCTCCTTCCAACTCACAGGAGAAATTAAAAAATAAAAGAAATCTACACAGAAGAGAAGAGTATTTCTGTACATTTCTGTACATTATCCACCCTAAGTTGCAAGATTTTATTATTGTTCTAGACACAGAATACACTAAATTCAGTGGAATTGTTACTGAGTCTAAGGTCTTCAAAGCTAGGGCAAAAAATAAAAAAGGAATGGAAGGCAGGAAGGCAGGAAGGCAGGGAGGAAGGGAGGGAGGGAGGGATTTTGTGGTTGTATTATCTTGTTCCATATTTCCCCCTATACCTATCTCCCATAAAAATTGGAGTATACAGAAAACAAAACAAACAAAAATGTTTACTGTATAGTTGAAAGATTCAGAGAGTTGGATTCTAGTTAACTGAATTTACCTATTGACATAATTGACGAGCCTATAAAGTGTACACACACACACATCACTTTTAATAAAACTATTTTAAATATTCATTTTTAAATGTTATTATTTAATATGCTTAGATCATTTTTTAGAAGTCACAGATCTGTCTTTTTCCCCTCAAGGCTTATTTATTTATTTTTTAGAGAGAGAGTGCCTGAGTGGGGAGAAGGGTAGACACGCAGGGAGACAAGTGGACTCCCCACTGGGCAGGGAGCTTGACCCAAGCTCAATCCCAGGACCCTGAGATCATGACCTGAGCTGAAATTAAGACTAAGATGGACACTTAACCAACTGAGCCATCCAGGTGCCCGGAAGTCACAAATCTTCTCATATGGATACTTTGTACTAATCCTTTGTTATCCAGAGGCATAAACTTAATTGAATTGTAACTTTTCTTTGGCACAGAGATTAACATAGGTCAGTGGATACTATTCGTATTGGTTTATGTAAACTGCTTTTGTATAACAACATTGTCTAGGATGGAGATGAGGAGAATCTAAAACTTTATACAGGTTTACATAAATAAAAGCTTACACTTTAACAAAAGTGCATCTGTCTCTTTAAATATTCATGAAAATAATAGTAGAAGGCCTCTGCTCTGTGGGGTGTTTATTCCCTTTTGAAGAGTTTAGTTCTGCAAATGTGATGGTAAAAAGGTTGGCGGATGATACTGAATCATGCTATTGTGATGGGGGAAAAACGATTCTGATGGAAAACACATCATCTGTGCCTTTTGATTTTTTTTTTTTTAAAGCATATTGGAAAGAGATCAAGAAGTGCCACTTGGTGAGTAACATAAAATAGACCTAGCAACATGAGGGAATAGAGACAGACAATCTGGAAGAACGTGCTATTTCAAATATGTCACTTTTAGAATTGGTCATACTCTCAGTTGTATGACAAGGGTTCTTCCCTCCAGTGAATATCAGTTTTCCAAGATAGGCATAGTGATCAATTTGTAAAATCAATTATTCTGAATTATAAAGAACTCGTGTTTGAGATCCAAGCATCTATATTTCTGAAAACCCAACTTTGAATTTAAAGATGGTTATCTTAAGCCTCCCAGCAGGGGTCACTAAGCTAATGATAAATACAAGCTCTATTGTAATATATAGTCACTATTTCCATTAACAACATGAGGAAAAAAAATATATGTAATGTCAAAGGCCCTGCTGGGGCAGTTTTGGATGAAAACACAAAATATTTCTCAGCAATAATGATAGTATTTCACATAGATTCAAAATCCAATCATCTCCTTTTAGTGTAGATCTGACAGAGAGAGCAACAGTCTACAGACTACCAGCATCTAGAATTACATACACATGAGTTTGGTGTACTATTCAAATACTATCAATATATATAGGGAAGAGAACTATTGATGAATATTGAATGATTTTCCAATAATGATTTACTTAAACTTTATACTTAATAATTTGAACATAACAGAGGCATGGGCATTTCATTTAGATACACCCTGACTTTGGTTAGGACTCGGCCACTTAAGTCAGTCTTCATGTCCAAAGTGGACTTTGGTCACTGTGCTCTGGGACTCCGTCCTCATACTTGCTATAGTCCCCGACCCTGGAACAGTTAGTTATGGGCTTCAACTGGGCTACACGGGCAGTAGTAGTAAGAGTGAAGGGCTGAGATCTTTAACTTGAAAATATAGGTCAGGGCATAGAAGGGCTTGCATGGTATACCCTTGTTCTCTCCTCCACCGTGAACAGAGGCTCCTAGATGCTTGAGGATGCTCCTATCATGCACGATTCCCTCAGAGCCTCACAGCTCTTCATTCCTCTGTGGAATCTCTCTTCCCCCAGACATTTGGGTAGGCAGTCCCTTCATCTCATTTAATTATCTCCCCAATTGTTATTTCTGCAGAGAGACCCTGCTCTTTCTGACCACCAGTCCTAATGAGCACACACATTACCCTCTACTTCCTTATCATATTTTTTTCTTCAAAGCACTTTGAACACTCCTATTGCCTTCTGGGTTTATACATCCTCTATGTATCATCTGTCACCCACCCCCCCACACACACACACACATACACACACACTAGAAGAATAAGTCCATGGAGGTGGGACTTTTAACTATTTTGTTTTTCTCATAAATGACCAACATCAAGAACCACATTTGGTACAGTAGGAACTCAATCGGTATTTCCAAATAAATGAATAAACACAAAAACCAATCTATGTACCATGTATTCCTACCTTGGAGCACTACAAAAGATAAATGAGACAGGAATCATGACCACAAGGCACTTATTTCTAGTTGAAGAGATAAGAGTTGAGCAGAAAATAATCAGTTGTACTTCTGCATCTGATACAAAACAAACTGATGGGTGCTAGGAAGATGAAGTACTCTTCACTTACAGAAACATAAGACTTCAGTAGGAAACTCCAGTGAATTGATCAGATACTGGAAATATTAGTTTTAATCAACTCTCCCATTATTTGAGAAGTTCACACATACAAAAAAAGTCATACTCTGCTCCACTGTCAAAGATAGAATTTGAGGCTGAGTAGCTCATTGTCTTAAACTCACATGGAATTTCTTAGAGCCTGATGTTCTTATTACATCTTGATATTTATTCTTTCATCTCTAAATTCATAGCATAAACCAGCACATCAGACACTTTTGAGATGAGAAATCATTTGTGAACTAACAGCACTTAATTAAATTTTTTTTTGCCTTCTTTTCTTTTCCAATTATCACAAAAACATGGATGTGAAAATGTCCTTTTTTCCTTTGTCTCCTGTTCATGAATCATAGCTTTATAATCTGAAATCTTATTTTCTATTTCTCCCAAACCTCAAATTAAGCATCAGATCTTGTTCTATTTTGGATATAACTGAAAATAAAACAAGCTGGCAGGATGGGGAGGGGGATATTGGGGGGGGTGCTTACTCTCTGAAATTTTCAAACATGTGAGATTACTTGAAACCATGGAGAATTTTACCTGTTTTCCATTCTCTAAACAACTTCTATCCTAATAATAAATATTTAATTAATTCAGACTTTCCAGAAAGTTGGCAACCTTAAGCCTCCCTCCTGCTTTGATAGATTCATTCATTTTTTCCACCCGCTCAGGAGAGAAAAATAGTGGGAAAAATTAAAGAGTTAAAAAAAAAAAAAAGGACACCCTTTAATGAATGTGTTTAATAGCTGACATGTCTTCTTTCTTTTTGTTCGATGAAACTGGCACATACTCAGCATGGCATTGTTCACTTTGAAGTGGCTTTCCATTGTTCTTCTACCAGCCTCGATCAAGGCCTACTGACAGATGACCTATCAAATGCTTCCTCCTTTGTCTTCCAACCTCCTTACCACCCCTCATCTCTTTCTTTCTTCTCTTTCTTTTTTTTCTTTTTTTTGTTGTTGTTATTGTTGTTGCAAAGGCACAATCTGCTCACCCTCTGCTCTTCCTCCTCCAGGGGTAGCAGTTGGTAAGCCCGGGCCCTCCCCAAGTCAGGGGCTGTTATGCAGAACATGTCTGGATCCCAATTATCCAAGCAGAAGTAGTGCATAAATTAGTAGATAGTGTTTCTAAAGCTGTCAGGGATAAATTGTTCTTATTTCCTGACACTGTCATAGGCAAGAAGGGTGATTCTGACACCCCTCTTGCTGTCGAAGACAAAGAGACCCTAAAGTCTCCTGTGGGGTCTGAGCCAGGAAGAGGCTTCCAACCGACTTGTAACAGAGTTTTAGGAAATCATATTGAATTGCCTCTGTGGTTGGAAGGCAAGTTTCAGTTCAAAATAGGTAAGACAACATCTATCAATAAGAGCAATTGTTTCATGAATCACCTGCAGTATTAAGTTGAAGCTGTTTGAATAACACTGTAACAGGTATGCCTGGCAGGATCTGCACTTGGGGGAGAACTAACCCCTACAACTACCAAGTTACCTTTACCCTGGGGAGGCTAGTAGACTACTTGGGCTTAACCAGGACTTCTACAGATCTTCCTGGGCATAAACCTTCAGAAAGTCCCTGTACTCATTCAGCTTGATCTTCAGTCTGGACAGGTGTCTGCTCTCTTCCATACTCTATCCTGTGACTGTAATCCTTCTTTTGACCCCTCATCCCAAATTTGGACACTCAGGTTGTACCTTCTGGTATAGTTGACATGATCCATCATAAAACCAAACACATAAACATATTCCTATAAACCATGATTTGAGATATAATTATAAAGTTTTTCCATCAAAATACTTAGGAAGGTATCTTTAAAAAAAAAGTTTTCTTTTACATGTTAGGTCTTTAAATTATAAGCATAGGTCATCCTGAAAGTGAACTTTTTTTTCAAAGATTTTATTTATTTATTTGAGAGAGTGAGAGAGATCAGGAGTAGGGTATAAGGGCAGAGGGAGAGGGAGAAGCAGACTCCCCACTAAGCAGGAAGTCTGAGGCAGGGCTCGATCCCAGGACCCCAGGATCATGACCAGAGTAGAAGGCAAATGCTCAGCCAACTTGAGTTGCCTTGGCGCCACTGAAAATGAACTTTTGCAGAAGAGATCCTCTCCAAAGCCAGTGGAAGTGACGTGTCACAACAGGCAACTGGTGAGGTGCTAATGAGTTATTTTCTTTTTCTAAATTTTGTGAAATTTTGTTAGAATAATTTGAATTAGTAAAGGTACTATTAACAGTAGATAGTGTCTGCATAGACAAAAATAAAATTAAATTTTGAACTGTACTAAATATTTGATTGGCAGAAGCACAAGTCATAAATTTTTTTTTCCTTTCTGAAGTCATTTCTGTTTAAAGACTGCTTCTCTGCTTTGCTATACTCCAAATCGGTGTAAATATGAAAGCAAATCCCTTAAGAGAGCAAAATTCCAGTACTGCTGTGTGTTTACCAAAACTGAAGCTCAATCATTGCATTTAGTATCAGATCTAATAAGTACCAGTCACATACTAGAAAAGCAAAATCTATTGTTAGTTTCGAGGTCTGTTTTTCTATTTTCATTGTATGGAAACCTCACTATGCTTTCAAATGAGAGAGTTGAATATAAGTGAAGTATATAAACATTTTCAAACTAATGGTGGATTAATTTGAGTAAGTCAATGTCTGAGGAACAAAGCATATGATTTAATTCTTCTTTTGATAATTCCGGCATCCTAAATAAAATGTCGGTTTCACAGCAGGGAAAGGAATGGCTCTCTCCCAATATAAACAAGAAATGCTTGTTTAGCTGCTGTTGATTTACATGAGAAATTAGACTTTTGACTTCCCTATATTTGGCTGACTAAACGTAAAGTGTGTACTAAGCTATAACTATCAAATGTCACGTAGGCATAAGTTACTTTATCCTTACCTTTGATATTACCACATCACTGAAAATATGTAGCTATTGTTTTTCAATGGATGGTATAAATCAGGCTCCGATTATCTAAACAGTTACAATTCACTAACTTCTGGATGACATCCAAACTCTTCAAGCACATCTGCTCCACACACCAGAAAAATGTACAGCAACTAGTGCAGCACAATTCAACATAACAATTTAAATATTTTATATAATTAATGATATGTAATTAAACTTAATGTAATTACATTTGGGTTCTCTGAGGTAACTATTTTACAATTAGTGTTTCATCAACAAATAGCTTTTCTGAGGCACAGCACAGCTCTTCCTATAGCAGCAAGCCATACCCAGAAGTGTCCCCGTTATAGTAAATAAATTGTGGAGCAAAACCAAACACTCTAGCTCATCAGCCCTCAGCTTTTGATTATGTTAGAAACAAGAGGGCTTTGCCTGCCAAACCACACATCAACTTAATGTTAATAGCTTTGCCTTCAGCTTGCTGGCAGTTGGAAAAGGGACAAGAAGGTCCAACCACTAGATGGCCTTTCTCATAACTTTCAAGCACAGTCAATTACCTAGAGAGCCATAAGGGGAAGTCAATGTCCTATAGTCATGTCCCAACAGGGCCAATAAAACTCTACTGGTCTGCTTTTCTGGGTCAGGAATTTGATGAGAAGATGGTGGAGGGGCAGCATCTGAGAGGCTCTCCTGTCTTTAGTGATGGAGAAAAGACATTTCAGAGCATTCAGGTAAGGGCTGTAACTGAATGGAGTCATTCTCTACCCCTGGCTCCATTAAACAAATGCCCACATCATACAGCTATGGTGATAACAAGGAGATAACCACTAGGATTTTTGCTTTGAAACATTTGGACCACTGAACTGATTTATAGAGCAGATAGATGATTTTAAAATATGTTCTTCCCCCAAATTTGAGTTCAAAAGAATTGGAACAAATGGGCTCTTTCTCTTACACAGAGGACTCAAGTCTGTAGCTGTCTAGAATCGCTCTTTAGACGTCATCTTCTGAAACCCACCGCACCTCTGGAAGGAATCCAGATCCCCTTTCCACCCACTCATTCTTTTCAGTCTTCTCCCGCTTGTCCATGCCCTAGATTAAGTTTTTTTTTTTTTCTTTCCTTTAAGGATTTTTATTAACAGCAAAACAATACATGCCCATAGTAAATGTCAAATTAAACTTCCAGGCTACAATGATAAAACATACATCTGCTGGCATAGTCCTACTCAGATAAAAATTACACTTTCAGGAGTGACCACATTCAACTCTTATCGATTATTTTCTTATTCTAAATAAAATGATTATTTCTTGACTTTTTCCATTTTAAATATTGTTTAATGACTTTCTACTATGGAAAGTATGAATATAGGGCAGTTGTTTTGAATACTGTCTCACTCTAACTAAAACATATTTCTCTTCTATTTTGCAATATAAATGTAGCATAATTTAAAAATTTTAATTCTAGCTAGAGTTAATATATTTTACTTGCCTAGTTTTCTTTTTTTAAGGTTAACTCTTTATTTTTTTAATTAACATATAATGAATTATTAGTCTCAGAGGTACAGCTCTGTGATCCATCAGTCTTATATAATATCCAGTGCTATTCACGTGCCCTCCTTAATGTCCATCACCCAGTTACCCCATTCCACCATCCCCCTTCTTCAGCAATCCTCAGATTGTTTCCTATGATTATTTGCCTAATTTTCTATGCAATTTTCATTAATTAACCCTCTAAACTCTTCCAGAGAACGACAGCTTTTTTTCCAATAAAGGTGAGCACATCGGAGTCCATTAAGAGGTGCCACTACTGTCTACTCTAGCCTTGACAGCCTGCCACTCAGCTGTCACATGAACGCTCTCCTTCTAGCATTATCCAGAGAATTCTCTTTGCATCTTTTCTGAATCCTGAGGCTTCTCTG
This sequence comes from Procyon lotor, assembly GCA_028646535.1. Taxonomy (NCBI): domain Eukaryota; kingdom Metazoa; phylum Chordata; class Mammalia; order Carnivora; family Procyonidae; genus Procyon; species Procyon lotor. The sequence goes on from CM053616.1 coordinate 15,428,008, forward strand.
CATCTCCCACCCCAACTCTTTGGTAGAAGCACATTCTCAAGGAGCCTTGTAAAAAGGAGTGCAGAGGAGGTAAAATTTTTGAGAAATAAATGTTTAAAAAGACTTTAAGCCTATTTGACATTTGGCTGCACATAGAATTCCACTTTGAAAATCATTTCTGCTAATACATTGAATGTATTCCTTCAGTGTTTTGTCAGCGTTGCTATTCAGACTTAGGAGTACACTTTGATTTCTTACTTTTTGTATGTGAACTTTTATTCTTTTCTTTCCAGGCATGTTTATCCCTGAGGTATTTATCCCCAAAGTTCTGAATGTCATCATTATGTCCCTTTGGGGTGAATCTTTTCTCATTTATTTTGGTGGGCACTCAATATCCCCTTTCAATCTGGAAATCCATGCCCTTCTTGAGTTATTTCTTTTACCATTTCCTCCCCCTCTGCTTTCTGGATTTGTTTGTTGAGAACTGCTGTTATTAAGTTGAATCTCTTTGTACAGGGTTCTCAAAGTCTAGTCCACATCAGCTGCATCTGCATCAGCTGAGAACCTGTTGGAAATGTGCCTTCTCAGGTGGCACCCCAGACCTTCTGAATCAGAAACTCTTCAGGAGGGTCCCAGCAATCTGTGTGCTAATAAGCCCTCCAGGTGATTCTGATGCAAGTAAAGTTATAGAATCACTATTTCAGATGGATCCTCTAATATTTTTTCTTGTTGTTTTTCCTACCTTCCACCTTTTTTGTCTTTTCATCTGTTTGTGTGGATCTTCCTCAACATTATTCTCCAATTCTTCCATTGCATTTTCCATCTCTTCTATCAGGAATAACAGGTTTTAATTTCTGAGTACCCTGTCTTATTTTTCATAAGTTTTCCCTCTTACGTTATAACTAAGTGTTCTTGTTTTATGGTTGCTTTATATCTTTTCTTTCTCAAGATATTAATTTAAGTTTTAGTCCACTTGTTTTAATATCTCTTCTGCTTCCTGAATGGTTTCGGATTCTTTTGAATTCCTTTCTATTTGCTGCTTTTGCATTCTTTATTTTAGGAGATTTCACAAGTATTTGGTGATCCTTAGATGTTCATATCTGTTTAAAAATGAATAAATGAATAGATAGATAAATAAATAAATCTTCTGAAAAACCTGTGCACACAAATGGGGTGTATCAACTGTAGGCTTCACTCTAGCTCTTTGGTAGGCAACTCTTAAGATCAGCACCTTGGATCTTTTCCTTTGGGCAGAGCAATTTCTCAGAGAGGAATTCTCCAATCTTCTGTGTGTGGGGGACAGGGGGGAGGGAGGGCTGAGGAAACATTCCATTTGCCAACATGAGAAGAGCCAAAAGGATGGCGAGATTGTGAGATAACACCATCCAGTTTGCAGACCTTTCACCTAATCCCCCATTCTCAGTGTAATTTCTCATCCCTACTCCATTTGTTTTTGTGATCCCTAAATGCCTATCCTCTCTGATTTAATCTCTCTGGGAAGTGGGTATTCCTTCTTTTGCTGCAGCTGGAAATCTAATTGCTCAGCTTTGTGAGATCATGGAGAGTCTGTAGGTCCAATGTTCCATATTCAGTCCCACTTATTCTACTTGTGTTCTATTTTCTTCTGCACCTCCACCATCAAAGTCACCTGTTGCCTTGATTCCTGTGCCTTTCTGAGGTTCTGAGGCTACTCTTGCTTGTTTAGCATTAAGTCATTATTTGTTCCTCACAAGATTTGTTCCAATAAGGTCTGCCAGATGGTCAAAAGAAATAGCCTTGCTCTTTCAGCCTGAGTGAATGTCTGGCTGCACAAACTCAAATCTGAAATTTGATGGTTAAGAAAGACCCCATAGGTAATATTGATTTTTTTTTCTCCTTTATACATAATTGAAATCATGGCTTCACCACCTTGACCCTGGGGTCACTCAGGGCACCCTCAGATTCACCTTAGTCTCTTTTAAAAGTTTGACTTCGTGGTGCTGTAAACTTGAGCCAGAGCAATGCTGTCACATGGGTGATTTACAGTCAATATTGGTTCAGGTGCCTCCCAGAAGAAGGCAATCAGATAGTGTTTCTGCTTTACCTTCCTGTCCCAGTGGTTTGATTAGTCCTTTCAGGGATTTCCCCTTTCATAACATTTAGTTGTGGGGTAGGGGGTGTTGGAAGAAGGAGGAGAGTAAAGTAGAAGCGTGCATATAAAAGCAATATATTTATGGAAATCCCTTTTTTTGTGCCAAGCAAAAACATACTAATTGAGGAACTATGCAAGAGATGGGGCAAAATAATTGGTGAGGCCCTCCTTCACTTCCTCTTTAAAACACAAATCTACTAGGGGAGCCTAGATAATGCAGTCGGTTAGGCCTCTGACTCTTGATTTTGCCTCAGATCATGACTCAGTGTCCTGAGATCAAGCTCCACATCGGGCTCCATGCTCAGTGCAGAGTCTGGTTAAGATTCTCTCTCCATCTCTCTCTGACCCCCCCCCACTCTCTCTCTCAAATAAATAAATAAGTCTTTGAGAAACAAACAAAAAAAGACGCAAGTATGCTAATATATTTACCAATCAAGTAAAGGTGTGGTGTAGATGGACTAGAAAGAGCACTGAGGTGGGACTCAGGAGAACTGGGTCCCGTTCCCTGCCAATGACTGACTAGCCAAGATCTAGAAGGCAAGAACTTCTGGATCCCTTCTAAATCCTCATACAATCTGAAATGGTTAGACTCAGGTAAATCATTTAATCTGTGCATTTCATGGGTCAAATCTGTAAAACAGGAACGTCAGACTACAAAATACTAAATAAGTTTTCCATTTGCTCTTTGCAACGTGTGCATCACTAGTCCTTGGTACGCATCCATTATCAGTGGTTATACTGGTTGGGATGAAACTATATTGTTGTAAGGCTTGGGGTACCCCTTCCCACTCCACTTTTATTTTAATTATAAATTAACTTTAAAAAATGTATTCTAAAACAAGAAACATATTGGGTTCAGTGGTTCAAAAGCATGTGTGGAGCTTTAGTGAAAGCCTAAGTGAAGCATAATTGGGAAGCTAAATTATTTAATACATTCCAAAGCTCAGGGCATCTGCACATGTTCAACAGTTGCACTTGTTTCGGCCTGGTTCATTTGGTTCCTGACTGTATGAGTTCTCATCAGAATGACTTTTTAGATTAAAAATTTAAATAGCTTCAGTCAGTGAAGCATTGCATAAACACAAATAAAAAGCGGTGCATTGGGAGACTGCAACTAAGCTCTGTCACCACTCGAGATTCACTTAGAGTCACTGCATGAAATGTTCTGTGGGCCTGATCTAGGGAAGGTAGTCAGCAGCTTCCTCCAGGCAGTACCATTTTTAGGTAACTTGGTCCTTTTTCTTTTCTTTATGTAGTATTGTTTCTTTTCTTTATGTAGTATCCCGGAGGATAACATTGTGGTATTTTAGATTATTTTAGACATCCCATCCGCAGGTGGGATGTCTATTTCTAAACCTTGAACAACCGTCTGGCTATGGTCTAAACACTTGACTGATAGTCATTTGTTCTGGCTTTACCTTCTTGTCCCGACAGTAGTTAAGGTAGATAGAAAGGCAGATTCTGGCAAATAGTCAAATGCCAGGACATTTATCAGGTGTGGACAATTGCCACAGACTAAAATATCTTCATTTCAGAGAGAGTTAGTTGGTAGATTATCATCAAGGTACTTTTTCAGTTTACAAGCAGACACCCACCTACTTTTAAAGAACTAGTAATGCATTATATTGAATAAGGGATGTTAATTTCACCTCCATAATGATTAAAGGTGTTAGTAAAAACAACTCATAGGATAGTCAAGTCTATACATGTCACTTGGATGTTCAAATCCAACAGAAATATACTCTGAAGCACGGTGCCTCTGTGGCTCAGTAGGTCAAGTGTCCGACTCTTGATTTGGGCTCAGGTCATGATCTCAGGGTCCTGGGATGGAGCTTCATGTCAGACCCCACACCGAGCGCAGAACCTGCTTGGGATTTTTTCCCTTCCTCTACCCTTCCCCCTCCCCTCCCACACACATACTCTCTCTCATATAAATAAATAAAATCTTTAAAGAAAGAAAAGAAATATATTGTGAAGCACTAATTAGTTTTATCCAGAATGGATGATACAGGTAACCTTTTTTCACCTTTTCCATTACCAATTACCCTACAGAAAAACACATGTAAAGGCAAAACAAAACTCTGCTACAGTTACTTCTCATTGAATGGAGTCCACTGACCTGAAGCAGAAGATGTGAAGAGCTAAAGTGATGTGAAGTGACCTTTTAACCTCATCATGCTTCTCCGATTAATTAGGACGCAGAATTGTATAATCATGACAGTGTAGAATTAGAAGGTGAGAAGAAGATCACTTTCAAGTTCTGGGTCACTGGCACAAATGGAAAGTATTTAGCCCTTAGGTGTGACTACTTAAATGCTTCTGAGTCAGAAATGGCGAATGGGGCCCATGCTGTGCTAAGGTCATTCAGATAAAAGGCTTTATGTAAAGATAAAGAGTATATGTATAAGGGTTTGGTTATTGGATCATCTACTCAAAAACATAAGCCAATGACTGCATGAGCCAAAGCCCTTTTGAGAATTAATTGCAACTTGAATGAAAACCCTGAGGATGAACCTTGTCATGGCTTCTGTCTCTTCGAGAGGAGATGCATTGGCAGGGAAAACGATAATTGAGGCCTCACCTGATTTAACGCTCTTTCCTTCCCCATAAATTTGCTTTGTGACACTAAAAAATATTCAGTTTTACTTTACTCTGTAATGGATAGCCCAAAATCAAACTCATCCCATTCTGCACACAGGAAATACGCAGTGAGTGGGGCCTCTCTTACGTGGTTGGGAATTAAAGACAGAACCACCTTTAGCAGACAGAATCAAAGGTGTAGAATTATGGGATGATCACGCTGGGAGTGTGATGAATAATCAGTTCTTCCACCATTTTACACTGTACAAGTTCAGGGGCTTTCAGCTAGTAAAATCCAGTTCATCAAGCACAATGTTTAGGATTTCTAGCAAGAAGGAAAAAGAAGAAGAAGACACATTCCCTACCCATAAGGTGGTCTCTATCCCATGCAGAAACTGATGTATAAACACAGAATTACAATGAAATCTCTCTAGCCAAGAGGGGATTAGTACATGCATCTCTTGGTTTATCAGTGGCATTTACATCTACCCAGCTGTCTTTAACACACTGAAACTTGGCCTTAAGTGAAACAGATCTGTTTGAAGCAAGACAGGCAGATTGCAGTGAAAGAAAACTTAACATCACCTCAGGCACATTGCAGGTATCCATGAAAAATGCTGGAGCCCGACTGGTTAAAATAAAACCCTGACTGTTAATATAATACAGTGATCACCTGCACTGAGAAAACCTTGACCCTTGCCTAGGGGGCCCTTGGAAAATTCTTTCTAGTACAGCATCCCAGAAAATGTTTCCAGCTAGAACTGAAATGCAGCCACCGCCATGTGGCAAAATCCAGCAGCATAATCTCTAGGAGCAATCTTCAGACCAAAAGAAGCCAGGAGGAGAGGGGATGCAGCCAGTTGGAGCACTTGCGTGGAATGGAAACTGCATTTGGCACTTGCTTCACACACACTGCGGGGAACGTCAGAGAGAGTGTGGCACAGAGAATCACGCGCAGGTCTCGGAACACAGCCTGGTTTCTGTCTCAGCATAGACTCGCTCTTACTCCATAATACCGAGTCACTCACTTTATTCTTCTACTTTGCCTTGTGTCTATCGGTTCATAAGGGAAAAAGACAAGCTCTGATGGGCACTGGACCCGGCCAGCCTGTACCCACTGCACTTCACCTTCTGTAAATAAGATGGACTCGGAATAAAGAGTTCATAAGACTCTCCTCAGAAGAGAGTCATGACAGGACAGTGTGCTAGCTGAGAGATTGGAAGACAGCATCTCTGGTCTCATGTGTGAGGACGTGCATTTTGATTTATTTTTTTCTAGTACTAAGGATGGATTTCTACTTCAAATGTTAATCTCTTAATACCATCCTCTTGGGAAACCCTTGGGGTCAATGATGGTGTTTATAATTAATAATATGAATAAAAGAAAAGAAGAAGAAAAAATAACAGACTATATGTGTAACAAAGTTCAAGGCCCTGGTCTTATTTAAACTATGTTCTTATCAAAAAGATTCTACTAAGCATATGCCTCAGGGTGAGGATTGTGGTAAGTCTCCTTGTGGACCCAACTTAGAGGGCAGCACTAGAAACTGCTTCTAATTCTCTTTTCATGTTCGTAGAAGCTGCTCTGTGTTTGACAAGGGACCACAAAGGAGACAAGATGGAGGACGTGCTCTCCGTGGGGACAACGTGTGGTGCAGTATACGGGAGAGAGACTTTCAACTGTCATGCCTCGGAGGGACTAAGGGATGGAGTGAAACAGAGACAATACCTTCTCTGAATACTAATCTAATGAGGTGAGCTCACACGGGGCACCATGGCATAGAGCAGAGAGAGGCCTCCCTCCCATGGCCTACAGACATCCAGGAGAAAGCCAGAGCACAAGGACAGGAGGGAGCTTGTTCCTGAAGGTGGCTCTGTGTCTTCCTTGGGGCAGTCAGTGTCTTGGGATGCTTCAGTGCTGTGTGCTCTGAAGTCGTGTGCTCCTAGGAACATAAATGTCCCAGAGACATAAAATGAGATAAAATAAAATAAGATGGAATTTTATCACGGCATCATTTGTACCTCCCAGTAGGTGTGGCCGTGTCCCACTTGTATTACATT
>CM053616.1:15435258-15470207 GCA_028646535.1 Procyon lotor
AGATATCTAGCAGGTGTCAGGAGGAAAGAAGTCTTGGTATGAGGGGCCTCTTTCCCAGGGTGCAACACTAAGGGGAGCAATTAAAAATGAACAGTTAGAAATAGCATACTAAGGGTGTAGCACCCAAAACTGCAAAAGTAGAATATTGGCATTGGTAAGAAGGTACTGCTCAAAGGTCACTTGGAACTCCAAGTAAATGGCCTTTTAAGGTCATATGTGGGTGCCTTGTTCATGTGCGTAGACATCTCATGTGCCATGTACAGGGTAGCTCACTTGAATCAGAGGCTAATGCTGGAGCATCATTTCCTGTCATCCCAGTATCTTCTGGTCCAAGACTTAGCCTCTCGCTGCTTTTTAAAGTGGTAGTGTAAGGATTAACCAAGAAGGGAAAAATACCAACTGTCCTCAGGGATTTCCCGGAAGCCAACAAACATCAGCTTCCTGTTGTTTCAGCTAAGCAACACTGCCCTTGATTTCATTCATTTTCTGGCATGATGATATCCACTGTGTCCCTTCCTATGTGACAGGCACTACTGCTTCATAATTTCATAAACATCAACGTAATTGCACTTCGTATCAACACTATTGTTTTCCCCATTTACAAATGCGGAAGTTGAGACTCAGTAAAATAAAGTGCATTGCTTAAAACCGCATAACCACAGTCCAGAAGTGAAGTGGAAAGACTGAGATTTTTGCTTCCTAATACCTCATGTTCTAATGAATCTGTCAAGTTCTAAGGAATCTGATTCCCAGAATTCATAGCCTTTCCCTATTTTAGTCAGTCTGTATAGAAGCCTTTTGAAGAATGAGCCCCTGGACTGTCCAAACACTCACTATATGTCTCCAATCATAACTGACTAGGTTTCTAAAAGTATATTTGGGTAAGTATGTGGTTTTTATTCCTGCATAGGTTTCATTCACATAACTTCTTTTAGTTGTTAAATTAGAAATATTTCATATGTGATCTCACCTCACATCATTTGTGAATCTCCCCCGCCAAGTATCTGGGAATAGGGTTCCAACAGACCAAGCTTTGCCAATGTTCATGTTTCTATTTTCTCAGCTAACCAAAAAAAAAAAACAACAAACAAACAAAAAACAAACAAAAACCAACAACAACAACAACCAAAAAAACTAAGAAGATCAATGGCAATGCCGGAAACCCACTTGGCAAAGCCAAAAGATCTGAGGATTTTCCACCCAATTTAAATGAAAAACTCTACAATGAATAGGAAGGGCATCATGCTGAGGGCAAAGCTAGGAGAAAATACTGATCATAATATCCTGCTGGACAAATTGGTAGATAATGTATTGTTCTACTTTAAGATTCTTGCAAAGTCTGACTAATTCAAATTCCTTCTACTTCTTGAGAAGGCAGAATTATTTGAAGCCGAGCAGAAACACTTCTTCCTAGATCTCCTCTTTCCCTCATTGTAATAATGGCATGGCAGTGCCAATTTAAATATATTTTTTTAGTGACACAACAGAAGAAGAAGGCTTCAGAGAGTAAAAGGGATCCTTGTCAGTGTGCAGGTGGCCACACACTGCCTGTGTGTTGGTGCTGACATCCAGCAGACACCTGGCATCCAATCCTCACAGACACCCACTTTAGGTGAATGTCAGCTACACCTGTGGTGTCAGGAACACAATGCAATGGGGTAACACTGAATCTGAGGCAAAGAGGCTATAGGCCAGCTCTACCAATGGAAGACCACATTCCCTGTAGAGCACGGTTATCTCTCTCCTCATTCTGCTACCTATAAAACGGTCAGGACTCCTTTTTCCAGGTGGATCTTTGTCCTCACAGGACTCTGAAGCTTCATTTTGGTAAACTTCGGGGATAGGAGGAGGAGGGGTTATCCCTTGGAGGAAAGGCACATTTACCAGCTGTAATCGGCCGACAAGTCCACATTGCCAACAAAGTCTGTGGTACTCAATGACTGCATGACATGGTTGCACACAGATGAAGGCAAGCTTATAATGGGCACAGCTACCTAGTTTATGGAAAAACAAATACTATCTATCAGAATATGGCCAGTAAAGCAATGACATATTTAAAAAAACACTTCACTGGGGCAACTGAGTGGCTTAGTTGGTCAAGTGTCTCTGACTTGATTTCAGCTCACATCATGATCTCAGGGTTGTGAGATAGAGCCCTGAGAGCCCTCCACTGGGCTCCATACTGGGAGTAGAGTCTGCTTAAGATTCTTCTTTTTTTTTTTTAAAGATTTATTTATTTATTTATTTGACAGAGAGAGAGAGAGAGTACAAATGGGAAGTGGCAGACAGAGGGAGAAAGAGAAGCAGACTCCCCACTGAACAGGGAGCCTAATGTGGGGCTCGATCCCAGGACCCTGAAATCATAACCTGAGCTGAAGGCAGATGCTTAACGAACTGAGCCACCTAGGCACCCCAACTGCTTGAGATTCTTAGGGTGGTACTCTCCCTCTCCCTCTGCCCCCAATCGACTTATGCACTTTCTATCTCTCAAAAAATACCCAAAATAAACAAAAAACCCTGCTACTTTGCTTAGAGTGCAAGAGTCATTAGATGGGTCCCCTTGCACTGGTTTGCCCAATAATGTCCTAATAATGATCATTATTATGTTTGGAATTTCATAATAAAAAAAGTTTCCAAGTATGTTAAATTTCTTATGAGGACCAAGCAAATATTTCTGATGATTTTGTTACTTAGGAAAATAAAAAATAAAGTCTCCAAAGTCACCCTAACTGAAATGGCTCTAATTTAGGAAGAATTCACAGCAAAGGAAAGATGTGACACTTTGCCACAGCTGATACACTCTCAAACATGGAGAGAGAGAATGAGAATTGGAAAGGTTAAAGGCAAACGCTTTTCCTCAGAATGTCGGATTCACACATCAAATACCTCACAAGGCAGAGCCACCACATTACACAGAATGCCAGTTTCCTGAAAAATAGAGAGGGTCTGAGGAATGTATGAGACGCCATGGAAGCTGCTGGGACACAAAGAAAGGCAGGGAGTGACTGACCTAGGACACCTGAGTGCCGATTGTCAAAGTGACACCACAGAGGGAGTGATTATGTAGTGTTAGCACCAAACCAGTGATCAGATGCACTTCCAAATTCAGGCTCAAAGACCTAAAAAATATAAACAAGTGTGAAGACCACCCTCTTTTCACTTTGAAGTAAGCACTGCTTTTCCTCTCTGCTCCTCAAGAAGCAGCCAGTAGGATGGGTTTTAATCTCTACAGAGAGAAGGTGGTTGTTCTCTGCGGGGCTAAACTAGGGAAGCCCTGGTAAGCAGCACTGACTTTATACAACAAAATAATCGTGGTTTTTCCTCTCTTTATATGCAACACATTATAAGCCCACTATGCTCATTTCACATGGAGAAAATCTGAGGCTCAGGGAGTAGTAGTAAACTCTTTGTCTCACTGTCAGCGAGCTGAAGGCAGTTTTGCAGTCCCACATATGCCCCTGTCCCTAGTACTACGAAGGCATCTTATTCATCCCCACTATTAACTGACCACCCACCTCCATCAGGCGCCATTCTGGGGGCTGGGAATACAGCAGTGACCAAAACAGACCCATCTTTACCCCTGTGGATCTCAATTCTGGAGGAAGGGGGTGGCCAACAGTCAAGGTAAACCACAAAATAAATGCAAACAGTGACATGTCAGTGAAGGACCCAGAGATGGTGGGATGCAGAATAACTGGGACCCTACTGAAGATCACATATGCCATCAGAAAAGACCCCTTTGAGGAGATAACTTTTAAAATAGGAACTTGAAGACAAGAAAGCATATGAAAAGCTGTCCCAACATGACAAGGACCCTGAAATGTAAAAAGACTTAGTGTGTTTGAGGAATAGGAAAGAAGCCAATGTAAGAGGAATGCACTACACTGAGAAAGAAATGGCTTTTGCTTGTCTGGAGGTGGAAGGTAGACACCAGGTGCTATAATGCCTTCACGCAGAGTTCAGCCTTCAGATGTGGTGGAGAAGGGCTGAAAGATTGTGAGAGGGAAATAATCTGATTTAAAACTTATAAAGCTCAGTCCGCTTACTGCATGGAGAAAAATTGAGAGTGACAAAAAAAGAAGCTAAGAGACCAGTTGACAAGGCTGTTGCAATATACAGGAGAAAGACAACTAGCTTGGACCAGGGAGGTAGGTGGGAACAAACATGCGAGAAGTGAAAATACTGGAGATGGGTTTCAGAGGTAGATCTGAGGGTATCTGCCCATGAAGCAAATGCTCTGGGAATACAGAGGTCAAAAAGGAAGCCATGTTTTTGGCCTTCCAACTCTATGACACTCGTAGGAAGAACAGACTGTGTTAAGAAATCAAGAGTTGCGTTCTGGGCAGAGCTGGGGATGTTTTTTAGGCCTGTGGAGAAGTCTTGGTCCAGTTGGGTAATTTCAAGACTGCCAGGAAATGGGCAGTGCTGGAGAGAAACGTGCTGGCTCTCGCCAGCTTCTAAGTGCTGTTAAATACCTCAATACCAATTACACAGGTAGGGTGTATATACAGAGAAAAGATGGCCCAAGGCAAGCTCGATTTACATCAAATATTAGGAGTCAAATAAAGGAACTGATAAAGTAGACAGAATAGGAACTACCAATGAAATGAGAGATCGGAGGAAAGGTTCAAAGAAAGTTTGTGAGGAGAATGTGATTGCATTAAAAGATTCTGGGATATGAGGCAGGTGGGGTGAATGAACAGAGGAATTCAGCGTGGGGAGGTCACCGATGACTGCAGTGTGCTACAAAAACTGTTGGAAGGGGCTGAGTGTGAGTGGGAAATGAGGCTGTGTGAAGACCACTCCTTCAAGAGGCTTTGCCGTGAACGGGAGCCTGGATTCACATAGTGAAAATTTCTTAGGGCACCTGGGTGGCTCAGTTGCCTCGGTATCCACCTTTGGCTCAGGTCATGATCCCGGAGTCCTGGGCTCAAGCCTTTATCGGGCTCCCTACTCAACTAGGAGTCTGCTTCTCCCTCTCCCTCTGTTCTCCCCACCAACTATCCTTGTTGTGTGCTCTCTCCCTCTCTAATAAATAAATAAACTCTATAAATACATAAATAAACAAAAAAATAATTTAGAAAATCTCTGAAGTTTTATATCATTAAAAAAAAAGTCACAGCTCATCGTTCTCCCTTTTCTGAGCTCACATAATACTCTCTGCATACACCAGCTGTCACTTCACATGCATTTCTTTGCCTACTTATGCCTTTAAGCCTCTGGGTGTCCTGTCTAGTTGATGAGATATAAAGGCCACCTATACCTCTATGCTTCCTAACATAGGAACACTGAATCATAATTGAATAGATGTTCAACAGATATACACACACACATAAATATATATATATATATGTTTATATATCTATACAGAGATATAGATACAGATATAGATATATATGCTTATTGATTAATTTGAGTCAGTTTTCCAAGATCTTACTCTATAATATCATGAGTAATATTAATGTTGCCACTAGCCCTAAAACTCTATCATTCTCAGGCACTATAAACATGTATTTTGGTCACCAAACCAATAAATGTGATTGTAAAACCACTGAAACCGCTAGCATCTGGTCCTTGATCTACCTATAAGAGTGTTCCAACAAAAAAAGAGGGGACTCAAGTACAAAACAACAAAACCCACTTCAGTTTCAGTAAGAAAAACTAACTCCCAACCAATCCTAAGATTTTTTTCCCCCATAACTAGACTTCTATAACCTTTATTATAAAACTTCTGAAGCACTAGTCATTTCTCAATACCACGACTGAAAGGTAATGAGTCTCTCCATGCTACACTAAACTACTTAACAAGAGACACTGTTTTACTGGCACTTGCACTTTCATTAAAAGGAAAGTTCAAAAACAGATGTGAATAATTAATTTATATCTGGGTATTTTTATTTGAATTAATTTATATATGGAATTTTAATTACAAGATGCAAGCTTGTGATTAATTTTGTTTCGATTTATGAGATGTACTTGGTTAATAGCTTGCCTTTGAAAAAAATGCTTTATTGAGGGATCTCATCTGTGTGATTTACTGTCTGAGGATATGTTAAGTTCCTTTCATGACATAAGAAATCATTATTTGCCCTTGAAGTTGAATCCATTGCCTGGGTGGGGAGGTGATGCCAATACTATCCTCTAGCCTACTATTTCTGAGGAAAACAGCAGATTTAAAAGAAACCTTGTTTGGCTTTCTTGTCATAAACCTCTTTCTCTGTGTATTCAATATACACATGTGCATTGGTGATTAATGCTCAAATCCTTGCTGACATTATGATAAGCTTTAAAGCAATCCTGCCTTAGAAAGAGAGAGAGAGAGAGAGAATGCAAAGCTTTTTCTTTTAGAAAATCTCTTAAACTGAAGTTTAGAGGCAAAGGAAAGAAATGTGAAATAAAAACTAAAAGGAGAAGAACTGAATATTGAAGGAGAAAACAGAACATAAGGGAAAAGAATACAACCCAAGGAAGTATCCTTGAATAACCTTGTTTAGAAAATTGTGGAAAATAAGCCAATCTATGTAATCCCGTTATGAACTGTTAGCTTAAGGCTTTAGTCACAGAGAAACTGTGTAATGAGATTAAGCCACATAAGAAAACAGGGTTGTCTTGCTGCTTGTTGGAAGACTAAAACAAAGAAAACAATAAATGGACAATTATAATCCCGTGCCTCTCTCCCCCCCACCATTCAGAAACAAAACAATTAGGAAAGAAGATCTCCTGATAATGCAAATGCCAAACTCCACCCTCTCCCAGCTGTGCTACTTTGAAGAGAATGCATCTGCTTTTATTATTCACTTCCTAATGCTCATTTTATTATGATGAAAGAATGATGCAATTTTAAAGGGAAAGACAAGTTCCGTTGATGATTCTCTCGTCCTTGGTGTTCCCATTCATAGTACCTGAGAAAAAGCATGGTGAATATATTCTAGTGTCTCCTCCTTACTCCCAACTCTAAACCCTACAAATTTTTATTTTCTTTTTTAGTTGCAACTACTCAACTCTGCCACTGCAGCCACAGGCTACAAATCAATGCATGAGGGTGGGTCTTTGTCAAAAAAACTTTATTTAAAAAAATAAATGGCCAGCTTTTAGGATGTAGTTTGAAGATATCAGGTTAAAAGATGAGAGAAGTGGAAATAATTGATGGTATATCTTAGAAAAAATTGGACTTCCTACATTTTATTCTTAAATGTATTTTCTTTTTTAAATTAGCATATAATGAATTATTTGTTTCAAGGGTACAGGTCTGTGATTCACCGGTCTTACATCATTCACAGCTTCACCATAGCATACACTCTCCCCAATGTCCAACACCCAGACACCCCATCCCCCAACCCCTTTTTTTTTTTAACCAATGTAAAAAATGCTGTTTATGACGTCTTTAGATTTACAGAGTATTCCAACATATTAATATCCTGTGAACTGCAAAAAGAGAAAACAAACTTACAGCAGTATTATTGGTCACTAAATTGTAGAGGGAAAGGAAACTTTACAGTTGTGATAATGCGCAAATGTTCTCATTAAGGCAATATTGACCCAGATGACCATTTAGTATGTGTCTCCTCAAATGCCTCATAATTCTGGAATGTCCTTTGTGACAAACATGTCAGCACACAAAATTTCCTAAATTCTCACACGTTCTTCCCTTTCTGATTCATCTGGTGAACTGAGAGTAGGAAGTTAGTCATAGACAATGTGCCCTCCCTCCCTTGTCTGACCAAAACTTGAAGCAATCATATCCACTGCGAGGCTAGCTGTAGCCTTGGCCTCTTCCTCTGAAGCTGCCAACTGAGGCAACTCCAGCAACTCCAGCAACTCTGCCAACTCCAGCAACCCTCAGTTTGTTTCCTGAGACTAGGAGTCTCTTGTGGTCTGTCTCCCTCTCTGGTTTTGTCCTGTTTCATATTTTCCTCTCTTTCCCCATGATCTTCTGTCTTGCTTCTCAAATTCCACATATCAGCAAAACCAAAAGACAACCCACAGAATGGGAGAAGATATTTGCAAATGACATATCAGATAAAGGGCTAGTATCTGAAATCTATCAAGAACTCACCAAACTCAACACCCAAAGAACAAATAATCCAATCAAGAAATGGGCAGAAGACATGAACAGGTATTTCTGCAAAGAAGACATCTTGAATTTATTTCCCTGACATGTCCTTTGTGGATGTAGAACATGGATCTGTCACTAAGGAGACTGGACACATGAAAGTGAGAGTAATCATGTACAAATATTCCTGCTCTGATCACCTTTTGCTACCTAATAAAAGGTATGGTAGTGGAGGAAGTGTGATAATAGGGGCAATTATAGAAAGAGAAGGCTTCAAATCCTCCCAATGGGCCACAAGGCTAGTACAGAGCATATGGATAGTAACAGAGATGCTATTAATAGGAAATACTTGTTCTCAGTTGAACTCTGGATCAGTAGCTTGAGAACCCCCCCTGTGATCTTGTTAGAAAACCAAGTTCTCAGGCCCCCCCTTCCTACTCTCACTGAAAAATTGTAAGGATGGGGCCCAAGAATCTATTTTAATAGTCCTCCAGATGATCTTGATACACACTCAAGTTTTAGAATCACATACTATCCTAACAGATGCCAAGAACCTATGTTCAAACAGAATAATGTTATCAGGATCTTGTATATTCCTTTGAAGAATTTTTGGTTTTTAGTAAAAAAAAAAGAAAAAAAAAAGACTAACTCAAAAAGATGGTAGGAAGTAAAATCTTATTTTGAATTCTGGATTATAGTATTTATATTTGAAGACAAATTTTATATCCCATATATGCCTAGCTTCTGACTTCTTTCTTTTTGCTGCCTAATCTTCCTTTAATCTCTCCTGTGTGTCCATGGGATGCAAATAGATTTTTATTATTGACCAAGAATAACAGAATGCCAAGAGTAAACTCATACTACAAAAAGTATATTTGACTCAGGTCAAAACCTAGCACGTCATCTAGAATTGAGTACTGTTCTGGCTGAGCTATTTTTCACCCTTATGGCAGTGCATGTAATTCTGGCTACATGACATGAAGCATGAGTACCTCTTCAAAAGAAAAGTGTGAGAAAGCCTCAGGTATCATAATTATCAGCTCCAAGACAACCCTGGTCAAAAACAGAGAGACCTGTAAACATCCAAGTTCACACTCTGAATTGTGTTCAGATGGGAATCAATTGCCATGTAGTACCTAGAGACATAATGAACAGAAGTATGTGCACAACAGCAAGTGTCCTCCCCTGCTCCAACCTGATCAGATGGTCAGTATGATTGCTTCCATGCTAAAATGCACGCCCCTTTGCAATTACTCAACTCCTCTGCCTGTGGCTAAACCCTAAAGGGCAGAAAGCACATCAGAGTGAGGTTGTAAGCTTTGGGTAGGAAGGAATAAGCACACTGAGTAAGTGCAAAGAGGGAGGGGGAAAAGATAGGACTTCCTCACTTAATTTTCATCTAATGAGCCCTCCCGAGACCCAAACTCTGCTGAAGACTTCCTCCTTTGGCAGCCTTCAGAAACAGAGGTCTAATCCCCTTTTCAAACTCAAGTTCATCGCCAATGCAGTTATTCCAGCAGTGTGTACTAAGCATCTCACAGTATGGTGTGGCAATATCCATTTCTACAGGACAATCCTGTTAGAGGAAAATCAATTAATTCAGTTTGCTGGATTTACTGCATTTGGGGCCAAGCAGCATCTAAATATACTTAACAAAGTTAAACAGAAAAGCAACAATAGTTAACATCGACGCTGTAAATGAGAAAGTAGCTCTAGCAGCCACAAGCCACGCTTTATAAATTCCATTCACAGAAGAACCAGGCTGAAGGGTGGCAATGTAGCCTTGATCCAAAGTAATTGTTTCTTACCACTTCACCCAGTCTTCTTCTGGCCAACACTTGGATGGAGAGAACAGGAGAGAGAACCAACAGTTCCAGGGAGAGTCACCATTCTTGAAGAGTAGTACTTTGAAATTTAAAGTGAATAATTGGCTTTCTGTATAAATGCAGAAGCTATTGCCAATCCCATGCTTGCATATAGTTCTTGACTTGGACATTTCCCATGTAGTACCTCACCATGGCACAGAAAATGATGGCTCATTCAATCTGTACATACTAAGATCAAACAACATTGCTATTTTTCCCCCAAATTATCTACTTAAGACAGAGGGAAAACATTGCAAAGAGAGGCCAGAAAAAAATGTAGTATGACCTTAATTTAGCTCAGTTTACTCTGAAGGGTAATAGAAAATGTTAAAATATACAAACAAAACCCTAAAATTAAAATTTAAATGAAGGCTAAGCCATCCCAGCAACAAAAGTTTCAAGAAGGGAATTTTCTTCACCAAAGAATTATTCCAGTTATTATCTATATATAATTTTAAATAGGCTTATGGAGAGATTTAGCTAAGCAGCAATTGTATTACAGAACCCCTTGAAGATGGGTTAATTTTAACACAGTCAAGACACCCTCATCATTTGGTAGTTACTGAGCTGGAGTCTAGAGCCTGTAATTATAAGCTATCCTCTGCAGCGCTACCAAGAATTTCAATAAGTCAAACCCTCCAGTTACTGGAGCTTTCTTTTCCCATCCCCCAAGTAATAGGAAACTGGACTTGGAAGCTTTATTCATAATTATCCAACCCTCATATTTCATAGATAAGGAGAGTAGGTGCTTGAGAAGTACAGAATTTGTCCAAAATTAGACAAGAGCCAGGAGTAAATTCAGTCTCCAAATCTAGGGCTTTTCCAGAAGAGCATTAGACCAGGAGTTGGGAGATAAGATAGTTCCTGAGCTGCCTTAGCTATTTAACTGGCAAATCCAAAAACCAATGAAGGTCTCAGTTTCTTCAGAGATGTTAAGGGACTGAGAGCAGGGAGAGGCTCCTTGGCTCTTCTAGTTACACTACAATTGTGATGAGAAATAACCATTTAATCCAAGCGTTTTAGTGTCTGGTATCTTTCCTTCCAAAACAGTAGTCAAGAGTTTTAATAATCCAGTCCTAGGCATTAATTTATGACTGGAGCCTATGCTGGTTCCCAAAGGGAGGTAGTAGTCTTTTCAAAGATAAAAGTTATCAGAAAGTGTTATGACAGGGGTCTTAGATTTTGTGTGGAGAAAATTGATCCATGTGCCATAGCTGGCTTTCATGACACAGATGCCTTATTCTTAGCAAGGATAAGAATTTGTAGAAGGAAATCTGTAACACAAATCTTGATTTAATTTTTATTTTGAAAGGTCTTTGACAATGTCTTTTTTATAGCCTAATATTGGTGAAATGAAGGTACAGTTAGTTAGATTTATACCACATTGAGAAACTTGCATCCAAAAAATATTGGCTATTGGAATCACTCATGCTCAGGGGAAATGTTTCAAATACCATGAGTTCCAAATGTTACCACAAAAACTAAACAAACAAAATTAATTAATTAATTTTTAAAAATAAAAATCCAGAAGCAGTTGTCTAGTGGAGTGAAGCAGAGCTCTGTCCTTGGTTGCGTTCATATGCAGCATTTTTATGAAGAATACAGTAAAATTAGTAGATGGCCAAAAAACAAAACAAAAGACAAACATCTGGGATCTATAACACCTCTACCTTTAGCATATCTAGGATGGAGTGTTCTATTCAGGGATCCATCCAAAACAAAAATGCCAAACATATTTATAAAAATAAAACTGTCAAGAATCTCCCTCAATAGATTAAAATCTCCCTCAATAGAATAGATACATTTCATCTCAAAAAAGATGAAATGTAGCAGAGATAAATGTAAAGACTTATTTTCAGAGTAAAAAAAAAAATCAATTGGATAAATATAACCAAGAGAATCCTGTCTTGACAAGTAGTTGAAGTGAAAGCTATCTAGGGAATTTGTTGACCAAATGTACTTTCTGCATTAAAAGTCTGAGGGGCTTCTTTAAAGCAGCCAAAACAATAGCTGGTATTAATAAAACACAACCTAGAGAATAAAAGGTATTTAAATATAGCTGGGGAATTATGCCACTTCTGGACACTAAACTCTTACATGGCACCTGAGAGATTAGAGATTCTTCCAATGTAGATGACAAAGACAGTGAGAATAACAAAGCTATATTGTTTGAGAAATGGTTAAAGGAAATGGTGTTGCTTAGATGGCCCAATAAGTGAATAAAAGCTCTTTTATAAAATTTGCTGAAGAACCTTGGGATGATAATTAAATTTATAGATACATATCCAAAAGGTGAGTTAAAGTTAAGAGGCACATTTTTTTAGCTATATACAAAGATGTTTTTATAGATTAGGGTCTTCAACCAGGGACAAGGTTAAACAAAATAAGCTGTTTATAGGCATCATTTCAAGCATAATCATGAAAGCTATGACCAAGATACAAAAATGAATAAATAAATAGAATAAAAAAGTTTTGTTGATTCATCAGGAGGTTAGATCTAGTGGCGTGAAAAGTTTCTTCCATTGCACTTTTTATGATTCTATGAATAACTCTTGTCTCCTCTGAAGAATGGTAGCAGTGATGAGAAATTTTTTTTTTAATAGGAATCAGGTCAATGATGATACTAACTTACAAATGTGTAGTAATAGCAAGCCTGCTGCTTTTATGACTAAGGAATCTCCAATGTAAAATAGTTACACAATTTTATACTTAACATAGTTATTGGAATTATTTCCCTGTAATTCCTTGCCCAATACCCTGAATGGATTTACTGTCACACAGTTAGATTTCTCATATTAGGTTTTTTGTCATACCTTTGGGCCTGGCCTTGGGCTATATAGAAACAGATCAAATGAATGAGTAGTTGCTTGATCTGGCAGTCAGCCTTTTCAAAACCAAGTCCATTAAATCCTAGATCAGAAACTGCCTCAAATAGTAAGCAAAACAAGCTTCCCTGCGTGCTTCACTGACAAACTATAGCACTACTTATGTTTATTATTTCATTATTACTATTTTTTTTAAAGATTTTATTTATTTGTTTGACAGAGAGAGAGAGAGATCACAAGTAGGCAGAGAGGCAGGCAGAGAGAGAGGGGGGAAGCAGGCTCCCTGCAGAGCAGAGAGCCTGATGTGGAACTCGATCCCAGGACCTGAGATCATGACCTGAGCTGAAGGCAGAGGGTTTAACCCACTGAGCCACCCAGGCGCCCGTCATTATTACTATTTTTTAAGAGAGAAGATCAACTCATATTTCTTAGTAGTAGATTTGTTTGTTTTTCTTAAATGCAACTTTGGAAAGCAAAGACAAGACAACAAAAAACAAATAAGCACCCCACTCCCTGGCCTTCTCCCAAACTGGAGCTATAAAAAGTGGTCTCCAAGGTAAACAGGAGAAAGTGAGTCAGGGCTCACCTTAGGAATCAGAAACTTAAAAGACACTTGAGAGTCAAAAGCTACTCTGATTAGGTTTCTTAAGTGCCATGTATCTTTACCTCAAATGGATTCTCAATGTACACCAGTAGTCTTTATGTTTAACCTTAGACTGACTAATCCCCCATGCTGTTCCTCAGAGAGATTATTCTAAACATGTATTCAGTATCCTCCATTCTCACCTTCTACGGATAATGTGATCTCTTCAACAATGAGCAAATGAGGACTATTAAGAATGGGCTTCCTCAAACTGACTTTGTTTTTTAATGTCTCCTCTCAAGCTTCTTATGTCCCCAAGCCACACTATACCCTCCCACCACACTCAAATTCCTAAGGCAAGCTCTGACCATGATATCCACCTAGACTAACTCTCTTAAGACCAACCCACTGTCTACTGAAAGAGTCATTAGCCCAGAAAATATCTAGAGCCCTTATTTCAATCTCTAACCAATTCACTTTTCTGGTCTCTCCTACAAATCATCTTTCTGCTTCTTATTCTGCAAAACCTTCCCTACCTCCAGAAATAAGCCCAATGTTCTCTTGCTCCCATGCTTAGAATCACATTCTACACCCCAACTGCCATTCTAGGCCAATTTCCACCTAATGTACTTTTTCATCATCTTTAACTTTTCAAATTCTTCCCTTCCTTTGAAGGGAAAATAATACTTATTCCTCAATTGCCTCAGCATTTAACTGTTTGTATTTTGAATAAGATAGTATGTGTTTTATATCTCCTACTAGATTATAAACTCTTTAAGGAATGGGCTCTTTCTGAATGTCCCATAGTATCTAGTTCTAATATTTGGGATGGCTATCATCTTTTTTTTCTCTTCTGTAATACAAATGTCATCAATTTATCCAATGAACTCAGTGAAGGTACATGCAGGAAAAGGCTTCATTTTCCTCCAAACACTGCCTTATAAGATACTCTGTCACACCTCTTTCAATCTTCCCTTGGTGACATATCTGTTCCCTGTGCTTTTTTGGTCATTTTCAATTATAAGACAATTTCATTTAGGTAAACAACCATAATTAGCTTACTGGTATTAGTATATGACAGTCCAGTCTAATAAAACTGAGATCTTATACCTGGCTAGTATTACTCATGGTCATAAAAAACAAGGAAAGAATGAGAAACTCTCATAGATTGGTGGAGACTGGAAGACATGACAACTAAATGAAATGTGGTGCTCCAGTTTGATTTCTAAATAGAAAGAGAAAAAAACTGGTGAAATCCAAATAAAGTCTGGAATTGTGTTATTAATAATGCACCAATGTCACTTTCTTAATTTTGACAAATATATTATGGTAACACAAGATGTTAACAATGGGATAATCTGGGTGAGGAGTATATGGAAATTCTCTGTTGTATCTTTGCAACTTTTTTGTAAAGCTATCTTTCTATCATCTATTATTTTTTTAAATAAAAAAAGGAGTTCTCATATCCAGTTCTAAGCCTCTCTCCATCTATTCCCACCCCCTGCCCTGACTACTTCTGCTAACTTTCACTAATGTTTAAGGGCTCCTCACAGGATCTCAATAATCTAGGGGAACTTATCTGTGATTATCCTCAAATTTCCTTGATAATTAATTAAAAGCCCCATTCACCATCCTGTTACATATGGAAAATGAATTGGCATACATTGCAGTTAGGGAACATCAGTAAAGAGAGACTTTCTGATAGCAAACTCAAGATAGTAAGATCTGTGTTATACAAAAAGATCAAAACATCTGACACAGGGACCTTTAAAATGTGAGTAGATACTGATTTGCATGACATAAGATCACTTCTGCCTAATACCAGAGAGCAGACTTAATAGCTTCCCAAGGTGTCCCATTCTTCCCATGTATTATGTGTGAGTGTCATTTTCAAAAAGGGGCATTCCTACCACTTTGAATCTTGAAAAGACAATTATAAGTATGTTTAAATGGCAGAGAAACAGGAATGAATGGATCTCCCAAAAGATGTGACCTGAGGGCAGGACAGAAAGAGAGTTACATAAATCTGTCAGTGATGGACATAAATTTACCAGAATTTAGGAGTATCAGTGGTTCCAGGTTACATTTTATTCAGAAGCACTTTTCCAAAGTTCCACAGCCAGCCCACCTCTCTTGGCAATGATGCTTTTACATGGAATTAATATTTCCAAATATAGTTAGTGTTTCAGTGATTTGCAGCTATCGACTTTTAAGAGAGATGTGATCACACAGAAAGAACTCTGACATTTCCATGACATTTTCTGCTGAAAGGGAAAAAGAAATTATTTCCCTTTCTTTTCTTTCTTTCTTTTTTTTTTTTTAAATTCAATGCTGAGTTAGAGATGGGGCAAAAAGAGGGAGGGAGAGTGTTTTGCCCACAAACAGGATTCTCTTAGTTACCACTCTAGATGACATGCCCCAATGCTCGTTCTTCTATTGCTATTTTCTCAGATGTCTTAGGTTCCCCTGATGCCATCAACTGAGGATACGTTATAGAGACACATATGTCATCATGCTGTTGAAATTTAAGACTTTTCAGATATAACGTGCTTTATATTCAAGATTTTTATTCCCCATGGGACTGTCTTTCTGGTCTTGTTCTCATTATTGACAAGGAAAAAGTTTGCCAATTTTCCTTTTTCATCTTTTTTTCCCCCGACATATTTAAAGGGGGGAATAAAGGGGAGACACGACTTCAGGTTCTGTAAAGGAAAGCAGGGCTGAGATATTATTCTCAAGGTAAATGTTAAAATGCATATCTTAGACAAATTGCTGGCACAGCTGTCAACGCTGTCAGAAGTAACTTCTCACTATTTTTAGGTGCAGCTGAAAAGACTGGGTTACTAGGTGTCCCTTTCTTTACTTTCAGGAAAGAAGGGTGTGATGGATGTTATGCAATCTGCTTTCTTTGGGATCTTTGGAGAATGACACTCATCATTTTGAAAGGTGTACCCAAAAGTTCTGATCAAAGGCCACACATTGATTAGATCACCTTCAAAAGAGATCTTTAATGCCAGTAATTTATATTCTGGCATAGTTTGTCCTCCTGACCAATTGTCATCATTTTCTTTGAAAAATAACATTAAATTATATTTTTTAAACATAAAGGAAATTTATTCCACAAACAGGAATTCTGACAGTCAGTTATAGGGCAGGGGTTGCTACCACTTTACAGTCTGGTTCCAAACTGGCAGAGAAGCAAGAGGAACCAATTTGGAAAGTGTTGGTACTGGATAATCTATTCTGGAACAGTCTGGAATCCATCTGCTCTGAGTTTAACCTCCTGGCACAAACACAAATGCAGTTCCCAACATTTTTGTTCTAATTAGGATGATATTTCCATGTGCCCTGGAAACAACATGATGATGAAGTAGCTTCCCAGGGTGAGCTATAATGTCACCAGCATAGGAGCCAAAATGTGTCCCTGTGTTTGCTCTGAGTTGATAGTCTCCTCTACCTAGATGTGGCCACATTGTTTACTGATTTAATTAAGGACACTCCTGGTTCTTTGGAAAATAGATAAGAAAAAATGAGGGGTTCAAATGATTTAAGTGGAAAGGTTTTAGACTAGCTCTTAAGCTACTTGGTTTCTAGTCTGGTGCCTACTAGACACTAACTCTAAGAGGGTACCTTATAGATGTTATCACATGCTTTAAGAAAATAATAATAATACCTTTACACACACTATAATTTTGTTGGGGTCATTCCATGAGCTGTATTATATGAAGACAATAATAAAAAAAGCATATGAATGGAGCATTTTTTTTTTTCCCAAATATTGACAGACTTTATTATGGGGGGTTCCTACCTGGGAACCCGCCCTCATTTTTTTTTTTTTTTTTTTTTAAGTAGGTTCCAAGCTCAGCATGAAGCCCAAGACAGGCTTGAACTCAAGACCCTGAGATCAACACCTGAGCTGAGATCACGAGTCAGATGCTTAATTGATTAAGCCACCCAGGTGCCCCACAAATAGAGTTTTCTTATTACTGACAATTCCCAGAAGAGGCTGCCTAGAGATAGGTTGGCCAACACTAAGTCCAACATGTATGTAAGCCCAGAAATAGAAAAAAAGAACAGCTTCCTATCACTCAACATGCTTGATAGATATGGACCCTTTCGTTTCTTACTTTTTGTCGATACAGCAGTAACAACAGAATGGATGACAAACATTGAGGAATTTGATGTGAACCACCCTAAAACAACATGCTATGCTACAGGCAGAATTATTTCTTAGTTTCTCAACAACAGAACTGGTCAGCCATTAGCTGCTCATTAACCACTCCACTCTGGTGACACATAAGAGATTCCACAAGCAAGCTGTTTAAAGTGCTGATTTGCATTAAGAAGGTGTATTTTCTAAGGAAATGGAGATTTCCCAAGATCAAATCCATTTAAGGAAATGCTGGGCATGCAATAGAAAAGTTAACACAATTGTTAAGGCTCTAGAGCCAGAAGTTTGGTTCATTCAAGCAATATAATATGATCAGTGTGCCTAGAAGCAGGAGATTAAGGGAGAGGAGATAAAAAGAGATTGGTGAGGGAGATAGCAAGGGCCAATCATGTAGGGCCTCTTAGGCCAAACTGAGGAACTTATTCATCCTAAAAGTCATTAAACTCAGGGAAAGGTTGTAAAAAGAAAGTGACATGCTAGAGTTTTATTAAAATTTTTAAAAAGTCAACACCACATTGGCCATAGTGGGGAAAATGAAATTCAGAGTAGACAAGAATGGATCTATGATAGGTGATGACAATAAATAAGGACAGGAAATATATCTGAGATGTAAAGTACCTGAAAATTCACATTTGGGCATTTGGCAGGGAGGGGATATGAAGAAGATGGAAGAGCAAGAAAGATGCCCAGGTTTCTGGACTATACAGTTGATTGCATGGAGGCACCATCTGACTGAGCTAAAGATGCTAGCACAGGAGGGGGTTTGGAGTGAGGAGGAATATAAATTTTACCAGGCTGATACTGAGGTATCTGAAAAGAAATTGAGTGTTTGCATTTATCAGTCTAAAGTAAAATCTCACTAATCACATAAATTTGAGAGTCATTAGTCCACAGAAGCTGAATGTCCCCAAAATGAAAATGTCCTCATAGGGGAAAAAAACATACAATGATTTCAAAATAAGTATATACATATATACTTTTTTAATATATATCTCCCAACACCTCCTCCTATTTTTTCCTTTAATGTATTATCCATTTAACTCTAAGTTTTCTTCCAAATCTCATATATGATCATGTATATTTTTCATATTCCCATGCTACCACATATTGAAGTAAGGTAGTAATGGCTACCATTTATAAGCCTCTATTATATACCATATAGCATGTCATATAATTTAGCCTCAATAACTGTATGACTTTGTGAGGTAAAAATCACTATTCCTATTCTATAGATAAGACATTGCAGTTTAGAGATTTTTACTTAACTTTACTAAAGTCACACAGTGTTCAGAACTAAATCCTAGGTGTAAATAACTAAAATATTTAGTATCTTTTCACTTCTTAATACCATGCTGCTATTCTCCTTAATTCCTTCAAAAACCATAGAAGAGTAGCACCTGGGTGGCTCAGTGGGTTAAAGCCTCTGCCTTCGGCTCAGGTCATGATCTTAGGGTCCTGAGATCAAGCCCTACATCCGGCTCTCTGCTCAGCGGGGAGCCTGATTCCCCCTCCCTCTCTCCTGCCTGCCTCTCTGCTTACTTGTGATCTCTCTCTCTCTGTCAAATAAATAAATAAAATCTTAAAAAAAAAATCATTAAAAGAAAAAACAAAACATAGAAGACAATCCAGCATAAGAATTTAACAAAGGGTTTAGTTGGAAGTTTTGGAAAAGGGCAATCTATCTATTACTGGGTGTATTACTCAGCAGTGCTCAAACACATGCTTTGTATCAAGGGATGGATGAAGAATTAACCAACATATTAATAAAGGGATGAGTTTTCCCATAGATAATTGGAAAGTACGTGTGACAGTATATAAGTAATTAGATATTAGACTCTACGTTGTAACTATCAGTGTGCTATGGAATGGCTCTGCAGATTTCAAAGGGGTGTGAGAATTGAATGGGGCCTGGAGCCCTCCAGGGAAAAGATGGCAAGCAGGGAATTCTCTTCCAGTTACAAGGGGAAGCACATGCCTGGGGGATGCATATTGTGAACTGAAACTAGCATTAGTTTACAGTGGTTGATGCAGATGTGGTTGTCAGGAGAAAGACATTGGATGCTTATGAGTGGAATAAATAAAGGTGAGGATTAAAATGAAAAAATAGCACCATATATTAAGCATAGTTAGAACATTTTACTGATATTTATTCTAATCACTTTATCAACAAACATCCTTAAATGCTGTCAAAAGGGAACAATCCTTAAAACAGACCAAAAGAACATAAAGAAGAAAGCCAACTATTTGACAGTATAAATTCAGTCAACAAATTGTGGCCTGCCGGCAAAATCTAACCCACCACCTGTTTTTGTACAGCCCATGAGCTAAGATTGGGTTTGGATTTTTAAACGGTTGAAACAAAAGCAAAAGATTTTGTAACATGTAAAAATTTGATGAAATACAAATGTAAGGGCTCTTAAGTAAAATTTTATTAAAACACAACTACAGCTATTCCTTTGCACACTGTCTGGCTGTTTTCATGCTGCAAAAGTAGATTAGAGAAGTTGTCACCAAGACTACATGGCCCATAGAGCCTAAAACACTTACTCTCCGACCCTTTAAGAAAAAGACAGTCAATCCCTAGTGGTCCATGTTAGTTTCAATTATTATTCTCTTGCGAATTTCTCCAATGAAAGAAGTATTCCCATCCTTAGAATCAGTAGACTTAGACCTAGTTCTTTTGAATAAAATAAAGAATTTATTCAGTGACTCAGGGACTTAATATTTTTCCAGGCCTATTCTATGGTCAGTCTTATCAGGTATATACTGAGTTTCCTCATAGACAATACACACTATTTTAAAAGTAAAGAAAATAAACATTTGTGAACACCTTCTTTAAGGAACGATACAGTTCTTATTTTGTCTTTCTTGTGGTAAAAATTCTCTTAAGACCTAGACAAGACTTCTACATTTAATTTATATAATGATTATACCACAAGCATACCATGAATGTGACTTTTATTCTCTGGATTGTGTTCTTGAAAAAGATTTCAGTTCATTTGAGTCACCTACATCCTCTAATATTTTTGTTCTGTGTTTTCTCAACCAAAATTCAGAACAGATAATTTGACAAAAAATTTTTTTCAGGTTCCCTTCCAGATATAAGAAAGAATCAGAACTGTATGACATGTTTATATATATACATGTATAAACATGTCATATATATAAAACTTTAGAGGAAAATTGTTTTGGGGGAACAACAGAGAGGAATGTTTAAGATCAGGATACCCAGAAAACTAGAATAAAACATCAGTGAAAACTGGTCTTTCTAGGACCAAGCAAAGAATTTTGGCCCGATTAACACCAGGTTTCATCAAATGGAACTGCCTGATCTAGATCTAATTCAACATCAGAGTGAAACCTGAGGATGTTTAATAAATCTCTGTCAGAAATGGAGTTAGTGCAGTGGTTTGCTTAAGCCACCCAGAAGATCAGACACTACACTGATAAAAGATCAAGACCTCTCCACCTTAGTCTTGACATTCCTCCAAACCCCTAAATACATGAAGAATTATCAACACAGCTGAAGTCCGCCCTTGGATAAATCCTATTCATTTTCGTTACCTTTCACCCTCTGATCTGTAGTTCCTATTTCTAAGAAACTTGTTTCTGAAGTTCCCCTGTATGACGAATTGCATTCCCTGAGTTTGTACCCCTGCAAAAAAGGCAAAGCATATTAAACATATGAATCACATATTCCTTCCTGTCAAGAAACAGAAAAACACACCTTTGTATTTATTTACATTTGCAAGTAATATGTCTCAATCTGTGTGTGCCTGGATTCATATTTTATTGAAATATGTCACACTGACTTTCAGTCTGATATGCATGCTTCCAGCACTCGCTGGAATCCGCGGACCTTGCTCCACTCTCAGGAATTCATATTCAGAGAAAACAGGAACAAGTGCCTGTTGTAGGATTTGATGTGATGAAGTTATGTGAGATAGAGGTACATTTCAGGACAGATGGTGACACAAAGCAGAGTTTAATTCTTACATATATCATTCTTGAAGCTTTAGAAACTGCCTCCTGCTCAGACAGATTCAAGAATTTAAGCTTATCTAGGATGGTTCATGAGTGCAGAGTTTAAGCATAAAAGGGGCTCCAAAGTGCATCCTTCTCCCCCATAAAATTCAAGTTTGGTAGGTTGGCATTCAATGCTTTCCAAAGAATAGTTCCTAACTACTTCTCCAATCAAATTCTTATCTATCCACTCAGAAGCCAAATCACTGATAAGTTAACTTCCAGAGACCTCTTGCACACCCCTATGTCTTTATTCACACAGTCCCCTCTGCCCAGAGATGTTCTACTCTTCTCTTCAATTGGCTAACTCTTCTTCTTTCTTTAGGATTCAATTCAAAGATCACTTTCTCCATGAGGTCTCTCTGTCCTCCTTGGGAAGGCTATGCCCTCAGTGAGCTCATCTCCATCCTTGCTTTGATCTCTTTCTTGAAATCTCTATTCATGTGCATAGGTTCCAACCTGACTATATCATACAGAGCTCAGAACCAAGTCTGTGGTATATTGCTCTCCAAATCCCCTTGCTTTGCACATGCAAGATGCTCTTAATATTTGTGAGATAGAGCTCCCACTACTCACATCAGACTGTTAGATATCATGGCTTCTGATTTATGGAAGAAAATGGTAAGCAGTATGATACAGATTGAAAAGTTTAGAGGGAAGAGGGTGAAGGTGCGGAACAAAGGGAAGAAAGATGGTCACGACACAGAGTATCAGAAAAGTCACTTTCCTATAAAGAGGTTCTCCTCAAAATATAGGAAAAAAATATCCTTGAATATAGGACCTGGAGGCTCCAAATAGGCTCTTCAATGGAGCATGTCATAATCATCCTAGTATTTATGCCACAATACACATTGTTTCCCTCGTTTTAAAATACCATCAATCTTTCTTACTGCTCATCCAATTTCAAGGCCCGACTTAAGTTATATCTCCTCCTGGAAATGCTTCTCCATTTTTCTGATACCTAGAAATCTAATGTTTTGTTTTGTTTTGTTTCCAATGCTTTCCACATAATTTTTACGCATTATTTCCCATTGAATTGATAACAAGCTGTAGAGTACAAATCTTTCAGCTATAATATTATAAATTTAAGAGAGGAGATGGCTAATTTCATAGTTTCTTCATATTCCCTATGATGCTAGGCAAAGCACAGGGAACATATAAACAATTCCATTAAAATCAAAGAAATAAAAAAACCTAAGTAAAATGTGGTCTGAACAACTTCCTTCAGAAAAGACTCGGGAAAAGGATATCTCCTTGCCCCAAAGCATTTGTCTGATTCAGATTTGAGCTATGAACTACTGACAGAATAGGTAGTGAAGATTTTATTCTCAGAAAATAAAGCTATATGCTTAAGTCTGCTCATTCCTACCTGCTTTGCCCAATTAGATCCAGAGATGCAGTCTTTAAGTGGTAGGATACATGTTGTAAGGACTTCAAGTGTTAACTGTCTTGTGGTATTCTGGGTGTAAGGAGAAACATCCTCAACCTTTGCAGACAGGGGCCATGGGCAAGTTCTGATCAGTGGTCCCTGAGTGGAAAGGGTGGCCTCCATTTCCCTCCTGAGGGAGTGCATAGCAGTCTTCTCCTTTCTGGCCAGAGTGGCTACAGAGCCCTCTGTTGAAATGACAACATCAGAGCCTTGGAGCCCCTGCTAGCTTGAAGCTGTGAGTAATGACTTGGAGCAGAGTTTCTGCTTGTCCATATCAGAAACACAGTCTTTGCGACGTTGAGCTACTGAGAGGTGCTGTTTATTTGTTACTACAGTATAACCTAGACCATCCTGACAAATACAGCAAGAATCACCTGTGGCATTTCAACATGCATGAACAAATACAGATTCACACAAATATCTACTCTTTCCTCCGGGATGCCAGTTCCCATAAGTTTCAAAAGGGGTTGAAAAGGAAGGAAGTTACAAACAATAGCTTTATCACAGGTTGGCCACAACTTTGCTTTTCAAACATTTTCAATGACCTGCATTAGTTCAATAGGCTTACTTCATTTGATGTTCCCCATAACCTACTCCATTTGCTGTTCCTCATAACCTACTCCAATAATGTATTCCAAAAATCCCATATTAGTGGCAAATAGTTTTTTGTAGAAAGAGACAAATTAAGTACCCCTTGGTAATCTATATCAAACGCAAAATATCTAAATTCTCCATCTGAATCCTACCTTTCTTCAAGGCTTGACTTAAATATTAACTTGTCCATGAATTCCCTCCTAATAGAATCCTAGTTAACACTGATCTTATCCACTGTGAAATGTTTTGGCATCCAGTAAAAATACCCATACGCATCTTGCTATCTTATAATATACTCCTCTTCAACTAGATAGTCAAGTCATTGAGCATCATGATATATGTATTTTCTTTCTTATAGAGTACCATATGGTATCTCTATAGAGATAGCTTTTGTATTTAGCTTTTTGTACCAGGCACTGCATCTGGTCTTTAAATGCATCATTCCTATAAACTGTATACAATCCAATAGGGCAACTATCATTTTTTTTTTTAAGGACTCGATAACTGATCTGAGAGGTTTTTTTTTTAATCTTTTTTCTTTTTTTTAAAGATTTTATTTATTTATTTGACAGAGAGAGAGATCACAAGCATCACAGGCAGAGAGAGAGGGGGAAGCAGGCTCCCCACTGAGCAGAGAGACGAATGCAGGGCTCAATCCCAGGACCCTGAGATCATGACTGAGCCGAAGGCAGAGGCTTAACCAGTGAGCCACCCAAGCGTGCCTGATCTGAGAGTTTAAGCAATTTGCTCAATGCCACACAGATAGGAAATGGTAAAACTATGTGGCAACAACTGCTTTGTGTTCACCAAAATACATTTCCTTTTCCTCCTGGACACATAGCTAAACTACACTTTTCAGCCATGCTTGAAGATGAAAGTGGAAATTCCTTTGAGTTCTGGAAAACTTATGGTAGGTTACTTCCAAGCCTGACTCATCCAAACCACCCACATGATATTCTGCTTTCTCTATTCCCCGTCACTCTACTGAAAAGTGACATCTAAAGTGACCTTGAACATTCTATCTTGAACTGGCAGAATCTCCTAGAGGCTAGAGACACTAAATGCATTGAGGGACTGAATGAAAGAGACTCTCACCTCATCCATTGCCAGGTGGAGTTTATATTGGAGTTTACATGCTCAAGAAATACTTGTGTATTTTTTTGTCACTAAAGTTTTGTGGGTTTTTGTGTTTTAGAGATTTTTGTTTGTTTAGATATAACATTTAGCCTATATTTAGTAATGTAACCTAGAAGTACAACTTTGATCAGTATAACATTAGACCCTTTCCACTGTTTCCAGATATTTTGAATGTTGCTTCAGTAAAAATGCATTGATTTACTGATGACGTGAAGTGTTTTAACATCTTAGAAACAAGCTATTCATTTAAAGACTTAAATACTTTGGCTGATTTAATAGATTCCAAGCTTCCAAAGTTTGAAACATTTTCTCCTATCCCCCTAAATAACAACTTCACATGGTGAAAGTATACCATAATATGGTTAACTTATCATATGCTTAACTATTTTTTAGTTTTACCTTTAAATATCAATTTTTATAGATGTGATTCAATTGTTTCTCACTTCTTTTTTAATTTTTTTAATAATCTCTTTATTTGACAGAGAGAGAGAAAGAGCATGGGCAGTGGGAACAGCAGGCAGAGGGAGAAGCAGTGTCCCTGCTGATCAAGGAGCCCAATTAGGGGCTAGATTCCAGAACCCTGGGATCATGACCTGAGCCGAAGGCAGATGCTTAACTGACTGAGTCACCCAAGTGCCCTTGTTTCTCACTTCTTTAAGGTCAGATAATTCCTGCATCACTTAGAAATGACAGGCAGATTTTAAATGATGATATAAGAGGTTATAATAACATTCATGTTTGACACTCAGTGTGACTGTATCTGGATTTCATGGCAAACAAATGAATTGTAAGTGAGAATAGATACATTTTTAAAAATACAATCAGCGAATTAGAGATTTGTCAAATGATGTTATATACCTAAATCATTAAGAACTGATAATTATAGGCATTATTACCTTTCCCAAACATCTAATTCTCTTCAGATGACAGTGCTGCCCTACCCTCTTGAGTTAGGAATGGCCTTGACTTGGTTTGGCCATGGGTGAAATCTGGGTTCATGCAAGCATGTATGCATGCACACACATACACACACACACACACACACACACACACATTCTTCTCCGCCAAAGAACCTGATGAGAATATTACATTGATTCGACCACTGAGAGGTTTCTAATATGGTTTCCTGTAAATCAAGTAATTAAGTAATAGAAATAAAATTTGCAGAACACAGTCATGATAAGCAATATTAAAAATTTCCTGGAATCCTTTAATTAGGTTAGGTGAAATATAGTAGAATTAAACTATAATTGATCTGAATGACATAAGCTATAGCATTTTCTTCAATTTCTTTAATTGATAGTACCACTATGCATCTAGCCCCAACTAAACTCTGTCAGTTTGCATAAGACTAAGTGATTGAGAGACTGTGGACTGTGAGCAACAAACTGAGGGTTTTGGAGGGGAGGGGGATGGGGGTTGGGTGAGCCTGGTGGTGGATATTGAGGAGGGCACGTATTGCATGGAGCACTGGGTGTGGTGCATGAACAATGAATCTTATAACACTGAGAAAATAAAATAAACATATTTGGGGGGAAAAAAAAAAGACTAAGTGATTGGATTGCAGAATGAAGCAAAGATGGATTGAGTGATGGATTAAAATGTAACTATTCTGGTTATCCTTAATCAGTGATGCCCTTATTCAAGTTCCATTCACTCTGATATGCTGAGCCTAGTTCAGCCATCGAGTACAGCATAGTAAAAGAAGTGCAGTAAGGACAGCAGCCCCACCTACCGCAATCAGACAAGGTACGCTCCATTCTCTATTTAGTATCTCCATCAGAACACTGATACACTGCTCAATGCTATTGTCCACACATAATTGTAAATTTGTCACACTCGGTGTTCTTTATTCCATATTGAGCAGGACCTCTGATTAGACTATATTTTCTGGAGTTGTACGTTTCTTCTAAAGTGCCACATCTTTTTCTGCTGCTTAGTGCCGCAGTAATATCAGAACAAATGGCAAGTTAATCTTAGCAACTGTAGAAGCAGTCATGAAAGCCTAACAAATTGAATGCAATAGCTTATTAGTTGTAATTGCTGTCTCTTTCCTGGTTTAGTTGTACCACTTTAAAAGAAATGTCATATAACAGTAGGAGAATAACTTCCTCTGCCTCTTGCAAACCTGTCACTTAGCCTATTTTTCTCCTAGAATATTAGAAATATTTTATCAAGAGTGTTGGCTATTTTTTTCCAACCTAGTGTTTAATTGTTTACAATATGCTTATACATGCATATGTATGCCTCTGTCTCAACAAAGCTAATAAAGTAAATTTAGCATTTCTCCCATTTTATAGATGAGGGAATGAGTCTCCGAGATGTGGTATGACAAGTCAGTGACCATGATATAGATATTAAATAGGAGATTAATGACTCAATTCCACTCTATTCTAGAACTTCAGCTTCTCACAGTAATCTATTCTGCCTGAAAGCAGATAACAGTGTTTGTTAAATACATATGTCAAGAAATATTTTTTAAATGTCCACTCTGAGCTGATCCCTTTGAGGTAATCAAAGGGATCAGCTCAGAGTGGACATTTAAAAATCAAACAGGGAACACTAACCTCTGTTCTGGAAAAGTATATAACATAATTGAGACAGTTTACACCATGATCATGTGGAACAAATTATAAGAATAAAAAATGCAACAAAATGCATAAAATGTAACAAATCAAAAGAGTAACAGTGATCTTAACATCGACCTTGCCATTGGATGGCTACCATCTCCAAACCCTGCTTCTCTATAAAAGTTAAAGAGCCAATGATTTGCTTTCAAGCTTCCCTTGCAGCTAGAAGTAGTCATACAATGTGTGATTCTGTTCTATGAAATCTAGATGACAATCTGAGGATGGGGATTTCTGCTAAAATCTTTTATTTCCCAATATAAAGGGACAGATACAAATGGTGCAACCCTTGACTGTTTTCTATTCTTTCTCCTCTGACTTCAGAAATAAGGGGAAGCTTCTATTGCCACTTTTCAAACAGAAGGGAAGGGCCATTATTTAAATAATTACAGCATCTTCATTCCTCTAGACTTCTTACTGGGTGAGAAAAAATTATTCACTAATGGTTAAGCCTTTGCTGTTTCTTGCAGCTGAATAAAACAGTAACTGATGTACATAAAAGCTATCAGATGTTCAGCTCATCCCTGCTCCCCAAAAAGCTTTCTGACTAGCTTATCATCAGAGATGGGACTGACTGAGTTGGGATAATGAAGTTGATGAGGAAAGAGACATTTGGTTGGGTTGATGAGATAAAACAAGACTACTGAAATCCTCAAATGCCAAGATGAGGCTCTTAGCTGTTGGATGGCAGAGTTACATGAAGAAAACACATTTTAAGAAAATGAATCTAGCAGTGAGAGTGAGAAGGAGTGCTTAGCTCATTAATTAATTAAGAATTTTTCTACTTAGCATTTTAGAGCTCATTTTCTTAACTTGTATACATTTCCAACAATTATTCATAATGAAAGTTCAGCCCTAATATAAATTATGGTCAAAGTTAAAAATTAAGAAAACCCACTTATAAATTTCTTAGTAAATACCCATAAAATGAAAAGTAGAAATGAAGACTAGAGACATTTATGTAAAATAAAAAAAGGCTTATATTCTTTTTTGTGAAATACCCTAGAAAAAGCTTAGCCTCTATCTTTTAAAGTTTTGCTCTTTATTAAATTTAAAAAAAAAAAAAAACTTATAAGGACCAATATTTGTAGTATCACTTCATTCTGGTTTTCTTTTCTCTTTATTTAAGTGTAGATATGTTTTGCAGTTTGTTTTGGTCATCTATGCCGTGCTTTATCAATTTATGATTTAAGTTAAGAGAATCTATAAATTCTGTGAGTGTGTATGTGTTAACTTCCCTCTCTGTTTAGGGTTTCTCAAAAATTTTTGTGGTTGTTAAAAATAAAAGTTTTCATGTTTAACATGAAAAAACAAATTTTTTATTTTCCTTTTTTTTTAAAAATATTTTATTTATTTATTTGACAGAGAGAGAGAGAGGGATCACAAGTAGGCAGAGAGGCAGACAGAGAGAGAGGGGGAAGCAGGCTCCCTGTGGAGCAGAGAGCCTGATGCGGGGCTCCATCCCAGTACCCCGAGATCATGACCTGAGCCGAAGGCAGAGGCTTCAACCCACTGAGCCACCCAGGCGCCCTTCCTTTTTTTTCCTATGGCTTTTATGAAATCTGTGTTCTGTGTATCTAGTGTTCCCATCTTCATAGTTTTCTGATCCTCTTTTTCTTTACTATCTTTCAAAATCTCTGTCTACAAAATTTCAGAGCTGAGAGGGATTTAAGGTCACACCCTCACTTCTTTTATTATTATTATTATTTTTAAAGGTTTTACTTATTTATTTGACAGAGAGAGAGAGATCACAAGTAGGCAGAGAGGCAGGAATAGAGAGAGAGGGAAGCAGGCTCCCCGCTGAGCAGAGAGCCTCATGAGGGGCTCAATCCCAGGACTCCGAGATCATGACCTGAGATCATGACCTGAGCTGAAGGCAGAGGCTTTAACCCACTGAACCACCCAGATGCCCCATACACAGTCTCACTTCTTGATCCAATGGATGAGAAAGGAGAAGCCCAAAGCTAAATAAATGAGCAACTCAAGGTTCCCATTCTAGGCTAGAATTTCAACTAGAGTCACCACTCACCTCAAATTTTAGCATGCGATGGTTTATCTACAGTAATCTCACTTTAAATATGGGTGCTCCAGCCTTCATCCTTGGAGATTCTGATTTTGAAGATCTGGAGTTGGCCCCTGGAAGTTGTATTTTAAATACAACTCTTCAGGTGACTTTAAAGCAAGTGATTTCTGGGCCACTTTTTGAAAAACACTGAATTCCAGTCAACTAAAAAATCCACCCGATAATTTTTTCTTGTCAACATAAATGTACGACGTTTTGTACCTATTGATTGATAAGTATGAAAAACCTCTCTATAATACGGATTATATCAGGTAGCACAACTTCTAAGTTTAGATAATATTTCAGGTTAACTTTGACAACTAGCTACACCTCTTAATTATGCAAAGCAATCCTAAACAAACAGATGCAAAGCATGTGGAAAGGAGGCACTCCTGTGTCAAGTGCTGACTGTCAAAATAAGCCAAATCATGATAAATAGTGGATAAATAGGAAGGAACTTATGTAAAATCTTGTTTACTAAAGCCTTTTTAATTGCACAAAATGTTCATCTCTTTGTATTTGGATTGTATTTCCTGACTATTAATAAGAAAAGAAGGTGACTCATTCTTGAATATACATCATTTTAATAAAGACATATACTTAAAGAGTTTAACTGGTTGTATTATGCTCACAATTTATTTAATTTATGAGTTATTCTTGGCAGGTAGAATGTGTATACTGTACCAGTTGTCACTGAATCCTTTATGGCAATGACTCAAATTGTAGGCATAATGTTGAAAGAGGAAAAATGAGCACTTAAAAGAAATATTTTGTAAATTGAATCCTATTTCCATTTTTACAAAATTATACTTTGCTAGTATGGGGACTATGAGATACAGACATTTGAGAAAATTAACAATGGTAAAAAAATATGGTTGAAGACCTTCTGTGATTAACAGTATAAATGGCACAGAAATACACATTTACAAAAATGCCTCATCCTTTGAATAAATCAGGGTTTTCTATCTTATCCGCAATACCTGCAAAAGCAATCTGGTACCCAAAGAGACTTTCAACAAATTATCACACATTCAAGTTAATACACTGTGTCCATCAGAAATAGATCTCTCCTTGGGGCTATAAATATGTGAATATTTTCATTTTGAGAATTAAATATATGTTGGGTAGATGCACATGTACATAGTTACTGGATCAAAGATGTGAAAACCCTCCACCTCCCCCTTTAATTTCTTTGCAAAACTGCAGCAATGAGCATTCGTCTAAACTAAAGGAAACTCATTCAAGAGCAAGTGTTTAGTGCATGGGATAAGTCATAAAGCCATCGCTTTATTATAATAATAGCTAGACGAGTATGGAAGTTACAAAGAAATGTTTTGATTGAATATTTCAAGACTCAATAAGTATTTATCTGGCTGTGAAATTTAGAGGTTTTAGAGTTAAGATTGTGCAATAAGTAAGCAAAATATGGGCCAGAACAATGTATATAAATTTGTGATAATAACGTAATGCCAAAAGATCTAAGAACACAAGCATTTATGCCACAATCTTCCTGCAAGTTTGTTTGTTTGTTAGATTTACTTATTAGAGAGAGAGAGTGCATACAAGCAGACGGGGCAGAGGAGAAGGAGAGAATCTGAAGCAAACTTCTACACTGAGCACAGAGCCAGATACGGGACTTGATCTCACAACCCTGAGATCATGACTTGGGCCAAAATCAGGAGTTGGAACCTTAGCTGGCTGTGCCGCTCAGGTGCCCCATATCCTGTAAGTTTTAAAAGGACAATGGATAATATAGAGGAGCAGTTTATGTAAACTGCCATGGCAATTGGAGAAATTCTTCATACTAACTGTCCACCTCAGAAGTTGCCAATGCTTAAGAGAATAAAAGTTCACATATATGTGACATCAAGAGGAAGGAAAAAAATAAAATGACAGAGTATGGAAGTTACAAAGAAATGTCTTGGCATTAGAGGCTTGGAACTAGAAGAAGTTGAGACACACTGAAGAAAACCGAATAAATTTCGATACTACTGACAGCCAAAGGGAGCAAAGCTAACAAGAGATGTCTGCAACATAAGTAAGGAAATCCATAAACACTTCTCCATAGGACAAGAAAGTGGTAAACTACAAAGTTAAGTCAAACTTTCAGATATATGAATGTCAGAAATTTGGATCTATGATATAATGATAAATTATAAACACACAGGTATAGTAAGATATTCATTTGGGTGTGCATAAACAGCATTCAATAATATGTACAGAGTAATAGACTGTTTCTTTAAAAAAAATTCTAAATTAATAAAGCCAGATAAGACACTTCCCCATACAAAACAGCAACTTAGTCAAGTTACTGCTAACTCCTTGTAATACTTCTGGGCTTCCTTTTTGACATTCTACTCAGAAGCCCTTTATGTTCCACATGAAAAACTTTTCTTTCTGAAAGAACTGCACCACCTTAATTTTAACCAAAATGAGATCTTGTTTCATAATCTTGGCAATGTGTAACTTCTGGTTAAATCCAAAAATCAAATTTACTCACCAGGGGCAAGAGTTTTTAACATGTTGAAGTTCAAAGGATATTTACAAGCTAAAGGAAAACTAAAAATCAAGTTACTTAGTTAAAAAAAAAATAACCATAACCAACAATGTGCAAGATCTTTATGAAGAAAATTATAAAGCTTTATTGAAAGTAATTAAAAAGGCCCAAGAAATGAAGTAATGCATACAGTAGTCATCTATGAAAAGACTCAATATTGTAAAGATATTAGCTGTCTCCAAATTGACCTATTAATGAAAAACAACTCTGTTAAAATACAATGAGTTTTTTAGT
Source organism: Procyon lotor (assembly GCA_028646535.1). NCBI lineage: Eukaryota > Metazoa > Chordata > Mammalia > Carnivora > Procyonidae > Procyon > Procyon lotor. The sequence goes on from CM053616.1 coordinate 15,467,419, forward strand.
GGCAATTGAGGAGATGATCCTAACATGCCTGTGAAAAAGCAAGGACATATACATACACATATATATATACACAGACATATATACATACACAGTTTGGAATATTTACTCTTTCAATTATCGAGATTTATAATAAAGCTATAATAGTTAGAAAGTGTAGTATCAGCAAAAGGGTATGCAAATGACTGATATTAAGGAAAATCACCTAGAACCAAGATCATGTGTTTATCAAATTTGACAGAGGACAGAAGTAGGACTGTGGAATAGTGGGGAAAAATGGTCCTTTCAGTAAATGGAGCAGAGAAAGCTGGTTATTGATGTAAGGGCAAAAAACACAAATCAGATTTAAATTTCACTCCATACTCAAAACTCTGGTCCAGGTTGACAGAAAGCATAAATGTAAAGAACAAAATTTTGAAGCTTCAAGACAAAAATAACCTATAGAAAAACAGTTTAATGGTTATAGGAAATGAAAGGATTTCATGAACAAAGGAAAAAAAAAAGCAAAACTCACAGAACAGGTTGAAAAATACAACTTCATGAAATTATTTAAAAGGTGGCCTTTAAGTAGCCTGAAAAGAGACTAGAATGCTTGCCAGAGAAAATTGGGGAAAACAGAGTAATTATTTAGGGCAAGGACAACAATGCATCACACAAAGGTCAAATGAAGTTGCTGCTTATTTTCATATGACCTGCGAGCTAAGAATTTGTTGTTTGTATTTTTAAATATTTGAAAAAATATCAAACGAAGGATAATATTTCTTGATATGTGAAAAGTGGTGAAATTCAAATTTGGATTATTGGAACACAGCCCCACTTACTCCCTTTTACATTGTCTGTGGCTGCATTCATGCTATATTGGCAGAGCTGAGTAATTGTGATAGAGACCATACGGCCCACAAAATAGAAATATTTACTGTCTGGCTCACCCACGGTTCATAAAGAACTACCTTGCTACATTATACATCACTCACAACATCCCTATAGTTACTAGCATTAATGAACACACTGGCTCTGGTCTCTGGTAAAGCACCAACCATTCTGCTACCCAACTGCTCAATCCAAACATAAATTTCATAGTCAATGTGAATGTGCATTTGACTATGAAACCCTGTATTTACCTTGCTACATGGGCTACATATCACAAGAGAAGAGAAATCTGAGCTCTAGAGCATCCCCCATTGGCCCTGAGCTGGTTGGCTATCCAGGCTTATCTCTGGCTTCCACTCACTGCCACTACCCATTCTACTTGCCTGTAATCAGCTGTTCACAGTTCCGTGTTCACATCATGTGCTGAGCTTCCATGCATCCCTGGGCTTCCACACAATTTTTAGACTCCATCTTCTGCTGGGAATGCCTTCCCCAACACATTGATTTACCTATCTCACTCTCAAAACTCAGCTGCTATCTCATTTCCATGAGGAAGCCATACTAGGGTGCTTGAGTGGAAATATGTGGTCTTTTTCTCTGCTTCCTTAGACCTCTTGCAGATCTTATTTATTCTTAGCCTCAGCAGTTAGCATAATACATAGTAAAGAGCAAAAAAAGTATATATATCAAACTAAATGCTATTAATTCTGGGTTTATTTTATTCCAAATTTATAGATATAAATAGTCTTGGAGAAGTTTAATATCTTGCTCAAAGACTACACAAGCTAATGAAAGTGACTACACTGGCATTTAAACACAGTTTTCACTGACTCCAAAATGTGAGCATTTTCCAATGTCATGCCACTTAAAAATGTAGCTAATATGGCAGATGTCAAAAGCCAGGGGAGTGGGGGGAAAGAATGATGAGTTAGACTGATGAATGGAAGGTCATTCAACTAATCCAGAGCTGTTAGAAACAAACAAGTTCAGCAACTCTGGAATATCCACATCATCCCTCAAGCCCTTCAATTAAGACCACAACCATGAAATGGGGCAGAGAATATTGGGAAGACACTAGAGCATTTTGCTCAATGTGCCACTTCAAAATCATTAATGATAATAAGCCTTGAGTTCTTGCAAACTCTTTGCACAGGATCGATTATTCCCTTTGCTGCCAGTGTGCAGAGTGGAAAAGGGGCACAGGTTCCCTGGGTTTCTGACTTTGATTTCTGCCCTCCTAAAGATTTTGGTATTTTACCAGGCTAATCTTCTTAGCACCCTAAGCCAAGATTTGGTCTCTAATAACTCCTTTTCTTCCCTTTCAATTCTAGTCCAGTTTTGGCAGCTAAAAGGAAGGCTGAACAGAAAAGAAAAATGCTTAAGCCACTTAATTGGTGTGATCGCATATTTTCTACTCCGTGAAGGGTAGTAGAAGCAATATTGACCCATCACTGATGGTTGACAGTAAAATGTCAAGACAGGGCTACAACAATATTCTCTGTAATGAACCAACTCTGAATACCAAGTCGAGCGGGCTAGTGGAAATCAAGTGAGAATGAAAAAGTATAAACACTTCTGATTAACAGCCAATAGCACCAGCTGGAGCAGACAATATAACACAGAAGGGTCAGCTCTAGCGCTGACAGGTTTGGCAAGGCAACCTCGTTAACAGCAAGATGAAACTTCATTTGCTCACAATTTCATAGGCTGTTTCAAAGACATCTTCTGCAAATTGACTTTAGGAGATGGAATTGCATTTAGCTTGACTTTTCTGGCAAAAATAGAAAGAATTTCGCCAAGTCTTTCTTGGTGCTTGTGGAAGTTCAGATGCAAAAGGAGAGCGTCAATCACAAAGCTCCTATGGAAAGGAAGACCTGGAGGGTTTTTTTGTTTTGTTTTGTTTTGTTTTTTAAATATGTGGC
>CM053616.1:15470307-15481956 GCA_028646535.1 Procyon lotor
GGGGCTGGATCCCAGGACCCTGAGATCATGACCTGAGCCGAAGGCAGAGGCTTTAACCCACTGAGCCACCCAGGCACCCGATGCTAGCTATTTAAAATGAAAGGATTTCACCCCCACATAGGTACAGAGAGCAACCGCACTGGCATGCAGGACAGCAGAAAGAGTATTAGAATTTGTTGTCAGTCTAATCACTAGGTAGTTCCCTGTCTTTCAGCAGGCTATTTTATTACACTGGGTTTCAGTTTCTCAACGGTAAAAACAGTGAAGTTAGATCACAGGTTCCAAGTGTGTATCAGAACCATGTAGAGGACTAGTTAAAACATAGACTGCCTGTGTCCTGCCCCCAAGGTCCCTGATTTAGTAGACCTGGGGCCAGGCCTGAAATCTGCATTGCTAGCAAGTGATATCCGGGGATCACACTGAGAATTGCTGGTTTAAATGATTCCTAAGATCTCTACAGATTCAATGTGCTCCAAGAACACTGTTGAACTCATTAGTGAGATGATATAATTTAGATATCACTTGAAATAGCAACACACAGATTGGTTTACTTGGACACATATTTGAAATATGTTTCCTGAGTAAACGTGTCTGTAATCCAGTAACAGAATGTAAGTTCCATTACTTGGAAATTCTTATGGGTAGAAGGCTGCCCTGAAAAAGGTCACTATTAGGTGAACACTATAAATAAATGAAGTGAACAAGAGACTGTTACCTTCTAGATCTATTCCAAAAAGCAGGTAAGTGCTGAGTAATCTAAATTGAAGCCAATAGTTATAAAACATACACCATTCCATAAAAGCTCTAATCTGTACAGGTTATAACCTTTCTAAAGTGCCTGAATATGGATCAAAAAGTTGGTATTAAATCCGGTGTCTTTAAGAAAAAAATCCAAAAGAATTAAAGGGGAAAACACTCCCTGGCAGAGATTTCTTATGGAACTCAAAAGCACTGGTCCTACAGCGACCATTTGGGTCTATATCTCCCCTTGCTCTTGCTAAGATACTTGTGTGAATGTAGATTTGCATGTATGCAGAATTCAGTGCTTTCAGAGAGCTACCCCAGAAATCCATGCTTTTATAAGTGTGTGAATTAGAAAATGATCTCATACCAATTGGGACAGAATCAATAAAATACAACTTTAAGTCATTATAACGCAAACACACATACCCTGCTAGGTAATGATAAGGGGATAAATGAGGACTTTTATTTGGGGGAGACTGCATCGCCAAGAGAAGGGCTACTTGGAAGTATTAAACAGAGAGAGTGGGCATGTTTAGAAGTGAGTATGTGATTTTGAACACAGGAGAAACACAGTTCTTACAACAGCAGGGTTTACCAATTTTTCAGTAAGGAGCAAATTCAGTTAAGAGAAGGAAACCTAATTTCTGAAAAAGAGAAAATAATTTGGTTTGGCAATTATAACACAGATTCTAGGAAAGTTGTTCTAATGAGGATCAGGGTGTTAACCCACCTGGAGTCAAGACAAAGTCTGTAGCACCCACTGACTAAATGTTCATCTCCAAAGACTATCAGATATTTCAAGAAATACCTCAACTAAGAATTAGGGACATTCCCAAGGGTTTCAATTAAGGGAGGTCTTAGTAGCCTTTCCTTAGGAGTCCTGAGAATAAAGAAGTCCTGAGAAGAGATGATTATCTTGGAAGCAAAGTTTCTGTCCTTCAATTGGTTCTTCCTTGCAGGAGATGGATGGTGACTTCTTATGATCAAGAAGCACTGGCAGAATTATCCTGCATGAGAATTGGAAGAGGGAGGTGGTGCCTATCATAGCTACAGTCCTTACGGTAGAAAATGACCTCTTCCATGATCCTTAGGTGATCCCAACAAAAATAAGCACTCGAACAAGCAGAAGACTTAGAATCCTGCCTAGTGCATGGAAGGGTAAGGAAGAATAAAGCCCAGGTAAGATAATGGCAGGAACAAGAAAAAGCAATGAGGCCTAAGCAATGGCTCTTCTCCAAAAGAGAGTAAGGGTCACTAAGATATACTCACATGCAGGGGGGAGGGAAGGGGAGCAAACGAAGAAGAAGACTTGGGCTCCTGGGCTTAGAAACAGAGCCAAAGGAACAGGAGATAAGAATGAGTAAACAGCAGCATGCCTAGTGCTCTGAATACCTCTCCTGATAGTGTCATTCTCTTTCTGGGCCATTGTTAAAGAACCAGCCACACCCAAGTCAGTTCTGGATCTAAAGCCATCCAAAAGCCACAAGCTTTTACCTGATATCCATCCAGGGTGCACTGTTCCTTAGAATTTTCCTGGGGCTGTGATTTAATAGAACCACACTTTCCTTTGGCCAGTCTTTGGTGAAATAAATTAAGGAATGACCCTTTGAGATTCCCTCCCAGCCAACAGCCAATTCTCTCTTTTGTCCAGGAACATATTTTCGATGTGCAGTCTGACATGTTAGCTCACGTTGAAATATGTGGTGGCCTTACAGAGCTTTCTGACTTTTCAAGATCCTCACATGCACTGGAATAGGTACTACATGGGGACAGAGACTTCTGCGTGTTCATGTCCCTCAGGTACTCAATCTAGACTAGACCAGGGAATGGGTGTCTTGCTCCTTGGGGGTCAGTGGATTCACCAGACAGGAGTGATTTTGCTCTTTAGGGGACATTTGACAACATTTGGACAAATACTCAGCTGCCAAAATGGGTAAGGGGGAATTCCTACTGTCATCAAGTGGGTAGAGGCCAGGAATGTTACTAAATACCCTACAATCACAGGAACACGCCCCACCCCACCCCACCCCATCCTAGCCCTACACACAACAAAGCATTATCCAGCCACAAAAGTCAACGGGCCAAGGTTGGTTAAGTAAACCTGCCATATGTGATTTAAAGTTTGTGTTATAATTAATGTACTGATCTCCGGCTAGATGTGTACATATTCATTTTATAAATTATTAAAGTAATGATGGTATTAAAAAAAAATCAAGCCAAAAGAACCAAATGAAAGAAGTGTTATCAATTAACAGATAAAACTGCAAGTTTCCATTTTAAGAGGGAATTTCTTGGTAAAACAGTTCATCCCAAGTCTTAGCTGTAAAGATGATCTGTGTTCTGGGAACTAGTGGGAGTTGCTGCTGCCGGAGTTTTGGTTAAGGGAAGGGTGCAGACCACACTATGTGACTAATCCCTGTGTTTACTTCACAAAGTTCTGACTTGGACCTTTTAAAAAAAAATGGCCGGACATCAGCTTCTGAAAAGCTCAATAAACTGAGTGGATTTCAGAAAAAAGTTGAGACCAACTTCTCAGGCTTGAGAATGTTTTGAATAAGACACTAGATGGAGTGGGAAAAAAAAAAAAAAAGGTGTTCCCACCCCCCCCCATTAGAAGATTTAAATACATAAAATAGAATCATAGACCCAGCTGCAAATCTGTGATTGAATAGGCCTCTTTGTTAGTAACTAGTCCCTGAGGGTTTTGGTGAGCTAGATAGGACAAAACTTTCCATCACCCTGAATAAATAAAGCTTTGATAGTGGAGATAACAATTCTCTTTAATATTTCATTAGGCAATTCAAATAATGGTTAAACCTGCAAGGGCACTGCCTTGTTCCCATTTCTATGTCCTTATTTATTTATTTTTTAATTTCCACCAAGGAATCCAAAGATAAAGCTTTAATCTGCATGCCTTCTAGTTCCTTTGACGGTTCCACTCAAGCCACTGACAAAGTGTTTCTACCCCAACTGGGAGGGAGAGAGAATGCGTGAGCTTTTGTAGGGTAGATTCTACCAGAAACCTAACCGGTAGCATCTGACTTCCAACACACAAGCCCCTGGACCACTAGCTCACCAGGTCAAACATCGCCATCCTTTTTGAGCTAGTTTTGGCTAAGAAACTTGAAGAAAAGAGGAAAGAGCCAACCAACTACATCAAATCAAACCCTAAGACTTCTGAAAGAGGCTTCCCACCTTCCTCTGGAATAAGGTCCTTCTGCATTGCCCTAGAGAATTATTGATCTGGTTATTTTTAGTGATTATTATTTCAATTCTAGATGTGAACTGAAAAGAGTAGTTGAAAAAATTGTGAGCCCAACTCTTGTCTTAAACACCTTTTGTCACTGCAGATTAAAATAATGGAAAAATGAGAAAAAGAAAAAAAAAACTAGAACATGTTTGTTTTTAAACTTCATTCTATTCCCTTGAGTAAGAGATAAGATTGATAAGATAAGATGGTGACCAACAGTTTCAATGAATATAGAGCTGCCTAAAGGGTGCTTAAGAATTTGAAAGGAGTAATTGGACAGTATACAGTGAAGATCTTAAAGATATGTACATGCTTTGACCAAACAATTGCATTTTCATGAATGTCTTTTAAGAAATAACTAGCCATGCAGAAAGAAGTGCATGAAAAATAAGGTTTTGCATTTCAAAGTAAAAATTTTGGGAATACAGGTTATAATTGCATTTTATGCAGCCAATAAAATTATGTTTTGGAGGGCACTTGGGTGGCTCAGTTGTTAAGCATCTGCCTTCAGCTCAGGTCATAATCCCAGGATGAAGCCTGCTTCTCCCTTTCTGACTCCCCCTGCTTGTGTTCCCTATCTCACTGTGTCTCTCTCTGTCAAATAAATAAAATATTTTTTTAAATAAAGAATTATGTTTTGGAAACAATGTTTAATAATATAAATGAAAAAAGCAGTTTGCAAATGACCTTATTTTTAAATTTTGTTTTATATTTTTGGATTTTATTTATTTGAGAACGAGACAGAGAGCACAGAGGGAATGTGAGAGGGAGAAGCGGACTCCCTGCTGAGCAGAGAGCCCAATGTAGGGCTTGATCGCAGGACCTAAGATCACAACCTGAGCTGAAGAAAGACAGCCAACCAATTGAGCCACCAGGTGCCCCTGTTTTATTTTAATTTATATTCAGAAGAATGCAATGCTACACATCAAAATAGTTAGTAGTACTTACATATGCATGGTAGTTAACCAAGCAATTTTATTCTTTTTAAATTAAATGTATTTAATTTTTCCTATAATGAATTTTTTAAAAATTATCATCTGAAAAACCAATAGAGTTTTTATGACCCACTCAGGTTATAGGAGCTTAGTACTAATTGTATTCGGTTTCTGATAGAATCAATAGTTTATTTTAACACATCCAACTTGAAGCAATGGTAGAAATTTTCTATAAACAAAAAATACATATAAGCTTATTTTGGCAGTTTGTCTAAAATTCAGTGTCTTAATAACATAACTGCAGTATATTTTTAATGCTGCCTGAATTGGGTTCACTATTGATTTTTAAAGAAACAGCCTATTTGAAGACATTTATCTACGTGTAATCGACAGTGTATAATCCATTACTTTAATAGCTTAATGGTGTTTTAACTAGGGGGAAGAAAAGCAACTCGGATTATAAACTCTTCTTTGGTCACCCAGAGATGGTAAAAAGACTTATCTGTGTATCTTGCTTTGTAGAGCTTAATTAAGCACAAGTATTTGTCAAGTACTTACTCCGTGCTTAACAGCACAGAAATCAGGGCTGCTGCTGGGAACACCGGGTATGAGGGTGCCGGGAAGGCCACATGGACTGTTGATGGCCACATCTGACCTGATGGCCAGCGCCCCTGCCACACTACTGCTTCAACTCTTCAAGAATCACATCTGTTGAACTTGATCTCTATAACCAGCACTTGCATATCCTGCTTATAGACACAAAACTAGGATTCAGGAAACAAGCAGATATATACCAACGTCAGTGGAGCTCCCAAAGTACAAACTGATGATCAGCTTGTTGAGGTATTATTCCCTTACATGAACTGCTAACTTCTTGAGAACAGGAAAACCGCTTATATACTTACTTCACCCCTCTTCACCCTGTCTAGCTTTTGGCTGAGCATATATTCATTACCCTAAAACAAGGTAATTTGCTGGTTATAAAAGAAATTATGAACGTACACATTGCATTGCTTTGGTCTGGTTAGCCTAATGAAGGTTTCTAAAGCCTATGGGATGAGGTTTACTTATAGCTTAGGCTTTAAAAATGCAACCATATCTACTCTTCATACAATTTAAAATTAATATACAATATGTATAATATTTAAGCCAGGAAAGACAAGTGGATAATTTTATAAAAGAATAAATAGACCCTGGGACAGAATTTCACATTTCTTTTTTCTTGAATAAAGCATGTGCTTCAAACTGTCCTCAAAGCACTATGCTATTTATTTATATAAAATAACTATTTTTAAAAACCTTGGATTTTTTTTTCCAAAAGCACACCTGTAAGCCAGGGGATAAAATCAATAGATAATCAGCAAAGAATTCAGCAAGGAATCTCTTTTTCCCTTGTAAACCATAACTCAAATAATTTCTACAAACTTTAGTAATATTGTAGAGCATATCTATGTTGGCTCTGCCAACAGTAGAATTACACACAGACGACTTGCTTTAATTCCACATATAAGTCCCTAATAAGTTCTCTGTTTTTCCCTAAGATAGCTATTAATTAGTCAATAATTGCTTGAAGGCTCTAATTGATTGGCACTATAAGCAGAAGAAGGCTCATAGGGTGCTTTTATTTCTGAGCTGCATTTAAGATGAACTCAAAATGTTAGCAGCATGTTATTAGGCAGAACGGAGAAGAGGACTATGCAAAACCCATTGGAGAGGCATGACTAAACACTGCGTTGGCTCATCCTTCTCTGCTTTGCAGACTGACAAGAGAGCAGTGAGGACTGTGGACATGCAGCTTCAGAACAGATCCAAATACTACACATGGATCATCTTGCCAGAAAGGATCCAGAGGCTTCAGGGAAACTCAACGTTTAACCCTAAAAGCTCAGAGGGTTCTCATTCTTGGGAAGCTTTATGTTACGTGTGTCTTAGAACACCCCATTCATCGTGTAAAGGCAAAAATAAGTTTCTGTGACTGCTTTATTTCTGGCATCTCTTTTATCGCTCATCAACATCTAATGGGGAGAGTTTGTAGCCCATATTTTCTCTGGAGTGTCATTCTGCATCAATTTGTAAGAAGTTTTGTGTGTGTGTGTGTGTGTGTGTGTGTGTGTGTGTGTGTGTGTGTGTGTGCACATGTGTGGTTTTTTTCATTTGTTTTTGTTTGTTTTGTCTAGCTGTCTTATTGATCTCCAAGTCCCAATAATCCTTCTGCAAGTTGTTAAAAGTATATGAAATTTGAAACAGATACAGTTCATCAGTCACAAATACTGGGATCATCCAGAGTCAACATCCCCAATTTTTTCCAAATACGTTCACACTAAACCCTTTTAACTAAAACTATCAGAGATCTGTTATATTCCTTCCATGGGTATCCACTTCTCAAAGTCAACCCAGTGATTACTCATCACCCCCCAAATTGCTGTTCTATTGATTTAAACTAACATAGGGATGAGCCACGAATTATATTATCTGGTATTGCCTAATAAATAACTCAGAAACTTGGGTCTCAGATTAGTAAAAGTAGTACAGAAGGCTTTGTTTGAGTATCTTTAATATAAAGCTCTTCTATGGCTTCTCACTGTTTTGGTGTTAAAGACTAAATTTTGGAAAAGGATAGAGTGACATCATCAACACGGTAAAATACGAATTCTCTATCATCTTCCCCACAAAGAATACTGCTTTTGACAATCACTCATGGATGAGAGTGCCTTTGTGGAAGTGTTTGAGTTCCGAGGGGAAGTTCCAGCACACCACTGCACACACACATCAACAAAAACAAAAAATGGAGGTTGATGCCTATGCCTTTGTGTTCTGGGCTTCCTCTGTGTCTGCTCCCACTGGGCCCTCATACATGCACATTCTTCCTTCTTGGTCCTTCTGTAGGGCCATCTTTCCTCCCCAAAACTATTCTTGAGGTTTCAGATTACTCATCATCCCCAAAAGGAATCTTTTCTAACAATCAGAAAAGTTAAGAGGCAACCCTCTCGCATGTACCTTTCTTTCAGCTGATAGCACTGTTTATAATTATGCACTCATCAGTGGCACTTATTTGTTTTTATCTTCCACATTGGAGTATTTAAAAAATGTGATTTTTGTTCACTAGTGTGAGCTCAATATCTAGCATAGCTACCACTCTGTAGTCACTCAATATTTATTGAATCATTGAACTCTCATTTACCTCTTACAGGCATCCTTACCTAGAGAGGTCTGGTTGATAGGGAACAAAACTTATAGACTTCCTTTAGTCATAGACCTTCCGTAGACCTACCAAATAAGTCTTTTCCCTAAAGCGGAAAGAATTCACTTAAAATGACCAGATACGCTATGAAGTTATAAAAGCAGCTTTTGTCACTAGAGACTATGGAGAACTAATAGGACACAGTAAGTGAACATTTATGTACTTTTTATCTAAGCCACAATAGAAATATGGAGTGGAAAACCCTCAGCAGGGTGTAAGCAAAATGTAGCAATACAAATATTCTAGTAAATGACTTTATATTAAGATGACAACTGTCAAGAAGTAGAGAATAAATAATGGTGATCAGAAACTACGGCATGGTTACACATGAAGACTCTGTACCAAAGTGGAGTGACACCATATAACTTGTCTTCAGCACCGGCTGGGGAAGGTCTGCTTGGCCAAGCATTCTATCTATCTTTCACAATGTAGTATTCCATGAGAAACTTATCATCTGGGATAAGAGTAGGTTGTTAAGAGTTTCCTTTAAAAGTACAAGAATCTGACAGGCAAAATGGTATCACAAAAGTCCCTTGTGAGTCACAATGGAAAGCAGAAAGATTATAAAGTCCCCAAACTTTACAATAGCAAAAATCATTTGTTAGGTTTGCACATGACTACTATATTGATAGACAACTGTAACTGAGATGTCACAAAATCCAGAGTGGGACAATGGAGGAGCCTTGCCATGCTTGGAAACATATTCATTAGAGGGGTACCTGGGTGGTTCAGTCTGTCAAGAGTCTATCTTCTGCTCAGGTCATGATCTCTCAGGGTCCTGCGATTGAGACCAGCTTGGGCTTCCCTGCTCAGCGGGGAGTCTGCTTCTCCCTCCCTCTGCCCCTCCCCTGCTCATGTGCATTCCTTCTCTCCCCTCTCTCCAATAAATAAAATCTTAAAAAAATATTCACTAGAGTTGAATTCCTGTTATAAAATAAGAAAGGCAAAAAAATATATATGAGAAATTCAGGCTTACTGCCATTGTCCACTAAGAATAGAAATACAGATCATAATAACACCAAGAGTTTTTTTTTTAAATAGAAGTATGAATTACAATTGAGAATATAAATGAAAATAAGAAGAAAATAAATCCGTTAATCATTGTTCAGTACTGCTGATACTAGATTACTCAGATTCAATTCAATAGGAATTTATAGATCTATCATGCATCTGACTCTGGTAGATGCGACCATGGTGGTATTCTAATTTGGGTACCCTAAGCTAGTACACCCTGTAGAAGAATAGAATACTTAGAAAATTATTTGAATCAGCCTTGCTCTCACTTCTATTTTCAACTTTAATTGTTGGGTGATGGAGGATGGGGTAACCACCTTCAACCTAGATATATATGTCCATCAAAGAATATCAAAGTGTTCACTACTGTTTATCATATCATATCAAAGTGTTCTTTACTGTTTTATATCAAGGACACATTTTTAGCAACTGTTTCCCATAATGAAATCTATCTAAAAATCTTCTTTGAACTAAGAAATGACTAGCCATCGCAATAGAAAAAAACAACCACCCATCAAATTCCTAATTTGTATAATCATTAATTATTTTTACTGTTATGGACAGCAATCTCCTTTGGTTATTTCAACTCTGTCCTAAACCCATCTTACTGTGTGAGTTCTCTTTATTTAAAAGGAATGTTACAGGTGGCAAAAGTGAGGGAGAGATTTATTCTTATCCTTCCTCTCTGGCGATGTAAAAATGCTGGGCTTTGGGGCACAGCTACATACACAACAGGTGCCTGAGTCTGAAATGCTTCCAGAGTCTCAGTTCCTAATGCAACTGTCTGCCCATAGCAAACATTCTTCACCTGGCAGGTATATGTGCTTCTTGGTTTCCAAGAAGAACATTGTTAAGGCATTTTTTAATGCTAAGGCTCAGTACATTCTTTAAGAATTAGAAGTGAAGTGAGTGCCTTTCCAGTGAGTGTGTACTTTGTAAAAGAATCCATCTTGCTGACACTTCAACTCTTCAAGACATTCTCTGGAAAAGGGACCTACCTATTCTCCAATGCAATTCTGGATGTTTATTAATTATTGTGTGCTGGTGCTAAGTGTAGAAGAGAACACTGATAGAAGAAAGGGATGTTCAGGAACATGTGCAGGGTCCATGCCATAGGACCAGAGACACATAGTAGCAGGTGGTGATATGAGGTAGACTTCTGTCCAGCATCATGGTTTGTCTGGGCACTTTTAAATTAAGCTAACCTCAGTTTGGATTTCTGCTCTGCATGTATTAGCTATATGACATTATTTGAGTCATTTAACCTCTGTACTTCAATATGTTCATGTGTAAAATAGAGTATGTGACAATGCCCATTTGAAGGGATTAAGTAAGATAATATATGAAAAGTATTTAGCAAAAAGCTTAATACAAAACAAGGATTCTATAAGTCACCAACTGACATTAAAACAGATATTCTACGTTACAGTTAGGCTCTAGGGAACAAAAGTTGCTCACTTTCTTTATGTTATAAAGGATACCTCCTGTACATACATACATACAGATTATTAGGTGACCTTAAAATAATCTGTGAATGGTTCATTATTCTTTTACTCGAATACATTTGATACCTACTATTAATGGAAAAAAGTGTGGTGGCACAGCCATTAGCAATATATCCTAGAACTAAGCATCAGGAAGTCAATTACCTCGCTCCTACTTTAGAGGATTTATGGGGTTTATGGGATTAAATTTCCTGAAAAATATACCTTAACAATTTAATTTCTATTTCTGATGTTTTCTGATTTTTTCTATCATAGCTGCATTGTTTTCTTTGATTATCAGTCATTATTTGAACTGAAACCCTAACATAGAGAAATCGACTTCAATCAGGTATGACTTTCACTTATATGTGACTGTATATGCACATGTGGGTCAAAATACTAAAAAACAATACTGTATGTAAGTAAGAGAGCCCATGAATAGTCTTTTTTTTTTCAGTTAACCATTAAAAAAGCAATTTAAAAAGTTTATTATCTATACACAAGATTTTCTTTATGTCTTAATCAATAATTCATTTATTACATCTTTAATAGTTTAAGAAAATCTCCGAGGGGCACTTGGGTGGCTCAGCCAGCTAAGCTCAGGTCATGATCTCAAGGTCCTGTGATGGAGCCCCCTGTCGGGCTCCCTGCTCAGTGGGGAGTCTGCTTCCCCCTCTCTCTCTCTGCCCCTCCCCCAATTCATGTGTGTGCATGCCAGCACGTGTATGTGCACACACTCTCTCTCAAATAAATAAAACTTAAAAAAACATTCTCAGAATCTTTTCTTCTGTTGTAATTTTCTTGTCCCTCGGTTATTTAAAACCTTGCCTTAAGTAGTAGCACCCGAATATTGCCCATTAATTGATATATCTATTAAGTTTTTATTTAAATTCCAGTTAGTTAACATACAGTATAACACTAGGTTCAGGTCCAGACAGTGATTCACTGGTGCTCATCATGAGTGCCCTCCTTAATCCCCAT
>CM053616.1:15482456-15528965 GCA_028646535.1 Procyon lotor
TGGATCGATGGAACAGAACAGAAAACCCAGAAATGAACCCACAACTATATGGTCAATTAATCTTCAACAAAGCCAGAAAGAACATCCAATGGGAAAAAGACAATCTCTTCAAAAAGTGGTGCTGGGAAAACTGGACAGCAACATGCAAAAGAATGAAACTGGACCACTTACTTACACCATACACAAAAATAAATTCAAAATGGATGGAAGACCTAAATGTAAGAAGAAACCATGAGAATTCTAGAGGAAGGCACAGGCAGTAACCTCTCTGACATCGGCCATGGCAACTTCTTTCTAGATATGTCTCCTGAGGTAAGGGAAACAAAGCAAAAATAATTTATTCGGACTTCATCAAAATAAAAAGTTTCTCTGCACATTGAAGGAAACAATCAACAAAACTAAAAGGCAATCTGTCAAATGGGAGAAGATATTTGTAAGTGACATATCTGATAAAAGGTTAGTATTAAAAGCATATAAGGAACTTATAAAACTTAACACCCCAAAAATGAATAATCCAATTAAAAATGGGCAGAAGACATGGATAGACATTTTTCATTATTTGGTTTAGTTGTTGATTTAAAGACAACGGGCAAATTAATTTAAATAATTCAATCAACCAAAACATGCTTTGATTAGGGAGACAGGGATTACTTTGGTGAATATAAAACAGATAACAGTGGCTAGACATGGAAAAGTTGCTGGAACTTCAAGAGATAGTAATACTCTAGAGTAGGGAGAAGGGGCAAGCCCACATTGTATTTTTCACTGAATCTTTTTCATGCATAAGTGGAATGTGGTTTCCAGATAGGTTATTAGAAAAGCAGGAGATTCTCTGTTTTTTGATGGCAATAAATTAAATCTGTCCACCCAAAGCAGACCAGTAAGATATTTCTAACTTGTGATCCACCCTCAACTTTTGGTCAAAGATTGGTACAGAAGACAGTGGACTATCTCTTCCCTTATCTATTTTCAGAAGACCCAATCACTAGTTAACACCTTAAGTCTGCAAAGAATATACTTGTCATTAGATAAATGAAACTACTAAGAAGAGTTCAACCATAATTTAACATAATTTTGCTAAAGCTTTGAGAGATTTGAGAGTTTGAATCCTGAGTTAACTGTGGAGTCCTTGAATACAACTGTGTGAAGCGTTAAGAGAGGGAGTGGATAGAGTTAGTGGTCCTTAATCTACAGAGACGGGGCCAGTGGGACAATTTGGAGTCATCCTACTTCCTAGAAATATATAAGGACTGCAAAGAAGGGGAGCCACAGCCACAGGGTAGAATGGACTGAGCTCAAGAAGGGTAGGCTTTCAGACCACCTAGTCAAGGATGTCATAAACACTATACTATTCAAAGAGCAAATCAATTACACAAAACTGATTATCAGTCACACAAACTATTAGGTTTATAATAATTTTTAAAAAATAAGACAATGTCTCCAAAATGGAGTCCCTTATACTAAGCCCCACATTACTGAACCAAGACTTAATTACAGTTTCAACTCTCTCAGAAATGAAATCTTAAACCAATCATGATTCGTCTCATCAAAACTAGTTAGATAATCTGCCTGATAGACTCATGCCTCTAAAGAAAAGTAACTTTGCAATAACCAACCTACTTTTTTGCCTAGTATAATCTCCTTGTTTCTGTTCCCCTCTGCCTATAAAAGTTTTTCATTTTGTACAGCTCCTTGGAGCTCCTTTTTACCTGCTTGATTGGATACTGCCTGGTTCAAATGGAATTTTGTTCAAATAAACTCTTAAAATTTTTAATATGCCTCAAAGTTTATCTTTTAACACCATCTGTTATAAGTCTACAGAAAAATCAAGCCTGCCAGCATCAACATGTCGGATCAGACAAAGGGACTGCCTCCAACATAATAGTGTGCTATGTGGAAGGGTAGTTAGGGGGTACCCTTCACAGGTTAGGGGGACAACCAGGCCTCCTTAATTCATCTTCAAAATCCTTTGGTGAACTTGACTAAATCTCTCTCTCTCTCTTTTTTTTTTTTTTTGCCAACAAGAACAACCTCCCACTTTCAGAGTAGGAAAAAAATAGTAATAGCTTACATGTTGTGAGTTTTTATTACATGCCAAGTTCTCAGCATTTTACAGGTCACCTCCATTCAGTTATCATGCAAAACACTACAAGGTCATTTTTTAGAGATAGAAAAACAGGGGGCCAATAACTTCCCCAGGATCACCTCACTAGGAAAGAGAACTAAGGTATGGGATGCTTGGGTGGCTCAGTTGGTTAAGCAGCTGCCTTTAGCTCAGGTCATGATCCCAGGGTCCTGGGATCAAGTCCCACATCGGGCTCCTTGTTCAGTGGGGAGCCTGCTTCTCTCTCTGCCTCTGCCTGCCCCTCTGCCTGCTTGTGCTCTCTCTCTCTCTAACAAATAAATAAATTTTTAAAAAGAGAGAGAGAGAGAGAAGTAAAATTTGAAGCACAGTTCCTCAGCTCCAGTGACTAGACTCTGACTGAATCCACTGCTCTGACACTGCCTGTTGCAGAGAGGTTCCAAAGAGTTCCTGCAAACTGCCTTCTCTCTTAGCTTTAGCCAGCTTGGCTCTCCTTCCCTCCATCACCCTCTCCAACTCCTTAATTAATCAAATTATTATCTTCATATATAATGCTGGATCTAATACCCCTATTTGTCCCTGAACATCTTTTTAATGAGCAGTTTCCCAAAAGGGACTAGTGTGCTGAGGAATTCTGTTCTCCTGGATAAAACAAGACTAACACGCTGACTAGAAGCCGTGTTCCTTACTGCTTTCTGGGATTCGACTGACTTTATAAATCTTTCACATTGTGGAATTCATCACAGAAGAAAATTAGCCCTCAGCTGCTATTTTGGCTGGGCAAATGAAGCCAGATCTCTTTGTCTTGCTTATTGCAACTTTCAGACACTTCAGACTTCTCACATTATTACAATTCAGCTACAGAAAAAGGCTGCTTCCAGAAACACAAATTTTGAGACATTCACTATAGGCTTCTAGGCAGGAACAATAGAATGTAGGCAGTCTTGATGAAACACACACTTTCAAAGAATAATACAGAGATGAGAGTGAAAGAAAAGGAAGAAAGAGAAAGCAATTAAGGTTATGGAAATGGGGCATTTCTATGCAAGGTGAGTTATATTTAGAGGAACCTTGTCAAGTTAATTTTTTTTTTTCAGAACCCTTCTTCACATAAGTCATATATTATATTGTTAAGCCTGAGAAGATCTATAACAACCAGGATTAATGCTAACTCTTATTCAGTTTACTTTCCACTTTTCATTCAATTATGTAACTTATAACTACAATCCTAAATCATCACTCAAAATATCAGGTGTAATATTCATATTAAACCAGGGTGATAATAGTGATAAATGTTGTCAAGGAAACCTCATCATTCAGACAACATTTAGGAGCAGATCATAATGCAACCTATTGTTTGAAATACATATATAGATACACTTCCAAATTTATATAACTTTACCTTTTATAAGTTAAAAAAAGTATAATTAAAAATTGTTTTGGGGTGCCTGGGTGCCTCAGGGGGTTAGAGACTGCCTTCGGCTCATGTCATGATCTCAGGGTCCTGGGATCGAGCCCCACATCGGGCTCTCTGCTCAGCAGGGAGCCTGCTTCCCCCTTTCTCTCTGCCTGTCTCTCTGCCTACTTGTGATCTCTCTCTGTCAAATAAATAAACAAAATCTTTATAAAAAACTGTTTTGGTAAAATGTCCATTAGCTTATCTCTAGCATTTTTGACAAGTTCTCAAAAACTGCTTGATAGGAAGGAGACAGATTTATTTCTGGGAACTTTGTATCAAGTGCTTTTGAGAAGGAAGGAGGTGAAATGAGCTACTTCTCTCCCTGCTTTTATTACAGATTGATCAACATGTATTTATAAAGTGACTATTTTAACTATTGCAGGCACTAGATTAACAAAGGAAAAGAAAAGAGATTAAAAAAAATTCCATGTTTCATGAAACTCCCCCAAATATTAGGTCTTATTATAATTGTCCACTTATAAAAGAGGTTGTTTCAGTACCATTTTTAGGGTGCAAGAGTGAGAAAATGGCAAAAAGAGGCCCTTCTAAATCCTCTATCTCAGATACCTGATGATTTTTGCCATGCTGTTGATATTCTCAAAGCTAGTTGTTTGGAAACATAAACACAGGACTTGACAATGATTCTTACAATGCTTTCTGAAATCATGCCACATACATCTCATGTGTCCCACCATTAAAGAAATTGTATTAAACTCTAAAAGACATCAGGAAGAAGAGCTGTCATTTTCTTCATTCCCTCCCTTCCCAGGGCCACTCCCAAAATTCCCTCCTTCTCACTAACTTCCTGACCAGTCTCAGTTTCACAGGCAGTGGTTATCCATAAAAAAGAGTGTCCCCATTTGGGGAACTGTACACGAAAGCCTGCCCTGTTTTGATATATTGAAGCCGTCAAGGGAAGTAATGGCCCTGTCCTGAGTCATCTTTTATCTAGCTCCTGCAAAGTGATGGAGAATTAGATAGTAAAAATGCAAAGAAAGCCAGCACTATTGCCAACACAAGCCCTTTGCTCTGATTTGAAGCTTTAGAGCCGATGCCCAACACTTCCGTGGTGCGGTCACTTCAAACACAGGTCCATTAGCTCATAGGTTTGCAGCTATAAATCAAGTCGCTGCTTATTTCAACAAGAATTCCCCTGGCTGAATAACCAGTATAACTGTGAGTAGGGAGATTAAGGCTTCTAAATGCCATTAAGCTTCACAATCCATCTATGTTCTGCATCACCATGAGAGAACCAAGAGAGCCAATCTGAAAACGAGCTCCTAGTTAAAGGAGGAAAGCCCAGAGGAGACATTTTCTAACAACACGTGAATGGTGATATTGGGCTGATATTAAAAACATCCTTCATTAATGGGCTACCTCTAAAATACTCTGTGCAGATTTGGACGGAGGGGGAGGGAAACTGGGATAAAGAATTCCAATTAAGCGTATAATATTCAGAGTTCAGAAATGATAATTACACTATGTGCCCCATCACATGTGTGTATTTATGATGGATCAATAGAGCTTTCAGATGTTGCCTTGTCTAGAAGATGATTTATATGGCGTTGCCCTGATGGACTATAAAAGGAATCATAAAAATCTGCATGAGGAAGGAGATAATGGGATGAGGTACCCTGGTATGTGTATTGTTTTCTGGTGTATATTAAGTGTACTAATGGTCACCAGTAGTTAATTCACAAGCCCAAGTCTAGTGTGTAATTTCTGGCCACGAGAATACATTTACTGGGCAAGGGCACCTACCATACAGATCATAAAGTTTTCAGGACAGATTCCAAAGATAGTCTGTGCATCTTGTAATTGGTAAGAAATAATTTGCAAACTCTAAGTCCTATCACCAACCTGTTAATCTAGAAAATCACTGACATATCTCTGACATGTCCACAGAGCTTCCTGAAAATTTTAGAAGGAAAAGAGGGATATCAAGTGGCACGAGAAAGGTGAAGAATAACAAGAAAGAAAGTAAAAGGAAGAAAATTTGGTGTGTGTGAAGAAGGGGGGGTGACAACAAAGCCAAAGGCAAATGCACATCTCGCTTTTTACTTCTTTAAGGGGTCACTCACTCCTCACTGAATTCAGTTTCACAAATATTTATTGAGTTCTAAGTGTATCCAAAGCTTTAGTGCTGTGGTGGGTAAAAAATAGAATAATCTCTGATATTACAGAGAACTTTGGAGGTTGTAAAGCTCTGCCTCAGCTTACCAAATCTTCACAACAATACTGTGACGTATTATTTTCACCATATTTCTAAAGAGAGAGCTTAAATAGCTCTTCCAGTGTCATACAACTAGCTCTCATAGAGCAGTGACACCAATCTACGTCTTAAGTCAAAAATACAAATGCATATACACACATATATACATATATATACAAACATATATATGCATGCAAATATATACATATTATATATATATATATATATATATATATATATATATATATTTTAAACATTTTTAAGGTTACACTTAATGGCCAAAGTGCTAAGTGAACCTATAGGACCGAAGAGATCCTTCAAAGTTAGATAGGGAAAGAGAGAGCAGATCCACAGTAGGATTGATAAAAGCTTTGGAATTAAACAAATTGAACAAACATTTCAAGGAGGATTATGAAGTGTTCAAAAAGCCCTGAATTCAACTGAACAGATTTATTACCCATAGTGATTCTGTAAACTAAGTTCCAGTGTGTATAGCACAGTGGATAAGGGTCATGGTTCATCTCATCTGGAAAACGGAAATAGTAATTATACTGGCTTCAGAGTTGCTAGGAGAATTAAAAAGGTTATTCCATATGTCACTTAGAAGGTGACAGGACCATGACGATGACAGTAGTGACAACGACAGTGATGGTGTTCCTGCTTTATCTGGTCTGAGTCTCCTAACTGGAGGCTAATCAGTGCCTTTCGGGCATCCATAGTCTTACCAAGCTATGTAATATAATAACTCTCTTGTTTTCAAATAATAAAACAATACTCTCTTACACAGATAAGGTAATTTATCAATCTATATAATTTTAGAATACTTGGGACAGGTGGCTTCAGCTGTGGCCTAATCCAGGGGCTAAAACCCATTCCCTGTGGTGAGGTTTCTCTTGCCACGTCTCTGCCTCAGAGACAGCTGCCTCCCCAGACTGGCCCTCTCCTCAGAGACACAAGACATCAGGAGACTCTCTTCCCAGTATCAAGTCAATTTCCCAAAAGTTTAAATCTCCTAGGAGCCTTGATTCTGACTGGGTCATACAGCCATCCCTGCATCATTCATTAGGGCCAGGAGAAAGGATTCCGTGATGGTCTCTTGCTGCTTAAGTAGTCCACCCAAGTGGAAATGGAATCCAACCTGGGGCATGGGGACTGAGAGAGGAAGGTCTGGTTTCCCCAAAAGAAAAGCACAGCTATAGTCCTCAAAAAGTGAATGGTGGCTGTCAGGCAGAAATACATGTCTAGTACATTGACACGTGTGTTGTTATCAATCCATTTTTCTTTTCCTTGCTCTTATTACACTCCTTTCTTGATCTGGCAGACTTTTCCAGAATTATTTTATATACTGACACAGTGATTTCGATATAATTTTTCCTCCGATAAAATTGTTTGTACCTTTTTGTTTTGTTTTGTTTCTAAAGGTTGTATCTTTTAATCATTTCCAGGTTTTTAACTTACATTTTTGATGCTTAACAACTCCTAGGTACATTCATCCTCAAGCTCCTTAGGAACAGATTAATATGAAAAGGCAGTGTGGGACTCCCATGCAGGTTAAAGATTTGAGTTCAAACTATGCCTTAGTTTCTTTGTTTATAAAATACAGCCATTATCTGTTCAGCTTACTTCAACAGTGTTTTGAGAATTATAAATACAGTGACATACACACACCCACATACATATAAACTATGAAATAAAAGTTGAATCGCTATTGTTGCTATTCTAAGAGGAAGAAGAAAGAAAAAGACTGTTCTAGTCTTTGCTCTGGTGCTTATGATGTTATCAGGCACCCTAGGACTCTCTAGTTCAATATTCCAAAAAGCATTCTTGAGAATGTTTTGTGTATTTTTATCTTAATAAAAAAATCTCCCAAGGAAAAGTAATTACAAAAGTAATAGGAAATCAATCTCACAGCCCCTCGGCCTGGGCCCTGCACAGGGTGCCTGGGAGTTGCTCTTAGACAGAAATGTCCTCAGTCTGGGGACAGGCAGGCAGGACACAGGCAAGCAAATGGGGGCTTGCGGGTGAGGGGGTCAATTCTGATCTGCCTTCTTTTCATCAAGATCTAAGCCTTAAAAATTAGATAAACAAGGTGAAATTCATAAAAGATACTTTCAAAAGGGGCTCATGAGAACTGAAATACCCATAGAAGCAAATGGGAACATTCTATTTTGGTTTATAAAATAATGATTACAATCCCTTTATTTAAAAAAAAGTCCATTTATTCCTTTTCTTAAAAAACATAAGCAAAGACAAAAAGGAAGTACTAATGCTATCCATTACAAGATAATTTGCACATTTATATCCAGTCGGCTAAATTACCTCAAGTTCAGTTGCTTAATCACCTGATTTCTCTTCTAATTTTGTCTTGCAATACACTTTCATAGTAATTTTGTTTTACAGTATACTTTAAGAGGACAGTTCTAGAAGTCAAGTGCCATAGACCTCTTAACAATAGCAACATAATCGAAAAAAAGGAAGAGGAAGAACAAAGGATACTAAAAATAAAATAAAGCAAAGCATCATAGTAGGATCCCGAGTAGTAAGAGTTTCAAAGAATAAAAATTTCATGTATATATAGAAAACAATAAAAACTAAACATGAAAAAACAAAACCAAAACCAAAACAAAACCTAAAACAAACATAAAAACCGAAGAAATATCTATCAGGGAATATGGGAACCTAAATCCATGAAATTCACCATCCATCATTGGCTCCTTACGTGAACTGATTTAGGGTGTGTTTGACTCTGCTCCAAGTTACACGTGGGCAGAAACCCAGTACAACTTAGCAGGTAGCGTGGAGGCTGAATTTCTGGCTCCAAGTCTAGTGAACTTGAGTAACACAGTCCTTGCCATATTTCTGCAATAATGGTGCTCAATAATCATAAAACATTAGAGTTGTTGTTTTCATCTGAGTTGTATGACTGTCTAAGATTAAATTTACACAGTCTAGAGGGCAATAGCTTATCACATTTTGCCCCACCTAAATACTGCATCAACGTGTAAATAATCAGGTTGAAAGGAATAGCAAAATTGCTTCAGAAGATGGAGATAAAGCCTGAGGGATATGTGTGAAGCATCATCCTTGTTGCCTTGGTGATCCTTGGTGATAGTCAGGGGTATAATGAGTTGATGGCATATAAATCATTCTCAAGACATTTTTAGCACTGGTAGGTGAAATCACCTCCTTTCCCTTTACCTGTCATTACATGCTTCGAACTTGCTCAATTACTGCCCAATACTTGTTTTCAAAATTAAGTCTGGCATCTTAAAAATTCCCTTTCCTAAACTCCAGGTAGGTAGCCTCAGAAGAAATTCAAATAGTAGTAATCTCTGCCAAGAGATTGGCAATCTCTGCCTATTTCCAATGAAATGTGGGAGATGCTCTAAAGTTTGGGGCCAAGGACGATCTCCCTGTTTTTTTTTTCCCTTTCCTTAGAGAACTGCTCTAAGCTCTAAATTACTAGCCTTACCTTGTTACAACAGAGTGGTTTGGGGAGGAGGAATGAATAAGAAGAGAAAAAGAACTGTCAAGACTTTATCTGGAAAAGAAAAAGAAATTTGAAGGGAATAGAGGTTTTCAAATATATGACAGTTAAAAATAACTATTGAACCATCAAGTTAAGAATTCAACTTTGGGATTCTGCTTGAACTCCCTATTGCAACTGTTAGAAGAGAAACTCTCAAATGGTGTTTTTTTCTTAATAATGCTGTTCATCCAATGGAAAAATCACTATAATAGTTGAAGGGCATCATAAAAAGCAGAAATCCTAGTTATTAATAAGCATATGAAAAGGTGTTCAGCTCATTAGTGATTAGTAAAATGCAAATTAAAAATCACCTTGAGATAGCATTACCAATCCACCAGATTGGCAAAAATTAAAAAGTCTGACAATGCAAGTGATTGCAAAGATGTGCAGCAATTGGAACTGTCATTCACTGCGAGTAGAAACATAAATAGGAAAAGTTGAAGAAGTACATCCTCTACACACCAGCAATGAATCTCCTAAATATATAATTTGAAGAAGCTCCCACCTTAGTGCATGTCAATGCATATCAGAAAATGTTCAGAGCTGCACTGTGTGTGGTATCCCTAAATTGGAAAAACCCAAATTGTGAATGTGTGGACACACCATAGTATATATTCCAAAATGGAATACTATACAGCAAGAAAAAGTAATACAAGCACACATGCAATGTGGCTGGAACTCACAAACATAATGCTGAGTGGAAGAAGTGCAAGGAGAGAGGCATAAAGCACGGTTATAAAAATAAACAAAGCCATACTATTTTCAATAGGAATGAAACAGAGGTAGTGAATATAAGGTGGAAGGGAATACACTATGATCTGGTCTGGACCCCGATGGTATTTGCAGAGGTGCCCCCTTGATAATTACTTTGTGTACATGCTCTAGCTCACAGTGGAAAAGGTCATACAGCTCCATCCTTACTTCAATCTCCTTGTCAATGACAAAGGACTGAGGAAACTTCCAGACCAGAGGACAGCTGCTTTTTGTCCACTGCTATTCCTAATTCCATGCCCTAAGTTAGTATTGGGTTGTGGAGATTTGCCATTTCTTCTCATCAATGGACATTTCTTCTCTTCAGGAACATTCAATGTTACCGACTTCTAGTCCAACTTCTAATGAGCAGAAACGGATTTTTTTCCCATTTTTCCCCCCACACAGAATTTGTCTACCATGAAGATGACTGACTGATGTTTTGGGCTTTAGGCCATAAAAATCTTGGAGAACTACAAGAGATCAGGTTGTATCTGTACATGTTTACAAATTTGTAAACAGTGGACACTGTAACAATCCCCTCTTCATGATAAGGAAGTTTAGGGGGAAATCTAACTTAGCTTACTCTTTTGAATAAAGATCATAAATCCATATCTATGTTATTTATTTGTTTGTTTATTTATAAAGATTTTATTTATTTATTTGACAGAGAGAGATCACAAGCAGGCAGAGAGGCAGGCAGAGTGAGGGGGGGAAGCAGGCTCCCTGTTGAGCAGAGAGCCCCATGTGGGGCTTGATCCCAGGACCCTGAGATCATGACCTGAGCCAAAGGCAGTGGCCCAATCCACTGAGCCACCCAGGCACCCCTACGATATTTATTTTTAATTTCTGTTCAGTGCTAGAAACATTCTCTCTGCCATTGTTACTACTATCTTACTACATTTCCTCAATAACATGAGTTACTTACCAAGGGCAAAAAGTATGTTGAACCAGATAAACAGGGCATACATAACTGTTTTTGTATTCCTAAAGTACTCCTGAAACAATAAACTGTAATCACAATTCTATTTCACAGAGTAGTTTGTGAGGATTACATGAGATAATACATGTGAATTACCATGGAAACCATACATTGCTTTTTTTTTAAGGCACTTACTATTATTATCATCATCCTCCCAAAAAATTGCATTCCAGTGTGATTTTTCTACAAGGGTAGGAAAAAAAGCAACTAAGAAACTAACCCAAATGGTCAAAGAATAGTAGGAAATCATGTTTAGTGACTGATTGTAGGAAAGACTAAGAAAATTGTGGAGCTGATACACAAACACATTAGGAAACCAGGCACAAAATAGAACATTTTACTTCCAGAAGCTTTACTTGCACAACCACATGGACACATAAAGTGAGTTGTAGGCATCCTTGTACCATCTGCCCTTTTTGGATATAATACAAGACATGGCTAGCCATTGGCGCCCTCCTTCTAACTCTCTTGGGTTTCCTTCTTTAATATATGTATAATTCGATTAGGTGTGTTTTAATAATTTAGTATCAAAATTCCCAAAGTTATTTAGTAAGTTCTGTTTCTTGACAGAATGGATATAGAGAGAAGCTGGTTCTGGTAAAGTAGAATAAAATAGAATCGGTCTAGAAAGATATAACTCAGTAAAAGCCTAAGCCACCTACTCTTACAACATTAGGAACAACAAAAGTAGTAAAGCCTCACACGAATAGTCTTCTAATTCCTAATGTCTTGACAAGTCACGGCCCTTAATCCTTATGAAAACTGCAATGATAACTGCCCCAACCCCCATCGCAGAGTCTAGAAATCTGAGCCTCAGAGTTTAAATGACTTGCTCACATATATAGTTAAGCATAGTCTACCTGGATTCGGAGCGTCTAGTAGTATGCAATTCTAAACACTCATAAAAATGCCCTTTATTTTTATGGGAATCTATTTAAATGTGAAAAATAATTGAATGTTGCCCTTACATTGAGCTTTTTCTCTTTGTTATTAGCTGGTGCATTAGACAACAAAAACATGAATATACTATGTTGATAGAAGGGGACAAAGTGAGGGACTTGAAAAGAGTGAACCAGGACCAAAAAAAAAAAAACAACAACAAAGTTGTTTAGGGGGAATTTATTCCTTACTTTCAAGGCTTAAAACTATAAAGGTTTTATAGTTTTGAACTACATTAAATCTATGATTGCATTGACTCATGGGCTGAATTTATTTGAGTGCAATTTCTTCTAACACTTAAATCAGTTCAGCTTTATAATTCACTTCCCAAATTCGGGAGTCTTCTACATTGGTTCTAAAGAACTATTCCATAGCTCTATCTAAGAACTTTATGACGAAGCTTATAATATTTTGCTTCAGTGGTCTTAAGGAAAAAGTGTGCTGCTGAGAAGAAATATTGCTAAGATTGATGGTGTGTTAGGAATCTCATACCATGTTTTGATTTTGGTTTTGGTCACCATGGCCAAAGAATTCACTTTTATTTTACATATACCTACATTCACAAATGCAGGTCTCCACATTCACACACTCCTTCTAAATAGTTACTCATAGGAGTGATGGATTTAAAAGAAAAGCTTAACATTTCACAGAGGATGGATAACTGGGAAACACACACACACGCACACACACACAATTTGATGAAGTGACCAACAATATGGTAGATATTCAAATAACTGCTGAAAGAACAAATGGATAAATGATGGACAGGATACAAAAAATGTATAAGAATATGAAGTAGTGTCACTTGTAGAGACACATCCTGGATATAAGAGTAAATGTTCTGGTTTTACAAGTTGTTAAATATCGAGACGAGCTATTTAGAAATCAGAGGTTTCTGATTTCTAGAGAAATTTCTAGAGAGCATGGAACCCTGTCAGAAGAAATGGGGTGAGTGGGCTGGGCAAGCATGCACCCTGGCTTCCAAGGGAGGCAGGGATTTCTTGGAGCATGGGACTTGCAGTGCTAAAGGTGGAAAAAGCACTGGCAAATTGGGATGAGGTGGTCATGCCATGAGGGAAAGAGGTAGGATTAGCAATCCGGAAACACAGACTCTAGAAACCCTGACACGAGCCTGATCTGGTACCGATCACCTAACTGAGTTACTTAATTTCTCTACCTTTTTAAAAGGGGGAGCAGTGGACCAGATGATCTTAAAAGCCTTTCCAAATTTAGAAAACTCCCTGACCTGAGATGCAAGGAGTTGCGGGAACAGGCCAACAAATTAAATGGAAACACACAGCAGATGATCCCATCAGAGGATAATTCAGGCTTTGGCAAAGAGGAGGGAGTAAGCAAAAGGGAAAGCAAAGCACATGGAATTCGAAGAAAATTAAGATCTAAGTTTCTGATTTCAAGATATTCTCACGTAATTGAGCGAGTGAAGTGGTTTTTGAATTTGGTTGTGAAAATACAATTATAATGCATCTATTAAGTAAGTGCTACTTATTTTTAAATCCTTAAAACCTGTTTGCATAGTTAGTTGCACTTCAGAAGAAATAACCTTGAGGATGATTTAGTTGAGGCAACTTAAATGCTGAGGACAAAAATATGCGTTGTCTTCCCTGCACCCTAATTAATTAGACCCATGGAATAGAGAAGTAGTATCATGCATTTATTATTTTAAAATCTATATTTAAATATAAATTTATATATATTATTAATAAAGTGTGTGTTATTAATAATAAATATTATTTATTTTCTCATTACTAAGAGAATAAGACATTATTTGGAATTTTCCTCAATACAAGGCACAGGGGTATGTGTGAACTCTCCCATTACAAGACAATAGTAGAAAGTTATTTTCATTGTATCACATACAGTTTCCCTTCAATTTTGTTTTTCCTAAAGCATAATGCTTAATAGGTTTCCTGGCAGCAGACACTAAACACTTTTAAGAAGCATTTAATGTGAAGCATTTGTTTACCTGTGAATTCATTATTAATGAAAAACCAAGCAATGCACAGTTCAAATCAGGCAGACATTAAGTGGCTCAGTCACTTGCATTATTAAAATGTACCCAAGGGAATAGGGATTATTCGTCACATTCAATTATTCCTAATGTAAGCCCCCACCCACTGACACACACTTATATTGCTCCTAAGAAGAAAGCTTGCTTGCTCTTCCCATTGACCTTTCCAAATGTACACAAGAGTCTTGGTCTGCCTGTGTTCCAATCCCCAAGTAAGAGTCGGAGGTGTCACACAGGCAGTGACCGATAAGCAAGCCCGGAATCCCCCTCCCCCTTAGCATGGCTTTAAAGCAAAGCCTCATGGGTAATAACACAGCTCAAACCCTTGACTGCAGGTCTCTTGACTACAGGAGGTCTAGAAGCTCTGACACAGTGTGTGTCCCTGGAGTCTGTGTCTATGTTGCCAGGAGGCAGAATTCTGTCAGGGAACACAGTTTGACTGTCATCAGCTTCAGACCTCAGAAATCAGGTAAAGACAGGCCCAGGCTGTCTTGAAATCTCGATTCAGCAGTCAGAAAGCAGAGTGGTGCAAAATGAGACAGGGCAACAAAAAACCTAAAACTAACAATTCTTCCTTTCACTCTTCTCTGATTCTATAACTCACCAGTTCCCACAGTGGATCTTTCCATGTGGGTGATACTTAGAGCTGGCTGCCCATTTGTGCTTTGGTTTAATGTCACTGTTTATTGCCAGTCAGTCCTGGATGTCTATTTAGATTGTAAAAGCCTCGAAAGCCCAAATTATTTCTATGAGGTTTTTTTTCCCACAGGAGACACAAAAGCGGATGTTCAAAAATTTATGTTTTTCACACTGCTAAAAATAAATGGTAAGTTCTTCCAAAATATTTTTGTTATTATTTTTAATCACAGTGCATTCTCTGTCACATATATGTTCTAAGTAGGTTTTTTACCTTACCGTTGGATTGACAACTTGACCAAAAAAAAAAAAAAAAAAGGGAATACATGTATTAAATTATTTACACACCCTAATCCTTTGGAATCTGTCCAGGCTGCCATGTATGTTGCAACCGGGGCCAAACTGATGGAGTCATTGATGCTTCCAATAACAGAAAGCCCAGAACTGACCCAGCCCAAGGGGCTTCCGGCATGGAATGCTTTCTCAGGCTCGACACACAGTCCCTGGTATGCATCTGTCCCGATATCTATACCTCGCCCTCCTCCATTACTTCAACACTCTTGGCCTGTTTCTTCCTGTGCCCACAAAGGTAAGGTAGTGATGAGTCCAGGATCACTGATGGGAAAGAGAGGCTCACAGAGTTGGGCACACTCACTGGGGAATAGTTCAAAGCCTACCAAAGGCTGAAAGCTTGCAACGGAATTCCAGAGTGCAGTTCATGGTCATTTTCAAGAATAAGATAGAGTGAAGGGTTTGGAGACCCTCAACTGAGTTTCTTAAGCAGGTTTGGAAAAGAATACTGCAAAATGAGAGAGAAAAAAGGGACCCTGGTCTTGCTGGTTAAGCAAGCAACCATTAATAATGTAAGCATTGAACCATTCATGCCCTTTTCTGGGGAAATTATCTGTAATATATAAGGAGATTCCCCGAATATATAAGTTGCTCTCTGACACACGCTCTCAACAGTCTTTTTCTTTCTTTATCAGATTCTACTTCCTGACCATTTTGAATTTTCAAATGAGACTGGGGAGCTGAGTCACATCCCTAGCAAAATTCTAAGTTTATGTTCTTCAGATATTCTTGTGTCCTTCGAATGAAGTCTATTTTTCACTTAAGATAAACTTTTTTTCCTGCACTTTGCAACAAATTATGACATAAAAGTCAGAAGTCAACAGAATTACAAAGAATCTGAGTCACAAAATTATATCTATATAGCTTTCCTTACCCTATATACAGATCCAACCATAACCCCTAAAACATGCTAAAACTGTTCCTCATAACACAGTCCACTGAAAAATGTTTACTCTCATTCCTTAAATACAGTTTAACAAAACAATGGCACCAAACCACTTTAATGCCCACTTTCACAGAACTACACGGTAAAAAAAAAAAAAAAAAGAGGATGAGCATTCAGCAAAATAATAATGATTGTCAAAACACACAAATACACAAGCTCATGTGTACAAAATCAGTAAGAAACATTAATTTTATGTTACATACTAAATCAGACTGCAGGGACCTCATTTAGTGAATTTAGGATTGTGAGAATAAACTACTGCTTGTGACCAAATTTCTAACCCTGTTCTCAATATCATAATATGATGTGAAAATCATGCTAACAGGTTTGTTTTAACTTCTGGTACTCCTTAAAAATTGCTATTGCGGTATGATTACTAATGAAGCCAGAAAACAATTTACTAAAAGGGATCAATACATTTAAAATATTTTTCCCCCTGAAATATCAAGAGATGGTCTATTTAGAGCTTATTTAATATTAAAGTTGCATGCAAAACCATCAAGACACAGAAATGTTTCAAATCAAGTTGGCATTTTAAACAATACATCTCCTTTGTTTTCAGTGTCTAAATATTTCTATAATGGGAGAAATACCTACTTCACATAAGCAGACCAATGGGAATTTTGATTTAAGCATCATTTAATGTTTGCTTTTAGGCCATCAAGCAAGTCACAGTAGACAATCCAACAGAAAGAATGTGTATAATTATGGCTGCTTCAAAATACTGCCAGACCATTAGAGAGAGCTTTGCTAGTTCTGCAGAGCCTGCAGTTTGAATTACTTAAATAAAATATGCTTAATAAATAACATTAAATTAGTAATGGCCAGCATATACCACTTAAATTAGTAAAAAGCTATTAGAAACTCTCTCAACTGATAAAGAGATAAATGTGTGTAAAGCCACACATGTACATATACATACATTTACCTCTTTTATCTATAGATATCTCTATCTATGGATAAATATAAAAGTGAGGAAATTAGATACTTTAGAGATTAACCAGTTCGATGGTACTGGATCCTAGCATTCTGACTTCTAATCCAGTGCACTCTCTCCATTTTCCTTCTCCTTTGTATTCAGTTACAATGCTGTAAGATTACAGTCTTTAAACTGTGCTCTATAACTGACGCCACAGAAATTGCATTGAATCCCTGTGTTGGGAAACACAAATAGCACTAATAGATAACGCATGATGCCCTCACCTTTTCATGGTTAGCAGGTCCTTCATGATCCAGGCAGTTATACCAGAAATAGTCAACATCAATCCAACCTAGTTCCCTGTTCCACCAACTCCGCCCCACCTCACTCCTATCCTCTCCTCTTGGATGACATTTGCTCTTGCCATCCTCCTATTGGCACAGTGCCAAGAGTCCAGTATTCACTAAATAAACTTCCATTTCCTCCCACAGTGTGGCCATCAGAAACTTTCATGTACTTGATGACCCCAAGGAAGCTCCATGTTGCTCGTGAAGCTTAATGCAAATATATGAGACTATATTTGATACTCGCCCTAAAGAGCTTCTCTATAAAGCATGTGATTTTATACCACCTTGCATTTCTTTCTCATGAAATCTCGGAGCCATGTTTCCTCAAGTAATTGTAAGTACATAACAATTATGGTAGCCGACACAAATTGAGCACCTTCTATGTGCTTGGTCTTGGGACAAGTCCTTTACTTCTCTGAAACTCGATGACCTTGCTAATTTGTCCTGTGCTCATCTTACAGGTGAAGAAACAGAGGATTAGTTAAACGGGATGATTTGTGTAAATCCACACACCTGGCAAGTTATAGCGTTAGGATTTGAACCCAGGTGACTCTTACTCCAGAACCCGGACTCAGATGCCTCCCATTCCTCTTTGCTACAGCTCAGCACTTCACACACAGCACAGATTGATGAATAAGTACTGGCTGGTTGTGTAGGTGGCAATAAAAGTCCAGTAAATCCTGTTATGATATAGCTTGTTATTACACAGACTTATAAATGATTCAAAGCATGTTCCTCAAAATGTAACAACTCCATCATAAAAGCCTGACTTAGCACAGTCAGCACATATGGTAAATGTTAGTACTGTATCTCAACATCAGGGAGATATGCATACACACACATACACACACACACACACACATCACACACACACACACCATACACACACACACACACACCACACACACACACACACACACACAATCATAGTATTTATAATGCACAAGAGAATCTTACAATAAGTGTAAGCTCTTTCCACCCTTATTAAATTTGGGAATTTTAAACATTTATTTTAAGAAATTAAGCTTGGGCATTAAAAAAAATTATTTTCTAGAATAGAAGCTCCAGAGATTGAGATCCTATTTTGCATGTTCAATGTTGAGGTGTAGCACTTGGCCCATGCTTTTTATATACGTGCATACTTCAGTGAGAAGTGTGGGGGTGTGTTCATAAGCTCATCCACACAGTGACTTATAGTAAACATACCACACAATTATAAATACGAATTATCTAAGTTAGGAGAAAAATAGGACAGTTATTAAAAGTGCAGAATATAGGATGTTTTTAGAAGAAATAATACTAGTGGAAACTTACAAAGTACTCACTATGAGTCAGCTTCTCTTGTGTATACAATTGTGTATACAATCTCATTTAATCACTACAACAACTTGGTGAGGGGCCATCATACTTTTCACCTCGTTTTGTTTGGTTTTGTTTTGTTTTGTTCTTTGGTTATTATTGCTTATATCAAGAGTTTGTTCCTTTTTATTGCTAAGGAGTATTATACTGCATGGATGCTCCTCAGTGTTTATCCACTCACTTGTTGAAGGACATTGGGGTTGTTTCTAGTTTGAGGTGATGATCATTAGAACAGCTATAAACATCCGTATACAGAGCTTTTGTGTGTGTGTGAGCACAGGTTTTCATTTCCCCAGGAGAAATATCTATGTGTGGGATTGATGGCTCACACAATAAGTGTATTTTTTACCTTTTTATTCTGAAATACAGAATCATAGAGACTGCAAAAATAGTACAGCGAGGTCTTACATAACCATCACCCAATATGCTCTCCTGCTCTGTGCTAAAAGCTTACAGAATTATCATTATCCAAACAAAACACTATCAAAAGCAAGAAATCAGGATGTCTTGGTGGCTCAGATGGTTAAAAGTCTGCCTTTGGTTCAGGTCATGATCTCCGGGTCCTGGGATAAAGCCCCATGTTGGGCTCCGAGCTCGGTGGGGAGTCTGTTTCTCCCTCTGCCTCTGCCTCTCCCCCCACCACTCATTGCTCTTTCTCTCTCAAATGAATAAATAAAATCTTTAAAAAAAAAACCCAAGAAACTGACATTTGCAAAATATGATTAAACTACAGACCTCACCTTATGTGTGTGTGTATGTACGTGCATGTGTGTGTGTGTGTGTGTGTTTGAGCATGTGTGTATTTTGGGTCTGTTTGTGCCTATAGTTCTGTGATGTTTTTTCATGTGTATAGATTTATATAACCACCACCACAATCAATATACAGGACCATTCCACCCCAGCAAAGGGACTTCCTCATCTCTGTGTTAAACATGAGGAACCCGAGGCACAGCCAAGTTGAAAGGGGCCCAAGCCCAAGTTCACCCCGCCGGTGAGTGCAGTGGTCTCAGCAGCATCAGGACCCATTCTCATCCCACCATGCTGTTCACCCAGTCTGACCATTTCACAGAAGGCAGCACCTACAATAACCTCTAAAAAAGTTCACAGCAGAATTGTTTCATTCATGAATAAAGTGATAGTTATTCATTTAGTACATTTTGACTCAAATTCTTCTTAAAAACATTTGTCAGTAAATTTTGAAAAGGCGATGAAAGTTCTCTTTGCTATTTTAAGTAATATTAGGTCGAACCTGAGGAAATTCTAACTTTAAATTAAAATGCAGTTGAATAGCATCATTTCATAGGGGTCCAGTCCAATTATAATAACGGCCAGCACTTAGGTCTTACTGTCCTAGATGTTTTATAAAAATTAATATTCTTAAGCTGGCATCATTATAAAAGGCAATTTCTGGATTCAGATGCTTGAACACCCCATGTCCTTCCTGTTATGCTTTGATGCGAATTTAGGCATTGTAACATTTTTATTTTTCCGTGCATTTTATAAATTCACATTCATTCCCCTTTGTGGTACATGGTATAATTGACAAATATGTCCAAGCCACACTGTACAGTCATTTTACTCCATCCTGCACAGGAGCTCCTAGCTGCAATTTTCCAGGACTCTAGCTCAATCTTTGTGGCCTTTGCCAGCCCCATGACTACTGTCCCTCCCCATCACTGGCTTCTCTAGCCACAACATCATTTTGACCATTTCCAAATGGAACACAGACTCTTTTACAGCAGGACTCTTCCCACTTTGAGAAAACATAAATATAATCTTGACAGATGTTTAAAGTACCTAGAATACAGCTAGGTCCAAGATAGAAGAGGAGCCATCCACCTCAGCCCATCTAGCTGGCTGGATCAATTGTTCAACTAAGACCAGCTTATTCCCAGGTGAGAAGTCTTTCTTGCCCCTTACGAATGTGGCATTTTCTTTTAATTTTAGCACACTTCCCTAGCAATCACTGCTTAGCTTCTGCTGAAATCAGTATCATACCACCATCATATCCTCTAGCTACCCATCCTGACATATGGTCCCCTAAACAATTCATTCTCTTGTGTAGGGACATATTCATACTTTCTCAACTACTAGAGCCTCTCTGCCTGAGTTCCAGGGTCCTGAATGATGGTTCCATGAAGCCTCTCCAAGTTTACATATTTGGATGTACCTAAGTTTTTCCTGAGTTCGTGTGCCTAACTCTTACAAAATGCTGAAAGAAGTCCCTCACCTCAACAATATTATAATAAAAATATCCCATACTCCAGGCTCAGGGGATTAATGAAAGAAGAATCATCTCAATTTGGGAGAGATTTTTCCCCTGCTATTGAAGTTACTCATTCTGAAAATTTCTGTTTGAAGGAAATGCACATATAATTTGTCAAAATGTGTTTCAAGTGGTGCCTGGGTGACTCAGTGGGTTAAAGCCTGTACCTTCAGCTCAGGTCATGATCTCAGGGTCCTGGGATCAAGCCCTGCATCAGGCTCTCTGCTCAGTGGGGAGCCTGCTTTTTCCTCTCTCTCTGCCTGCCTCTCTGTCTGCTTGTGATCTCTCTCTCTCTGATAAATAAATAAATAAATTAATTAATTAATTAATTAATTCTTTTTAAAAATGTGTTTCAAAATTTGAGGGACATAATAATGACATTAGGTACAAATTGCTACTTCCACAGTTAAAAACACAAGGAAAAAATGATGATTAACAAATACTTAGAGATCTCAAAAATAAGAGCGTATATTTAATGAACTTAAAGAAATGCAAGGAATTCTCAGCCCAGTAATTTATTTCAGTCGTTTCAACTCCACAGGAAATGTTTAGAACAATAACTATAAAGTAAATAATATCGTGGAAATGTATAAACTGAAGTAGCTATTTTATAAATGTCTTCCGTATTTTTTGTGATTGCTTTCTGTAGTACACTCCAAAAGTGAATTCTTTTGGAAAAACATCCAGTAGGAAAGCCTGTGAATGGTATAGAGTCTATACTATTGATAGCAGCTTTCATTTTAATCAGGTCACAAGACAGCAAAACAATCTGATATGGATGCTAACTGCCATGACATACAATGATTAGTACTGAGATTAGTACTCTGCCTTTAGAAGTCATTATTATTAGGAATATGTTGCATAAGACCATTAATCTGTTCTCCTACATTAGTTTGCAAAACTTTGTTGATGCAAGTGCACTGACCAAGAAAAGACGGGGTGCTCTCCGGGACTTTGAGGCAGAACCTTGCTGAGTGGCACGCCAGGCTTTGGCCACATGATAGGCAGCAGATCCCAATTAGATGAGCTAAATGGAATGTACTAGAAGAAACAGGAAGTGCTAATGTCATTTTTGTAGGAGAATATTTTAAAGACTTAGTTGAATATAGGTAGAGAGAAAAATCAAACTCACTAATTTTTGAAGCAACCTACAAAGACTCTCAAAGCTCTATTTAATGACAAGTGGCCCTTCTAATTAGATCCACATGCAGAGAGCTATAGTTACCATAGCTGAAGCACATTCGTCAGAGAATAATAGGCATTAAACTCAGTGTTTTCAAAGATTCCAAAACTTTATGTCGTAAGGTCAGCTTTCCCATTCTTACTTCATTATGCCTCCTTAAGAAAGAATGTATTAATCATACTGATAGAAGATACCACAGGGATTATACTCCTATTTAAACACACCCCTCCTTCGGATTTGAATGAAATGCTTGAGCAGGAACTTGGCAAAGTATCTCCAATGTCAATTAATTTTTAAAGACAGGGCACATGTTTTCCTACTTATGAATTCTGACAACACGAAGAGTTGAAGATTTGATTTCTTCTGAATCTATATTCGTGTAAGGAGGAACAATTGAATAAGCTGACAGTAATAATGGTTGTAATTAAAGTGAAATTAATATTTATTTTAAAGCAGCAGTTGGCATTAAAAACCTATATTTATATGTAGTTTTGATTATCCAAATAGACTCAGTTTTGGGTGACTAATACTTGACTTCATTTGCACTCTGCCTCTTTCCTTTTCCCATCATGCACAGATGCTTTCCAGTTACTGAGGTTGTGATGAACACTGCTGCTACTTATTCAAGGCACAAGCAGTTACTTTTTTACAAACTGATGTTTGAGCTGGTCAACCAATGTCAGAACTTTGTCCTGAAGTTTAACCTGAACCTCTGATAGATTTGCATGGCAGATGGTGACTTAGCAACTCCATTTCCCTACTTCTGTTCCAAGAAAAATGAACAAAACTCATTTCTCTTGGGTCTTAATGTATTTAGAGATGTATCTTACCTCACCTTTGCTCACAGTTGACAATGTAATCTTTAATTTCTCCTAATCATACCAATATATAAATCATGTCATGGGACCAACCCTCTGTGTTTACAGATGCAAAATTGAAAATTATTCATAGAAAGGTAAAAAGGAGACTAAAAATTAACAAAAGATTGCCTGGCCATTTTTTCATTCCTTGGAAACTTGAGAAGGTCATTTTTATTTGCTGTTTTCCATTCATGTAAATAAAAGTTTATGTGACTAAACAAAGTACAACAGCCATTTCAGTATAAGTGATCTAATTCCTTTATATATAAGGTAAGGAATCTGTGGCCCAGGAAATGATTTCCCTACAGTTAGTTGTCAGCAAAGCTGGCTTAGGCTCTGATAATAAGGCACATTTATCTCCACATAAAATTCATGTCTGATGTTTCAACAAGAGGACATTTCAAGAGAACATATCAAATTGTTAATTTTTTTTTTTGGTCTATTTAGGTAACACTTTCCCAAACTCCTCCCCTCCTTCCGGTCAAGGATAAAATTCTACCTTACCCGTGAATCTGACTTTGCCACATCCAATATCCCTCCTGTGAAATTTTACTTGCTATGACACCTGTCTTCTGCATGGTACTTTAATGGAGGGCTTGATAGAGCACTCGTTTAATAAATTCTTTTTCTAAGATTTTACTTATTTCTTTTAGAGAAAGAGAGAGAGAGTAATCGTGTGAGAGGTGGAAGGGGCAGAGGGAGCCGGAAAGACAGAACCAAGCATATTGTGTTGAGCACAGAGCCTGATATGGGGCTCAATCTCATGAGTCTGCAATCATGACCTGAGCTGAAATCAAGAGTTGGATGCTCAACCAACTGAGCCACCCAGGTGCCAATCATTTAATAGATTATTCTCCATTAACAGTTGCAAAATAATAAAATTAGAATGTACCTAATAGGCTCCTAAAGGAAAACCAGTGGTGATAAACTTAACATCTGACTTAGAAATAGCTTCTGAAACAAGATAGAGAAAAATTAACTGAATGTCTTAAGGGGAAGTTAAACAGGTAACTGCTAATGTTTGTACAGCACTTTTGAATTTACAAAGCACTAGTCACACACTTTTTCTTATTTAATGTAAAACCCACCACCTAGTGAATATTACCATAAAATTGCATCATAGTTCTAAAGATGAGGTTCCATTTTGAATGGAAACCCCTGGATTGACTTCTGGAGTAGGTAAATGCATTCCAAGAATGCTCACAGAGCTATTGGCTCAAAGACTTAGGTTTCATTTACTTA
The DNA here is from genome assembly GCA_028646535.1 of Procyon lotor. Classification (NCBI taxonomy): domain Eukaryota; kingdom Metazoa; phylum Chordata; class Mammalia; order Carnivora; family Procyonidae; genus Procyon; species Procyon lotor. The sequence continues at coordinate 15,506,549 of CM053616.1, forward strand.
GTGTTTCTACATTGACATTTTCAGGCATACTCATAATATGTAAAATATATATAAACTAAGTACAAATGAGAAAGAGGCAATTCCAACATTGAACATATTTTTCTAAAATATGAATATTTTATTTTAATTTTTTAGGCATACATGCCTTCAAATAGCTCTAAATTAATTTCTCAGCATCTGTAAGCTGCTAAACCATCATTTTTATGGATAATTAAGAAATTTATAGAAACTTTCAATAAAGATGGTTCACTATATTCTTTTCGTGTGCTTGTGTGTGTATGTATATATATTTGCATAACCAACATCTGGATTATAAAGTGAAATGTTCAACCTTGTTTCCAAATATCTTGATGTTTAGAATCTTGCAGAGATGAAATTATATAGAAAAAGTGATAGACACCTATTAAATAAAAAACAGTATCCAAATCATTTTTCTTATTAACCATTTGAATTTTTAAAAATGCTGCAATTAGTGTATTTAAGAAGCAAATATTTTAGGTCACAACCACTTATCACCATATTACACACATTACACTGTAATTTTCATACCCAAACAAAAGGTAACATGCACAAACACCTCCACGGAAGAAAATGATGAATTTTAAAGAAAGTTGATACACTGGAACCATTTATCTTAAAAAGATGACACCTTAAAAAAGTCAAGCTTAGGTGTATGGGTTTATAAGTGGAGCTATAACTATTTGAGAAAGATCAAAGAGGATTTATGAGGTGTATATGTTTTCTTGCTTGCTTTCTCCCTCTCCCTCCCCTTTTCCCCTCTCCGTTCCTCTCTCCCCCACCTCTCCTTCCCTCCTTTTTCTCTTCTGTTCCGCAGTGGAAGGATGCAGTGTGAAAGTTTGTGAAAGGCTCACTATTTCATAAACAAGCTCACTTGTTTATTAAAGAGGTCATAGTAGTGGCTACCAAAATCCTTGTGATGAGGATATTCAATTTACCCAGGATTAGCAAACTCTAGCCCCAGGGCCTAGACCGACTGGCCATCTCTTTTCATATCAGTGGAGTTTTTTTTAAATGTATTTTAATTAAAAAAAAAGTCAAAGGTACAGTTTCATAACACATAAAATTATATGAAATTCAAATGTCAATGTCCATAAGTAAAATTTTATTGTTGCATATTCATACTCATTCATTCAGTTATTTCAGAGGCTGCTTTTTTTCTACAGACATAAGTGGAGTAGTTGCAACATTGACCATGTGTTCCTCCAAACCAGAAATATATACTATATAACTATCTGGTCCTTTATGGAAAATGTTTGCTGATCCTGGCTTAATCCAATAAATAACCACGAAGTTGGAATTTTACTTTTTAATTGTCCCTGTCAATTAAAAAGAAAACAGGAGAGGAGAAGTATACATGCAATAATGAACGATAAATTTAAAATATAGGAAATCCTCTGAGGTCTTGCCATTTGCTACAATATAGATGGACCAAAAGGGTATTATGTCAAATGAAATGAATAAGACATATTATATGATTTCACTCATATACAAAATCCAAAGAAAAAAGAAAAAAACAAAACAAATGAGTAAACAAACAAAGAGGCTGTACAAATACAGAAAATAAACTGTTGGTTACAGTGGTGGGGGTTAGGGAGAGTGAAATGGGCAAAGTAGGAGAAGAGAAGTAGGAGATAGAGGCTTCCAGTTATGGAATGAATAAGTCATGAAAATAAAAGGTACAGCGTAGGGAATAGAGTCAATGATACTGTAATAGCATTGTATGGTGACAGATGGTAGCTACACTTGCGGCGAGCACAGCATAACAGAGAGAAGTTGAAGCATTATGTTGCACACTTGAAAGTAATGTAGCATTGTGTGTCAACTATACTCCAGAAGATATTTTTTAAATAAAGAAGAAAATCCTCGAGCTATTTCTTCATAATTCTCCAAAGACATCATTTATAGTTTGCTTTTCTGTGAAATGTTAACTCCTAGAAAATAATAAATGAAAAAGTTAAAAGCTAAGTCCTCCTACACCCATCTGATCACCTTCATAAATAGTAAGCTCCTTTCTCTCTTTCTCTCTCCTCCACAATATGGGAAGATATTTGAGATTTATGTGGAAAGCTTTGGCAGTCTTCTAAAATTTACTTGGATGGGGAAATAAATCAAATGTGGGGCTCTCCCTTTTTCTAAAAATAAGTTATTTGTAACCTAAATATGAGTGACTGAGAGGATCAGACAGAAATAGGTATTTGTATGATACTTATGTTTGCTGTGCGTGATTTACATTATTCTCATTGTGGGATTTTGGTTTTCATTTCGGATCACTTAATTTGACTTTGATTCTTTTGTGTAGTTTGTCAGCATTGTGTGCTAGGCTTTACGGCTGTCTAAATCTTTTATGACATGAAAAAGAGAAAGGGAGTATCTGTTTTATAAGGATCCTTCTATCTCCAATAAATTGATGGCGATAGAATGATTTTTTTTTTTTAAATCAGTCTGTCTTAGTAAGGATAAGTTAACATGGGTTAAAAAAAAAAAAAGGCAGCTTATCTAGGGCAGTGGAAAGGCCAGCAGTCAAGAAACAAGACCATGAGTCCCATTTCTGCATTTATTCATAACCTGACCTGGAGCAAACCACACTCCCTTCCCATTCATCAGTTTCTTCCTCCATCAAATGGGAGGTTGAATTAGCTGGAGCTCCTTCCAGTTCTAAGATCCTGTGTTTCTAACTATTGTGAACATCAATTAATTTATGAGAACATAATTGGCCTCTTCATCACTAGAAAATGTCTTTTCTATCTCAGAAGTTAGCCAGAAATTACAGATACAATCACTGTTTTTTTTATTTTTCATTTAAAATGCTGATATATACAATTCAACCAGGAGTCAGGAGACTTAGATTCTCTTCCTCACTTCCATTGACTGGGCACCTGACCTTAGATAATAGAAAACATTCTGCCAAATGGGTGTGAGGAGCCCACTTCTACAGATTTCACCAAGTTCCTAGGAGTTTTATATTAAATCACAATATGAAATGGGCAAAACAGAGAAAAACAGCATCTTGCAAATACGAAATCTGAAGTGGAAAGTGTTCATTTCACTTGTAATTACAGAAACACCACTCAATCTTTCATCCAAAACTCAGAAAAAAAGTGTGTGTGTGTATATATAAAATACATAAAAATATATAGGTATAAAACACACACATATTATACAAGTGGTGACAATTTCATGGAATAGGCATATCCACACACTGTTATAAAGTAGGGAAAACATTTCAAAGCACTTAGGCAATAAGTGCAAAATAATCCTCAAAGTGCTCAATACCCTTTGACCCAATATTTCTGCTTCTGGAAAGCTATCCTGTAACATTATTTATACTAGCAAAAATCTTATATATTTCCAAATAATAACTTTTTCAGTTATTTATTCCAATAACATTAAATTTCCAATAATAAATGGCTAGGTGTGATCATTAAGATGAAAATCATAAAAAAACTTTAAAATAATATGGTATAAAAATCTCAGTAGTTATTTTTTTTAAAAAATTAGAGCATAAAGTTTATATATGATATGCTCACATTTTTATTTAAAAAGTAAAAACTGAAGGCATAAGAATACTTGAAGCTGAATTTACCAGAAACTAAAAAAAAAAAAAAAAGACTGTCTTTAATTAGAGGGATTAGGCATATTTGTTTTTCAAAAATTTTAAATGGTTTGTTATTCTTGCTATTTTCCTCTGCTTAAAAAATAGTACATAATCATTATTTTTATGAACACAACAGCACACAATGCAGTATTTAAGACAGTAATATCACCTTATGATAACCACTATAAACTAATATTTATATTCTACTATAGCTTTTAAAATTTTAATTGTTGTTGTTTTAATATTGCAAGCAAATAATTTATACCTCATAAATATTTTAATGAATTAATTTATTCTTTTTATTTAAAAAATATTCCTGGAATTTCTATGTAATTGGTGAAACTCAGCTTTATAATTTCTATTTTTAAAATACCATATCAATATTATTACTGTTATTTTTAAATAACTAGTTATAAATATTCTTATGGAAGCAAATATAGCATTGTGCAATAGCTTCAAGAATCAGAAATTCCTGCTTTTATACTCCTCGCTTCCTGTCAGACTTGTGTCAATCAACTACTGAATAACTCATTTCACCAAAGTTCACAAATAAGGTAATAGAAGGATACGTTACTTTACACAATGGATTTATTCTTGATGGTTTGGATAATCTAAATGCTATTTTAAATGCATAATGGAGGCTCAGATTTAAAGAAACTCTAAACTCCATCCTTTTGTAAATAAAGAACCTTTTGTGATACGAGTAATCATACACTAAAGTATCTGTTTTATAACCCTCCTTTGTACACTGGACTTGCTTGAAGGAAGTTAATATCTGGTGTTTTCTAAGAAATAGGGAAAATTATTTATAAATATTTAGGAAGTACTTAATCCACTATTAGACTGATGTAACCTCTGGGGAAAGATTAAAGTAAGAAAGAAAAAGAAAAAGAAACAATGAATTTTAAAGTTGAACGGATCCTAATTTAAAACAAATGTTACCCTAACCATGTTAACCAGTTTATGCTACGATGCAGTGCCAGTCTTCCTAATTTAATAAATGAATTGTGGCTGATTAAAATCCAGAATGCCATTATCCAGAAGAAATTATATTCTTTTAGGTGTCTAGGTCTTCTCTCTAAAGGTTATTGAACCTATCCATAATGGAGCTCATTTAGTACAAACTTCCATTAAGTGGATAAAATAGTTACGACAATTATTCGACGGAATGTTGCTTACTGTTACAATTTAGGACCCAGGAGGATATTAACAAATCTCCTCTGGGTCACTACCCTAGTAACAAGGCTGGAATTCTCTAGCCAAGGTCAAGATTTCTATGACAGATGTCTAAGAGTTGGTATCTATGGGTTATACATATACTCTTCTCCTTGGACTTAGAAGCAGCTTTTAAAGTTCCTGGAAAATATTTCAATGAAATTTGATTCATAATAAATTAGATATTCCTCACTAAAAGGATATACACCGATGGGTGTAATGACTCAGCTATAGATATCTCAATATCATAGCAAACATTCACAAAATGATGCATAATGACTGTGGGTAATGTAATGACTCCAGAGACATCAAGAAGAATTATTAATGAATAATTACAGCACATCAATTTGAAGATGAATAAATGATTTCTAAAAATACTAGAAATAACACAGGCTATAAGACGCTCTTTAAGTAATGACTTGTTCTTTCTCATTAAGGTTAAATGAATCAAAACCAGATGCTACCCTTTAGTTTGATATAATTAAATGATAACATTTTTTTTTAAATTGAAGTCTCCTTAGAGCCAAATTACCAAACCAAAATCTCTACTGGAAAGCAACCTTGAGTATTTCTATTCCCTATGTGCATCACTAATAGTTGGTATCATGCTCCCAGCTTTTACTGTATCATTTTTGTTACTACAAAAATATATGCTGTGCAAATGAGAAGTAAATAAATCACCTAGATCATTCTTTCAGCATATAAGGCTCCACTGACATCCAAAAGGAAAAATAAATGTTCATCATTTTCTGCCTATAATTCTGTATTCACTAAATAAGGAAACATCTAGTGACTTCAGTGTGCATGCTATTAATTCTTCCAGATCATTAATAAATGGTCAATTGAATTAGACTTCAACTTTTGCTTGGAATTCCCCACAGCATAAGACCTTGGAAGATTTTTACTATGGATGTCCTTAGTCCCCCTCCAGGTTTTACAGTAATCCAAACCAGACTAATTCTAGGTACACATCCAAAACAGTTACTTTGCTCTTATGGCTTGCCATTTTTCTTTATAAAATCTTATTATCACAGAGCCCAAGATTTCTGGATTTTGGTGGAAACTTTAAAGGCCATCTAGTCCAATGCACTCCTGACAATAGTTTCGGCTGTAAAGTCTTCACTGGGTACAAGTAGACTATGCTTGGAAGCTTTCATTGTTAGCTGACCACATCACCTCCCACCTTTCATCTTTAGAACTCATTTGACTTACTTATGCCAGCCCTAATCTTTTATTTTTTTAAGATTTTATTTATTTATTTGACAGAGAGAGAAAGAGATCACAGACAGAAAGGCAGGCAGAGAGAGAGGAAGAAGCAGGCTCCCTGCTGAGCAGAGAGCCTGATGTGGGGCTCGATCCCAGGACCCTGAGATCATGATCTGAGCCGAAGGCAGAGGCTTAACCTACTGAGCCACCCAGGTGCCCCCCGATCTTTTATCTTCACTCATTCATTCATTCATTCATTCATCCTCAGTCTACCCTCAAGTTCTACCCAAATTAATTACTTTTCTTCATGACTAGTCTTCATGTGTCTAAGGGTAGAAATTGTGTCACCTCTGTCTCCTCTTCAGACCTTATCTACATTTCATAAATGAAAGGACTAAGTTCCTTTACTATCCTAATAGTAATCCTGTGATTGGTTTATTTGTGTATAGATTTTTCTTAGAGTTTGACATTGGAGACGTGCTCTGGCCAAAACAGAGAAAAATGAGACCACTACTGCTATCATTTGTAGGTATATTTCACATTTATTTTATGCATTCCAAATCATATTAGCTCTCTTATTGTTTTTCACTAATGATTCTGATAATACAGATCTTACCTCATTCTGTCACTGATCCTTGCTAAACTCAAAGTTAAAACTTTATATTATTCATGTTAAAATTTAAATTTGATCTTCTCAGATGAAACAATTGTTTCAGCAAGTTAATCAATATCATTTAGTAGCTGGGAAACATCACCCCGAGTCATCACAGTCCCTCGGGCTTCATGTCATCTACAAATGTCATGAGCATTCACCCACGTTGATTAAAATGTTAAAAAGGGTAGATAGAAAACCTGCAGCATGTCACTAAAACTTGTCCTGTCAAAATGGACAATGCCTCAATCCAAATCCTTAAGGCATTTCTTTAGTTATTAACCCACTGGTCATCTTTTTTTTTTTTTTCCCCCACTGGTCATCTTTTCTTCTTGTTCATCTCTCCTATCTTTTCTTTCATGCGAGGCCATTTCTACTTTGTGATCTAACAATAACTAAGTAATCCTGACAGTAATAATATCTTAAATATGATAACATTTATTGAGCACATATCTCACTTAGTCGGATAATCCTTTGATGTAGCCTCCCTTATTACCCCATTTTACAGGTAAGAAAATGGAGAGTCAGAAAACAATTTTCTCAAAAGAAGTAGCCAGTAAGTTTGAATAGAAAATTGAATCTAGAATTATTTTCTCCAAATCCTATGCTCTTTTTTGCTCTGATGGATGATACCATATGATGGGAGGTAGCACTGCATAACAGTTATTGCTATATCTTTGTTATATAGTGTTGTTAGATGGCTTTTGCATATATATGTATATATACACATACCTATATACTATATATATTTTTTCCCTTTGAAATGGCTTTCTCATCTGGTCCATATGGAGACCTCCTATTTATCTTTAGCCAGTGCAAACAGCATCCTTTCTGTTAATCCTTCACTGCCCTCCTCTAGACCCCCTCTGAGCTTGTATAATTGCCCTCCTTACACTGTCATTATTGTTTACCATTTCTGGCTTTCTTCCCAGAGTGTGCACTCACTCAGTGAAGGCGGGGTTCCTCACTCATTCATCTTTGTATTCTCAGAAAACAGCACAATGCCTGCCTCTTGGAGGTACATAATAAATGTTTACTGAACGGTAGTTTATGTTTGACAGTTGTTCATCGATCTCGTGGACCATTCTCTTTGTGTCACCTGGCCAAGCTGACTTGAACGCATTCAAGGCAACTTCAAAACTTACACTTTCTTTGCCCCCACGGCAGGCCCTACTCTGTCTATATATTTAACATATTCGTTGTACAACAGCCAAGTCCAAGACCTTTTGGCCCTGACAGAAGAAACAGAAGGACGGGTGTGGAGATCTTTTGCTTTCTCTCTGCCACTCATCTGTATCATACCATCAGTTGCAGGCAAATCCTTGATTCTGTTCTTGCTCTAACTAGATGTAACACGAGAACTTTTCAAAATCTCCACCCAAATTTGGATTTAGCTGCACAATATCCATGTGTTTCCCACACTTTAGGAATGGACTAAGTGTGACAAAATCTTTTTCAGTATTGATTTCAAAAGATACTTCTTCTTGAAGCTTTAAACAAAATAATGTTTTAGTAGAACTGCACATAATCTTATACTTAAACACTTAAGTGCAAATAAACATTATGCTTAAAATTTTTGTTGGTGTATATACAACCTTTCTTATAGAAATTATGTCACTAGTGAAAAGTTTGAGAAGTAAATATACACTTTTGCTTAGAAGCAGCACCATTCTTACCCTAAACTTTTGCTTAGGTTTGTTAGGTTTTTTGTTTGTTTTTAGGCTGTAGCCCATTTCTTATTTCTTTACATGTGCTCTGCATCTACACATGTATATTTAAAATATTTCTTTAGTATTTCAGGTCAAAGAATTATTTTAATTACTGAGATAAATGAGGATGATATTTTTTGACCTGAAGTCACTTAATTAACTACTTTGATTATTCCTTGCATAAGTGATATTTAGAAAAATTCAGGCAATGAGATAAACACCTATATAGTTGCTCTTAATTCTGGTAGATGTTTTTCCTTTCTGAGATTTTAAAAAATAAACTGTGATTTATGATTTTATAAGAAGACACTTCTCCATTATGTTTCCTTATAAACAGCTTAACTATGATTCCAAAAAATCTTTTCTATTTATTATCATATTTTTCTCATATTAAGATAAGTCTATATTATTTCCCATCTATCCAACTTTTTATCCTTATCTCAGGCGTATGGGATACTTATGTCTCAAAAGTTATTTTATTTAATTTTTTATTTTATTTTATTACTTTTTTAAAGATTTTATTTATTTATTTGATAGAGAGAGAGAGAGAGAGAGCACAAGTAGGCAGAGCAGCAGAGGAAGAAGCACGCTCCCCACCAAACAGAGATCCCAAGATGGGGTTTGATCCGAGGACTCTGGGACCATGACTTGAGCCAAAGGCAGACACTTAACTGATTGAGCCAACTAGGCACCCCATATTTCATATTATTATATTTTTTAAAAGCCCAGTGTGGAGCCCAGAGTCCAATGTGGGGCTTGAACTCATGACCTTGAGATCAAAACCTGAGCTGAGATCTCAAGTCAGACATTTAACTAATTGAGCCACCCAGGTGCTCCAAGAGTGATTTTAAATGGTAACAGGAGACAATCCACAGAATAGAAGATATTCACAAATGACACTGCAGACAAAGGGCTGATATCTAAAATCTATAAAGAACTCCTCAAACTGAGCATCCAAAAAAACAGATAATCATGTCAAAAAATGGGCAGAAGACATGAACAAACACTTCTCCAAAGAAGACATACAAATGGCTAACAGACACATGAAAAAATGTTCATCATCACTAGCCATCAGGGAAATTCAAATCAAAACCACATTGAGATACCACCTTACACCAGTTAGAATGGCCAAAATTAACAGGACAGGAAACAACAAGTGTTGGAGAAGATATGGAGAAAGGGGAACCCTCTTACACTGGGATGGGTGAGCCTGGTGGTGGGTATTAAGGAGGGCATGTATTGCATGGTGCACTGGGTGTGGTGCATAAACAATGAATCTTGGAACACAAAAAAATAAAATTAAGATGTTAAAAAAATAAATAAGTGGTAGCAGGAATCATGTAAGAAATTTCAGATTATATTTAGTCCTTTTCTTGGACCCCCTTTGAGTGACTTTGAATGATTCTTTGGTCATTTTGCTTTGCCCTGCTAATCTTGTCTTTCTCCGATCTTCTAATGTTGAAGGCAGAGTCTGTGTTTGACCTTTAGCACATATACCCACTTATTCTCATGCACCTACCTATCGATCCACCACTCTTTTGTAAACCTCTACATCTGTAAGTGCCCTACTACTGGATGAATTAGCTTCTCACTTGGCCTTCCTTGTTTCAATGATTTATTTCTCTAAGCCTCTTCAATTTGATATCTAAAAGCGCAGGAAATGTCATTTCCACCTTCTGTTTCTCTGACATATATCAATACTTCTTATAGCAAAACCAAAACTCCCAAGTCTCCAAGGTACATATCTTAGTACAGCAAGAGGAAGATATAAATTGTATCAGTGGTTGAAGTATTTGGAATAGAATATGCCACCAAAATGGCTGTTGTACCAAAGGCTCTTCTATAAAGAATATTAATTCAGGCTGCAAAGTGCATGGTGGGGTAGGGAGGGAGTGAGCATCGGGAATGGGATGGAAAACTGAACAACTTTTCAGAAGTTATTCTAGTTCAGCACTTCATGAATATAAGACACTCTTTCATTATTCAAAGTCTGCCTATAAAAATTATTAGCTTTACTGCTAAAAATTTAGTTTGAACACCTTTTCCCTTCTTGAACTGGATCATTGTCTTATCAAAGCAAGAACTTTCAAATGGTTAAATCTTATGATTTTGGTAGCACAATTTTATGACCCAAAGTTTAAGTATTTCTTCAAAGATAATCATATCAATATTACAATGTATGATAGAGGTTTACTGAGGTTTCCTTTCCTTTGCATTTTCTAAATCTCCTAAATGCATTACTATCTATTTCATTGACAAGTTGAAGCTCATTGCCACTATTAATATTTCAGAAGTATGATGCCACCTTGCCACCTTTTTTTCTGTTCTGAGCTCTCCTACGTAGATTGTACCCAACAGAGCTGACATTTCAATTAAGAGAACACTCCTGCCAAGTCCCCGTTATACCTGCTCTGTCATGACCTCCATCATTGGCACTCAGTTCTATACTTTTGCCACTGACCACATTCTCTCCTTGTTGGATAATTTCATAACATTCTTTTCTTTGACCTTGCTTTATGCTGTACACAGCAGGATTGTTTCTGCATTCTCAAAGCAGAAAAATTTTATTCACAAAGACCCAAGAGGATTTGCCCCTACCTTCTATCTATATACTTCCCCATTCTATGTTATCTTTATCATTCATTTCTTTAAAAAATAAACTCTTTATTTTAGAATTATTTTAGATTTACAAAAAAAAAAAAAAAAGAATTGGTCAGGTAAGTATAGAGCATTCCTCATATACCCCACAACTAACTTCCCCACTGTTAACATCTTATATTGGTCTGGTACATATGTCTCAACTAGTGGGCCAATATTGACACATTATTATTAAATAAAGTCCATACTTGATTCAGATCTCCTTAGTTTTTATTTATTTATTTAGTTAGCTATTATTATTTTTAAAGACTTTATTTACTCATTTGACAGAGAGAGATCACAAGTAGGCAGAGAGACAGGCAGAGAGAGAGGGGGAAGCAGGCTCCCCACTGAGCAGAGAGCCCAATGTGGGGCTCGATCCCCCGGGGATCCCAGGACCCTGAGATCATGACTTGAGCCAAAGGCAGAGGCTTTAACCCACTGAGCCACCCAGGTGCCCCACCTTAGTTTTTATTTAATATTCATTTTCTGTTCCAGGATCCAAGATACCATACTATATTTAATCCTTATGTCTCCTTAGGCTCCTTGTGGCTATGAATTCCTCAGATTTTCCTCCTTCCTTCCTTCCTTCCTTCCTTCCTTCCTTCCTTCCTTCCTTCCTTCCTTCCTTCCTTCCCTCCCTCCCTCTTTCCTACCTTCCTTTCTCCCTCCCTCTCTCTTTTTCTTCCTCTCTCTCTCTCTCTTTCTTTCTTTCAGGACCTTGATAGTTTTAAGGGGTACTAGTCAGATATTTTGTAGAATACACCTTACCTGGGGTTTTGTCTGACATTTTTCTCATGATTAGACTGTGGTTACAGGTTTTGGGGAGGAAGACTAAATACATAAAGTGCTGTTCTCATCACGTGACAAGAAGGGTATATACTGTGAACATGACTTCTCCCTGCTCTTACCTTGATCACTTGGCTGAGGTAGTGTTTGTTACTCTTCTCTACTATAAAATTCTCTTTCCCTCCTCTTTACATACTTTACTTTTTAGAAATAAACCACTATGTGTGGTCCTCACTTAAGGAGTGAAGAGTTACATTCTACCTCATTGGGAGAGAGGAATAGCTATGTTAAGTATTTAAAATTCTTCAGAAAGGGATATCTGTAACTTTTCCCCACTTATTTATCCAATCATTGATTTATATCAGTATGGGCTCATGGATTACCATTCACTTTGGAAAACCTCCCTGACACAATTCTTTCCCTCATAGTAAGCTGACAATAACAATTTTTTTTTTCAGTGCTCATATTTTAATCTCTTCTGCAGATGGCATGATGAAAAGTGAGGTTTAGGACAATTATGTTAGAGTTCGGAGGAATCTGAATGTTAAAGGTCATGAGTAATTTCATTTAAAATGGGAGACTACATAGTACAAAGCATTAGAAGCATGGAGTAACTTGCTGGGTTCAAATTCTGGCTCTGCGTTTTTGTGGCATATGACCTTGATGGGTAATTTAAGATTCCTATAGCTCAGTTTTTCATCTACAAAACAGAAATTGTAATAGTACATAATATGTGGGATTCTTATGAAGATTAAGTGAGATAATCTACATAAAGAGATCAATGCAATGTCTGGAACAGACAGAAGTATAAAATAATTGTCAGCCATGAAAGCCACAATTTATATTTAAATATTGGATAATGTCACACATGGTAGGAGATGCAACTCTTGGTTTTCTTTTTCTTTTCTTTTTTTTTAAGCTCTTATTTATTTATCTGTGTGAGAGAGAGAGAAAGTGCATGGGCAAAGGGTGGAGGGAGTGCACAGAGGGAGAGGGAGCAGCAGAGGACACTGGGCTCAATTCCAGGACCTGGAGATCATGACCTGAGACGAAGGCAGATGCTTAACACGCTGAGCCACCCAGGTGCCCCAGAAGCAATTCTTAGTGAACGATCTGTTTGGTAAAATAGAAGATGCTATGACACCAAGGTGAAATTAGCATTAAAATGAAGCCCAGATCATAGTTACTTACTTTAGTACTCTAAGTGTTTTCTTAATCATTTTAGGAGGAACAGAAGGAGTAAGGCAATAGGGTTAAGCAGAAAAACATGGGTTCACTGGGTAAAGAACAAGTTATGAGAACTTCTTTCACTAGATCCTTAAGAAAACAGTACAGAGACAAGGGTGCAGGGTGAATAAAGTTACCAGGAGCAAAACTGTACTGTGCTTAAGAGATAAGTACCTAGACAGGGGGCCAAAAGGTAGTGTACAAGACAGAAATTTCTGCTTTTGACAGAAGGAGCTGGCTGAAAGTGGGAAGAAAAGATTATTTAAATGAAATGCACCAAAGCCAGAATTTCCTCTATCTCCCGTGTGCACAAGGGTGATGCTACTTGTATCAGGAATGAGATACTAAATGCTAGAGTTTACAGTATATAACATGGCTTGAATTCATAAGTGTGTGTGTGGTATGTGTGTACATACCTATACTTGTATACACATACACTCTCCAAATACAAATAGTTGGTTAGTTTCCATCACTGAAAAATTCAAACTGCAAGGGCATTCAGAGTCTCATATCAGAAACCCATATTGTGGTTAATATCTTCACTTCCCCTAATCACACATTTTAGAAGCCTAACAGTGATTTCCTCTAAAAGAAAAGGAAAATATGAGTAGGAATAATTCAATATAGAGCTTTCTAGCTCCAAAAAAGCTTAAATCAATGAGGAATCTTCCCCAAAACTTTCTAGAAGCTCAATATCTAAACATGTATTTTTCATATCATCCCATAGAAATAAGTAATTATAAAGAACAGAGACTATTTGGATACATATTTAACAAATTATTTATATCTTATCAACAAACATAAAGTTTCTACATAATTTAAATGCCCACATATTCTACTTAAGTGTAAAAATCTTTGTTGTAATGCAACGCAAGGCGAAACCTCTGCATCTTCCAAGGCTCACAGGACCCGACTGGGGATTCTAAGAGATGTCACTGATACTTGCACTCAGCACATGCTGAATCCCACTATTTGGGAACCAAAAAATGCTTTACATAGCTCACCTGTTCTCTTTTTGCAGAAGTCGCTTCTGTGAAACAATTACCAAATTGGCAATCTCCCACTCTCAAAGGACATATAACTAGTTTAGAACTGACATGGGCACTTGCTCCCCACTTGAGATGCTAATGTTCACTAATTAGGGTGACCAACCAACCAACCAGCCTGGTTTGCCCAGCAGCGTCCTGGTTTTCACACTGAAAGCCCAGTGTCCCAGAAAAACCCTCAGTCTTTGACAAACCAGGCCACTTAGTTACCCTACCTAGCACTAATATATTTGGAGGAAGCACATTTTTATTATTTATATTGAAGCCCCTGGGTCAAGTTACTTCCCAAATGTTGCCTGGGGTATTGTACTCTCTTAAGGATAGGTTAAGTATTGTCTCCATAACCTTGGGAACAAAAATTCCTCCATTTAAAAGGGGCAACGAGTTAAAAACTTGGGTACAACACTCTACAAAGGAAAGAAAAGTCCATATTAACAGACAGAATCCTGAAATTAGGGTAGACAGTAGAAGGCTTTAGATATTTTGACCCAGTTTTTGGTTCCAGCCTACTCCTACTCCCTCTCTCCATATCCAAATCTAGGGATCAGCAAACTGCAGCCTGAGGGCCAAACCCAGTGTATGGATTGTTTCTATAAATAAAGTCTTATCTTCAGAATATAGCCAGTCACTCATATTCACTTATGGATGGTCTATGGCTGCTTGTGTGCTTTATGGCAGAGTTGAGCAGTTGTGTCAGGCCTGGTATAACCCAAAAAGGCCACAATATTTACTTTCTGGCCCTTTTCCAAAAGTGTTTGCCAACTATTGCCCTGGGAGAACTAATTTATGGTTCCCCCCCTCATTGAGAGCCTCTCAACATCTCTAACCTCACGTCTTTGCTCACGCTGTTCCTTCACCTTCAAATGTCCTTCCCTTTATTTTCACAGGTCTATACCCCACGATGTTCAGTGGAGCCTGTAAATATCCATTTCCCCTACGGAGCATCCTAAAGCTTCAAACTAGGAGTAAGTATTCCTTCACTGGTCTTTCAAAAGTCTAAACAAGTTATCTTACAGTATTTACAGTTATTTATGAAACTGGCTTTGTTCACTTTGACTAGAAACACCCTGAGGGCGGAATTTATCTTTGTGTTTGTATCTCCCAAAGTGCCTAATATATTTATATTACTGGGCACTCACTAAATGGTTGTTGAATGCCAGCATGCACGCATAAGGGAGAATACTAAGGTGGCTAGAAATTAATGTGTGTCCAGCAGCAGTCTCTGAGTAGCTTCTTTCTCTGCTCTTCCCCATTTGCAATAATTCCATAGATGAGGCACAGCAGTGACATCCTCACTTACAAGATCAAGAATAAAAAAGTCCCAATAAAATATATTGCTGCATGGTTAAGCATCAGGGCCAGGACTAATGTAGCTCACCCATCTGGCCAAGAGAGGACTGAAAAAATCAGTTTGTGACAGCAGGTGGATGTTAAGTACTCAAAATAAAAACCATTTCTGCAGAAACACAATGGAATTTTAGAATTCCAATTATTATTTCACAGGGATTCTAAGTTCATCTAATCATTTTATTGACAAGAAACTTCAGAATAACCAAATGGTTCATACAAGAGAACCTAGTTAGTATCTCAGACCAAACCATCTGAACCCAGACAGAGTGCTCTTTTCACTTCACTGACCTGGAAGGTCCAACCAAGCTATGAGTGCATCTCTATTAGCTGCCCATATTCTGGCAGACTTCTAAATTGGATCCGTTGCAAGCAATTTGGTAGAAGCAATTTTTCTTTGGCTTTCTTTCTCTAAGCTACATGCAGTTTCCATCTGCTTTAGAGGTTCACAGAGCATGAGAACTGGCCAACCAACAGCCCGAGTCTCAATTGAAAAATAGAATAATAACATGGTAAAAAGAGCTCCACACAAAGTCTCATGATACTTGGGTCCTGATCCCAGTTTATATTTCTTATTTGTTCATTTTGTTTTGTGTTCATTTACAAGAATCAATCACTTACCTTCTCTGGGCCTTGATTTCTCTATTTGTGAAATGAGACAAGGCCCAGACAACTTCCACACTTTGCCCGGTGTTGACATTTTATCATCCTGTTCCCACACTGGGTGGTGGGCACCATTCTGATAGCTTTCCACAACTAAGAGTTGTCAGAGGCATGCAGGAGTTGTCTGAGAATGGCAAGACAATGTACTTCACCAGCTGGGGCCAACCCAATCTTTGCTGCCCCCATAAATACAGCATTTATCTGTACTTCTTTACACTGTTATGCTCAAATCTCTCTTCTGTCAATCTAGAGTTCTCTTCTATAAATTCCAGATCTAAAAAACTCCAGAGATGTTGACCAACACCCTTCCCATTTTGGGTTTTAACTACAGATCTTTGGTTTTAACTACCTATCCCTTTTGACATGATCTTATTTGCATTCACTTAGAGTTTTGTAGATTCCTAGTGCCATTTCCTGTGTATGGATTCAGGAAGACCCTCACCCCCACTGCAATTCCAATGCAAGCCCTGTGAAGATAGGATTCACTTATTTTTGCTTTATTAGTAACTTTCATAGGATCTGATACATTATTTTGCATATGGACATTCTAAGTGAGCAATGCTTATTTGACACGTAAATGACAGTCATGGGGTGATATTTATTTATTTTATTTCTGACTGCATCTAACACAATATAAAATTGGAAAAGTTTTGTTATGAGTAGCCATTGAAATCAGAAGCTGTCCAAATGAGTAGAGATGTTAAAGTAAAACAAACTGTCACTATATTCTATTCCTGAATTCAACACTCATTTGTAGAGGTTATGTGACAGTTCACTGGTAAGATACAAAGTTAGAAAATTCATGACCCTTGGCTTCATAATATTCTTATGGAACTATTCATAGGGGAGAAATCAGAAAAATTCACTTCTCCAAATACGATCTTTATTGGAATAACCTGTGGTAATTTCCTAAGCCTTCTATCTATGTAATTTGGCACCCTTATGAAGGTACAAGGGAACTATTTTCTTCAGTGCTCACTAAACATGTTCCAATGGACCAATCTTCTTATGATGATAATGAACATTTTACCTGGTTTATCCCATAACAAAAGTACTAGGACATCACCTATGAGGCTGTATCATTTAAAAAAAAGTCAAATTAAAATGGAATCACCTGTAATCCCACATTTCTACATCTTTGCATTGATTTAAAGGAAATGAAAACCTTAACTCAAAAAGATCTCTGCACTCCTATGTTCACTGCAACATTATTTATAATAGCGAAGATAAGAACGCAACCCAAGTATTCATGGATAAATAAAGAAAATGTGTTTGTGTGTGTGTGTGTGTGAGAGAGAGAGAAAGGGAAAGAGACAGAATGAGAGAGAGAAAGCATTATTCAGCCATATAAAAAAGGAAATCCTACTGTTTACAGTAACATGGATAGATTCTGAAGGTATTATGCTAAGTAAAATAAGTAACAGAGAAAGACAAGTACCACATTCTCTCACATATATATAGAATCTGAACAAATGAACAAAAAATGAGTTCACAGATACAGAGAATGGACTAATGGTTGCTAGATACAAGGGGTAGGTCGGGGGAAGAGGGGCATAAAATGGGTAATGTGGTCAAAAGGTAAAAACTTCCAGTTAAACAATAAGTAAGCCATGGGGATGTAATGGACAACATAGGGACTGCAGTTAATAATAATACTATATTTTATATTTGAAAGTTGCTGAGAGTAGCTTTTAAAAGTTCTTATCACAAGGAAAAGAAATTTGTAACTGTGTTTGGTGATAGACGTCAATTCATTTCACAATGAATCATTATGTTGTACACCTGAAACTAATTTATCAATAATATCTCAGTTAAAAAGTCACGCTAGGGGCACCTGGGTGGCTCAGTGGGTTAAAGCCTGTGCCTTCGGCTCAGGTCATGATCTCAGGGTCCTGAGATAGAGACCCGCGTCGGGCTCTCTGCTTAGCGAGGAGCCTGCTTCCTCCTCTCTCTCTGCCTGCCTCTCTGCCTACTTGTGATCTCTCTCCTCTCTGTCATAAAAAGAAAAGAAAAGAAAACAAAACAAAACAAAACAAAAAAAAAGAAAAGAAAAGTCACACTATTGTAGTCTTATAGACGTGGAATTGACAAAGCAAATGCACTGGTTTGCCAGCCTCTGGGTAGCACTACAAGGGAATCGCAGGGCAGCAAAAAGCCTCGTTCCCTTCAGTAGCTCCTCTTATCTTCTACTGACTCTGGAAGGCATCCCTAAACTTTCAAGGGCAATTTCAGGAATTGCTTTTGGGTCTCTGATTCCCTGCAATCCCGAGGGAGGAGCTTCCAAATCTGACTCAATTTCTCACAGCCTCTGACAGACTAAATCCCAAAAAGCTACTCCTCCTCAAGGTATAGAAAATGACTGAATGAAAGAGGTCCTTGCTTCCATCATCTAATGAAGCCTCTTATTTTTCCTGCAGATTGGATGTGCTGTTGGTTTCTTAGAATGGTTCCCCCCCCCCCCCGTTTGTTCTTCACTTATCATACACCTCTGATCTGCTAAGCGTTCTTAAAACAGTTCCTAACTGTTCTGTCTCCAACCTGAGCTGCAGTGGCAATTGCAAAAGTATAATAGAGCACAGTATCACTCTCAATAACCAACCTTCATTAGGTTTAATGGGCGATAATAATGGTTATAACTCAGGAGAAAAAGAAACCTGTTACCTCTTGCCAATTTCTTCAGTTTTCCAGAAAATGTTCAGTCAATCCAAGGGAAGAAGTTCTTTTTTTAAAAGAGTGAAAATGCACCAATATATATGCCAGATGAACCAAAAGCTTTTTATACAGGGGACTAAACCCCACAAATTGTCTTTATGGTCCCTGTTCTGAAACCTTGATGTGTATAGGAGAGCTCAGGAGAGCAAGACCTGGGGAACGAACCAAAGACCCAGCACGCTGAGTAGATTGTTTGTGATAGAAGATGTGACCTCTGCAATCATGAGCATTTATCACAACAGGGAACTGGCAGCAGGGGGAGAGTGTCTTGAGGTGCCACCAGAAAAAAGCTAGAAGGAAATGCCGATGGGAATGACATTAAAAATAGACCAAATGACCTGCTTGTTCCTTGGCTGGTGTCAAAACATTCAGTGCTTCAATTTAGTTATCGCCAGGTGCTCTTGTCTCAGCGTGACAAGGTGAGAACTTCAGGGTGAGCCAGTGACAGCAAGAAAATCCTCAAACAGTTGAGAGAGAACATAATGACTTGGCAAAACACGCAAGGCAAACAGGTAACTTTCAGTTTGCACCCATAAGGTCTACTTTAGGCCAGGAAGAGATAAGCCTGTCTGTCCATCTCCTCCTGCCCCATCTCCCCAGACTCCTGATACAAGAGGGTCTTCCTAAGGGGTATGGGCAACTGTTACTGCGGCCACGTTGGTCAATCACAGGTCCACAGACCCTAAGTGTTTATGGTTTGAAGGTTAGTCCATGGACCATGGCCACTCTGAAACTTTCAGATGTTTCATGACAAAAAGTTTGTGAAGTTCATCAAATTTTGAGAGGGACGTGTGACCTATAAAAGTTCAAAAGTTACTGCTATAGATTGCACTTGGCAGTCACTGGAGAAGCTGGCTCCCAGATAGGGAACAGGTGCACGAATACCAGGAAGTGTCTCAGCAGCCTCTCTAGGGAGCCACTCTTCTGACCCGACCAATAAACTGTTACTTAAACTTATGTATAAGTTTACCAAAAAAACTTATCCGTCTTTTCCCATCTTCTTAAACTCTAGGCTGAAATTCACAGAACTAGAGAACAAGTTGAAGCCGATACTCTCTGGCAGAACTGCAAACATCAGTGGTATTTATCATGTCTCCCTGTTACTTCTCTAAGATAAACATTCACAGCACCTTCACCTCCTCCTATCAGATCACACATCCTCTCCCAGGATGCTCCTCATTTTCTTTGGTCCCTTAGATGAGGGTTCCAAAATATAATCCTGCTCCCTCAATACATTAGAACGTTTGATAGTACTTTTTAAATAGCAATTCTGCAACCTCTGTGGTATCACAGCATACCTGATGCTCCATATTTATAGTCAGACACTGGTTCTGTGGCTTCATTTAAATTATTTCTGCTGACATTTAATTCAATTTTCAAATGTATTCAAAGCCTACAGTGAGCATTTATCATGTACTCTAAACATTGCTCAACACTTAAAAAGCTTATTTATTATTTTAATGCTTTTGAGCAAATGCTATTAACATTTTTAAAGTTTTTTTTTTTTCAATTTCAGAGGTAGCCTCTAAGAGAAGAGCTGAATTATTCTGTAGTAAAAACTATACATTTTATTGTTTTACTTTAGGAGCTATTTGACTATAACAATATAGGTACTGGTATATCCTTATGTAATGTATTCAGTTAATGTAATACTGTAAAAGTATAGCTCTATAATGATAAAAATATATTTTTTAAAAGAAAAATTCATTAAGCTAGCTATAGTTTCCTCATACCCAGGTGCTTCCCATTCAGAGCTTCCTAGAGGATCTGGGTTCAATACATAAATATATAATATAAAAAATATAGAATGCAAAATAAAGTGAAGAATGACTAGGTTCTATGAATTTGAAAGCCCCTGACAGCATTTATGAAGAATATCAGGCATGCAGGGCCTTGTTCTTGCTACTCAATAAGGCTGAAGGCCAAAGAAACTCTTCTGTTCTGCCCCATAAACAGCAAAACTCAGGTCCAAATCTTAACAAATACTGAAGTTGGAAAGGATCCTTGTGTTCATCTATTCATGCCCTATCATCCTCCAGTTCTAAGAATAAGCACTCAAAAATCAAAATGCCTTTCCAAAGGTAACGGAGTTAGAACATAGAGGATCTGAGAGTAGAATTCACATTTGTTCTTCTGAGAATTATAAAACTATTTCTATCCATGGTGGAAAGTGAAGGTTAAAATTTTTAATTTATCCGAGGATTATTGTTATTGTTGTTGTTGTTATTGGCACTAAAAAGAATCATCAACAGTGTTGAGGGTAATGAGAAGATATAATTAAAATTACTTTCACAGTTCTGAGCTCATTTGCTCTTGCCTGTTAGAGCAGAAGGAAAAGACCATATGGTTACTGAACAAGGAGAAATTATGAGTGAGGTGGCTAAGAGTGTCAGGAAGAAGACTGTACTAGAAATATTAAGATCTATCTTTCCTTTGACTCCCTCTCCTTGCATACCATGTTATCTGGGCAACTCTCATAAAGACAATAAGCCACCATATTGTCATCCATAAAGTAGAAATGATGTCATTTGCTCTACTTGGCTCACTGGGTGACTTTGTGGCCCAAATGAGACAATGCCTTTGGAACAGGGTTAGGGACAACAACACACTGCTCGAGAGCAGGTTGATGCTTATACCTTGCTGCTGCCCAGTTATTTTCTAGGAGAAAATACTACTAACTCCAATTTTTTTGTGTATTCTCTAGGACCTCTATCCATTGGCTTTGTCTCTTGACTTACTGTTTCTTGACTTATTACTAGAAAAGCAGACTTTACTTGTCCTTGCAGGTCTCGGCCATAAGATAGGCCAGCCAGCAGCTTATAAAACAAGCATGAAAAGGAAAGATTTCTCTGGGAACATGAAAATATGGTGTCAAATTCATGACAGATAATCAATGTAATACATATATATATTAAAGCACCAAATTTTCCCTCATAACAAAAAAAACATGTGACTAAAATCTCCACAGAGACACCCTGATTGATGACAGAACTATGCTACTAGTTTAGTTTTCTGTAAGTGATAATACAAATTAAATAAAAATCTAATCAAATGGTGAATAATAAATTACAGAGCAGAGTTTGTAAGTGAATGAATAAGTTACTGTGGTCAGAAGATGTTTTTAGATATATATAAGACTAGGGTTTAAGTTGCCTCTTGCTTACAACTTTTATACTACTGATTTTTCTTCATTTTGTGCCCATAAGCAATTCTTGTAATCTCTCTCTCTCTCCTGTAAGAGAAAAAGGGTGATAGGCTGAAAATGTACTATAACAAAGATTTTCTTTCTTTCTTTCTTTTTTTTTTTTTTTGGTGGAACAACAGATAACCTATACAGGATTGCTGAAAAGAAGTTTAACAAGCCTAAATGGACACTGGAGTTAACAGCATGAAGGCCACATAAACTTTACCATCTTCCACAGATCTCTCCTGAGTTCTACATTAAGAACCCTATGGCCACAGATTTTTGGAAGCCCTGAAACTCAACTTTGAGTGTGCCTGAACTCATCTCATCTTTTGACATGAGGAAGGAGGAGGCTCTTCCCCCATCACCTGCCATCTTCTGAACACCTGTGTCCTTATTAAAAGGATGGGAGAC
>CM053616.1:15535445-15612074 GCA_028646535.1 Procyon lotor
TAACTTAACTTGGCAATAAAAAAGGAATAAAACACTGATGCAAGCTACAATAGAGATGAACCATGAAATGGGCTAAGTGAAATAAACAAGTCACAAATGCCACATATTTGCTACATACAGATCAAAATGGCTAAAAAAAATAATGATAGCACCAAATTTTGGTGAGGATGCAGAGAAACTGCATTGCTTATACATTGCCAATGAAAATTTAGCATAGTACAGCCACTCTGGAAACAGTTCGGCAAATTCTTATCAACTTAGGTGCAATTGCCATATTGCACTCAGAAACTGTATTCTTGGGCATCTATCCCAGAGAAATGAAAATTTATGCAAAAGCCTATATAAGAATGTTCATAACACTTTTATTTATAATGGCCAAAAATTTGAAACAGCCCAGCTGTCCTTCAGCAGGTAAAGAGTTAAAACGGAATGGACTATGACTCAGCAAGAAAAGGAAATGGGCTATGGATATTTGCAACAACTTGGACGGTGTCCAGGGAATCATGCTAAATAGAAAAGTTCAATCCCAAAAGCCCAAATATTGTTTGATTCTATTTATTCAACATTTTTTAAATGACACCACTTCAGAAATGGAGACCTGCTGAGTGGTCACAATGGTGAGGGGGCATTCAAAGGGCAACACAAGGATACAAGGATCCTGTGGAATTCTTCTCTGTCTGGACTTTAGTAGTTGATACACCTACACATGTGACAAAATTGTTTGGAATTAAATACAAGGAGATGAGCTCACACACACACACACACACACACACAACACATGATTATAACTAAAACTGAGGAAAGCTGAATACTCTGGTGGCTGCTTTCAATGCTAGTATCCTGGTCATGATATGGTACTACACTTGCGTAAGATGTTAGCATTAAGGAGGCACAGGGCCTCTGGTGTATTAGTTCTTATAATATCATGTGAATCTACAATTATCTCAATAAGAATACCTATTTCATTTTTTAAAGGTCACATATTGTATGAGCCTACTTATATGAAATGTCCAGAAAAGGCAAATCCATAGGAACACACAGTCTATTAGCAGGATAGATGCTGGAGAGAGGGTGGGAAATGGTGTGATTGCTAATGAGTCTGGCATTTCTCTTTAAAGTGATGAAAATAGTATGTAATTAGTTAGTGGTGTTCGTTGCACAGCTATGTGCATACACTAAAAATCACTGAGTAGTACACTTTATTTACTTATTTTTAATTTTAAAAAGTATTTTATTTATAAAGAGCATGCAAGTGAGTAGGGGGGAGGGGTAGAAGGAGAGAATCTTTAGGCAGACTCCCCGCTGAATGCAGAGCCGGATGGGGGACTCAGATAGGGGACTCAATCCCATGACCCATGAGATCATGACCTGAGCCAAAAGCAAGAGTCGATGCTTAATGAACTGAGCCATCCAGGTGCCTGCCCCAAGAGCAATACACTTTAAAAGCATGTATTTTCTGTTATATGAATTAAATCTTATCACTCCTTGGTAATTTGTCTCCAGGTTAGGCAACATGACGTGGCCTTTGGGAAAAGATAAAAAGGATAGGAAAGAATTTATAGACAACTCTTTTCTCTCTCCTACCACCCCTTGGGCAAGAAACTCTCTCCCTTAACATTCATTGAATTACTCATTTGAAAGAAGGGCTTCCCACACAGGAACACTTCAATCAATGGTGATGCACATTTCTCAGCTGTTGTATCCCCATTGAGCAGCACCTGAACAGAATATCCCAGAATATGCCTTTAAAAGAACACCATTTGCTTTGTACAGAAACGTTATTCAAATTAATGTTAATATTACTTTGCACCTTGAACAACACTCACTCTACACAACAGTTTGCAATAATGGATCAGGTTTTAGAATCAGTCTTGGTGAAACTTAAATGTGAGCTATCCAGTTTCCACGATTTAGAAAAACAAATGAACAAAAACCCTAAGGAATGCTCAAGAGAATTAATAGATCTAGCTTTGGTGTGAAATCGTCTGATTGTAGTGCCTAAGACATAAGCCCAATATGAACTGTTTTGTTTTTTCCCCCTAAGTGTCAGCATAAGTATTTTCTTTCTACAGTAGAAGAAACTAGAGGATGGGCATCATTTTTGAATCAGACTAAAGTCTACAGACATTCCCCCAAGTGCATGCATAAGCACAGAGTCCACTAGGATATCCCTAGGCTTGATGCTAGAGGAGAGTAACAACGTCACTCTTAGAAAGACTGTAGCAAAATCTCTACCTTTTGCCTTGTGTGAGGTGAAAGAGTGGAGGTGGTTATGGAAATGAGACTGGCTCATGGCAAATAATAGTTGCATAAGACAGTGAGCTGGTTTGGGGGATTTAATGTCTTTCCTTTCTTTATTTGAGATCAAGAATAAACATAGATCATGCTGGATTATTCCAGAAAACCTTAGGAGGTATTAGCAAAGACATTAACCTTGGAGAAAGTAATGGCAATAGGTAACAATGAAGCAGGAGAAACTATAAAAGGGAGATAGGAATGTGGGTGTCTAGGGAGGTGGTCAAAATATTCTAATATAGCAGCATTACTGGGTAATTTTCACAAGCCAAGAAGAGTTCTAATGAATAAAAAAAAAAAGGAAACTCATTCATTAAGCTACTGGGGCTACACAGGCTACAGATCAGAGAGAGAAAAAAACATATTCCAATTGCCTAATTTAAGGATGTACAGCATGAAATATTGAACTTTTGTCTAGGGAAGTAAGTGTGATATTTTTAAATGCCATAGCCAAACTATATTGTAATGAATATATAGCCTTTCTTTTTAAATATATTTAAACTTGTTTATCTTTTGACTATCATATTTATTTTTTAAAGATGTTTTTGAATGATTGGGGGGGCAAATGTTGTGTGAAACAGAATCAGCATTTTCAACTGCTTTTCAGAGATTTCCAGTAGCTTCTGTGTCTCCTGGAGACAAGCATATGTGGCATCCTTGTAGACAGAAGCCCTGGGTTTTTATTGTTTATATGCATCACACATTTCAGAGCAGCTTGTAGGATTGATAAAACACTACGTAACTGCTTGACTTATCGGTTCCAAGGCAGTCGTGGAGAAAAGGAATTTCCCACAAAATAACCCAGAGAACAGGAGAGTGTTTATAAGCTGTGACAGCTTTGGAGTAGATGTCTGAACATGTAGAAGGACACCCCAAAGATAGTGGCATTAACAGAAATTGTGCAGTAAATAGCAGTTGTTTAGAAGATGAGTTGCCTTATTTCTTTATAATCTCTCTTTGTGAGATTTCAGAGTTTTTCACTTCTGGGACCACCTTACTAGGTCTTTTATCTGTAACCCTTGCCTTCCTGCTTTGGGATCACTGAAGCCAATGAAAATAGATTAGACTGATGTTACTGGAAGCTGCACCAGCTCGTGTTCTTCTCAGTTTTCCAAATCCATTAGGATAGTAAGGGAACAGATCTCAGGGAGATCTCAGGGAGAAGATCTCAGGGATTCTCCTCCAGTATGTACTAGTGCCGATCTCTGAACATTTCTAGGCACCGAGTAAATGTTCAGGGATAAAGAATCAAGACATATCTTTTTCTAGGTTTTGACAATTCCATTCCTTTTCTCTGCAAAATGATATTTTTAATTCTTCAAGTAGGGTGGAGAAGCAAGGACACTGGCCATGAAGCCCAAAGTCCTAGTGCCCCCTACCCGTACCCCCTACCCCCTAACCCCTGGGGGCCATCTACCGATTATGCTTCACGTGCATTATCTCTGTTTTTGTAACTCAACAACAATGCCCATTTTGTGTCTGATAAAACTGAGGCTTGCTTGGAAATGTTGAGTAACTACCCCAAAGTCACATGACTAGAAAGTAATACAATTAGGACGGACATAAATGTAGAGAAAGACTCTCTCAAATGCTCGGAGTCCTTCACCCCACCTTCCTGCTTCTTTTGCTGATGAAATTAGACAAAGGACTTCCCTATTCTTGACCTCATGCAGCTCCATACCCAAAACATGTCACGGGTGTGTGTGTGTGTGTGTGTGTGTGTTTGTAAACACGTGTCACCGCTCAAAGACAGATAATGTTCTCGGACTTCCTATTTAATGAAACATAGCAATGCATATGAAACTATTTATAAACAACAACTGGCTTAAAATATAGTATTTTAAAATCCTTTTTAGCTGTGTTCAAAGTTTTAACTACTACTTTCTATTATAGTTTTTGTTTGTTTTAGAAATTTGAGGACGTTTTCCATTTGATTGGAGAGGAAGATTAAACATGGTACTTTTCCAGAAAGGCCAATAGGTGAAGGGGTAGAGGTGTTCCTTTCTCTGATTCAAAACACCGGAAGTCAGCCTAGAGCTGATATTATCACTCTCGTATTCACAAGGTGACTTTGGTAGATAAGAAGGAAGTTAGAGGTAGATGTCTTTCTTATAGGCAGAATGTATATGATAAGGAATAATTCTTATATGTGCAAGTCATTGGCATGAGTGACTGTAAAAGATGAGAGTCTAAGACGCCGAAGAAGAGATGATATCAATGCTTTTGTAGAAACCTGGAGAGACTTGAGGAAACAGCAATGTGTTGCTTTCGTAAACAGCTGTTTTAAATGCTAGAGATATTAGGGATGTGACTGGTCCTCCTCTTACCTAGAGGAACCAGTCCCTGTCCTGAATATTAATTCTTTTTTGTGAATATTTAATAATAAAAATTAGGAAAATTTGTTTTTTTTCTCTTGGAAAACCAGGCACAAAGATGAGTGCTACAATATGGGTTCATTTCTAATTATCACAAGCAATGGAGAAAACCCACTGCAGTGGAAGGCTGAGCCTCAGAATGCCCACAGCCTCCACGTACAGAAGGGCACTAAGTGGGCATAGTTTATCATTTGTATCAGCTGACTGATAAATATTAGGCATGTGATCCAAATGTTGCGAATCTATGTGCTGACCTAATAGGTGAAAGCTCATCCTAAATTTGAGATGGGCGACTTACTGTACCAACCATATCTCCCATCAGAAAATTTGGGCAAAAACATAGATAGACCTAACATAATAAATAGAATCCACAAGGTGCTAAAAACTATAAGTAAGCAGAAACCACAAGTGGGAAAGCCCAGAGATCAAAGTTGATTATGGCACGAACAGGTCACTAGGGCTAATGAATCTTGAAAGGCTCTCCATCCAGCTCCTGAGCCAGGCCCCAGTCTCTTTGAAACTGCTCTTACGGACTGAATGTTTGCATCATCCTCTCAAATTCACATGTTGAAATCCTAACCCCAGATGTAATGGTATTAGGAACTGGGCCTTTGGGAAGTAATTTGGTGATGAGTGTGGAGCCCTTAGGGATGGAATGAGGGTTCTCATAACAAAAAGAAATGGAAGAGCTACTTCCCCTCTTCCTCCCCTCTTACCACACATGAGGATACACTGAGACGTCGGTCATCCATGACCCAGAAGAGAGCTCTCAGCAGACCTGGACAATGATGGTGCCCTGATCTCAGACTTCCAGCTTCTGGAACTCTAAGAAGTAAATTTCTGTTGTGGGAAGCCATCCAGTCCATGGGAATTCGTTACAGCAGCTGAAGGGACGAAAACACTGGCAGTACCACTCACTACACTTGCTCATCTTTGAAACTTGGTGGTGCAGATGTTTCTGAATTCTTATGGAAAACCTAGATAAAGGGTCAAAATTCCCAACTTCCTTATTTTCATGTGTATTTTATAGAAATTCTCCCATTTCTTGAGTCAATTGAGTAAATTTTGGATCCTAGCAACAAAAAACACCTGGTGCACTGTCTTTGAAACATTTCTTAAAGTATGTGTGTATACATACAAACACACACACACACACACATACACACACAGAGAGAGAGAGAGAGAGAGAGAGAGAGGCCTTATTTTTGAAGAAGAATGTTAGCTTGTGCAATAAGTATTAATGAAAGAACTAATGAGATAAAGGGAAAAAATGAGAGGAGAGAAATGTTTTGCCTACACAAGAGTCCAGCCTGACCCACGATCAGTCATTATACTGGCACACTGATTTGAGAATTTTAAACCACTTGTGCCATCCACTATAATGTCTGTAACAGGATACTACATCATCTTTAGCTGTAGTAAGGAGCAACAATATGATTTTAGAGCTTAGAAATTCAGTGGTCTTATTTTTTAACTTTGCGAGAAAGCATGCAAATCTACTTTGCTGACCCTTCACATTAAAGCTAAAATGGGCTGCCTAGAAAATCATTCTGCAGAAATAAGACAATGCTCTTGGGGATCAGACCTTCTTCCCCAGAACTGGCAGAACCTAGATGCTCTTGACCTAATGCCCCTAATACATGCCAAATAAGTTTAATGATTTCATTTTCTTGAAAATACTTTTACCAGCCACCCAAATAGACCAAAATTAACCTCAGGAAAACCTTAACTTATGATTGAAATTGAACAGCTGTGTGTTTATCCAAAAGCAAAACAGTAATGGTTTGTATGGGATTTTCTGCAGACTAGATGAGATGGTCAGTTTCTCCAGCCTATATGTATTAATGATCTAAATTGTTACATATGTAAACATTAAAAAGCTCATTTGGCAACCACCAAACTCTGCACTTTTCTAACACATTTATTTCCATTGTTGCCCTGAAGATAAGCAATTGGAAAAAAAATCCTTTATTTAAGCGCAATTAAGCTCAACAATTACTCAAACTTGGCATCCATAAATCATGACCAATAAAAACATTTCCAACCAATTGCTCATCAGTGGAATTCCTAGCTATGCTTTCAATATAACAAAAGAATCATCATTTTATGTGTTCGTACATAAAATTCCTTTGTTTAAAAAAAGACCATGTTTGCTTTCACATTCCCCAGCAGACTGAACACAGTATGTGAATACCATTTACTGTAGAGCTAAAAAGAGGAAGAACAAATTGCTCTAAATGCAGTGTTTTACCCTTAAGATATGATACAACCTCTCAGTGAGTGTTTCCTTCATCACAGAGGAAACAGAAGCATTTGTAATGTGGCTCTTCATTAATCCAGGTAGATGGAACCCAGTAAAAGCCCTAGATCACACACCTATCAGAGTGTTTTCCATGTCCAGTGATATTTAAAAAAAAAAAAAAAGATTCCATTCTAGAAAGATCTTCCTTTTGCTCATTGGGTAAAAAAAAAAAAAAGGTACTGATGTGTGACTTTAGATAAACATCAGCACCTGAAGATATATTCTGAAAATTTCTGGAGATATTTGGAATGTAGTGAGTAGAAAACACCCATGAGATTAGCACACCGGCAGCATTTTACTATTTCCCTATTTCCATATTAACTAAAAAGGTAGACCTACAAAATTAGTGTGTCTGCGTGTCTGAGCATGTACGTGTGTAAAAGCACACATGCACAGGCATAAAGCCATCAGCTCTACTGAAAATATACTAAAAGCCCATGCTCTTCTGTGGTTATTCCGAAATAATATGCGATAAAATTAGACATATTTGAAAAGGGTTTTAAGCACATGGAGGCAAATTATTTCATGAAACTTTCTGAATATTCCTTTAGAGTACACAAGGGAAGTTATTCTAGATCTACAGAGGAGCTAAGCGAGGCTTGCTCATAGTGACACAAGACAGAATACTCTGGCCTCAAATCTAGGTCTTCGGAATTCGAGGTCAGGGCCCTCTTCGCTGGACATGAGGAGCCTCCCGAAGATCAGATTGTTCTGAATTGCCATTTACCAAGCAGCACGTCTTTGACCCTACAGTCACCAGCAGTATGTGAAGACCTTGTCTGTTATCTCTCATATGATAATTTGATTGCTATCACCAGTTTAGTTAGAAACACTTGTCCACTAGATTCACCATGCTTGATACCCCTATTCCAAGACTGCTGGCCATCTATCTCTTCCTCTCAGTTCCTCTCTCTCCAAGGTCTGTGCTTTTTCTTCCCTTTCATTCTCCCTTCTCTCTCCATCGGGTCCTCTAGAAACTCTGTTCCATGCCACGTAAGTTTTTCTACATCCCCGAATGCTTTCTAAGGATAAATTCTATATCTCGGCTTAACTCATACCCGGCTGTCCCCTAAGGACACCACTTCCCAGGAAATTGTTAAAAAGAATGAATGAATTAGAAACTCTGTCTTTAGGAGGAACTCTGTCTTTAGGTAGAGTATGTTAATTAGTATCATTAGCACATAAACAAAATAAGGTTATATGATGTGAAAATATCATAAGTTTGTGCAACATGAACTTAGGATGTTAGGTTTCACAGGAATTATTTTCACTTGACTGAAAAACTGAGGCTCACAGAGACAGCATTTAATTCAAATAAGGTCCAGTAGTAGTTAATGGCAGAACTCATCCCCTTTGGCTTCTTTCTCTATCATTTCTCCTCAATTACATTATTTCTTTGTCCTCATTGTTACCATGCATAGGAGAGTTAAGAAATTTCTATGATGGCAACTATAGTTTTTTTTTCTATTCTCCATTCATTGAGCATCTATTTGTCAACAAGTACTTAATTTCTGATCATCTGTATTTTAAAATACAGCCATCATGTATTAGGGGGTCTGTAAGCTTTTTCTGCCAAGCAGACAAATTGTAAATAACTTCAGTTTTGTGGGTTACAAAGTCTCTCTATTACAATTATTCAAATCTGGTCTTAAACTGGAAAAAAAAAAAAAAAAGGAACAGCCACAGACACTATTTAAATGATGGGTATGGCTGTGTGTCTCAAAAGAACTTTATTTACAAAAACAAGTGGCAGCTAGATTTGGCCAGGAGGCCATAGTTTGCCAGCCCCTGAAACAGACTGTTACAGATGGGTGAAAGCAAACCATATAAAAAGTAAAAGATGAGGTTAGAAGAGACTAGAGACTAGTTTCCACCAGGATCTTCTGGGTGACATCTATATTTGCCAAACAGTGCAAACCAACCTACAAACAGATGCAGAATGGTATCTTATAAACTAAATATTGAAGTGGGTTAAGGGGACAGAGGGAACGCTTTAGTCTTTAATCGGTATGGCAGGGATGTCTTTATTATGTCAGAGTGGAAGGAAATGCACGCTTAAATCTTGATTGATTGACTTCTAAATGCCAGATACTGTTTCAGGAACTCATAAAAATAATTTTACTTTATTCTTATAACCCAATGAAGAGAGCATTATAATCTTTATTTTGAAGATGAAAAGCAAAACCTCAGAGAAGTTATATAACTTGACACAAATATCAACGGAGAGAACTAAGATCTAAAATCATTGCTCTTCGCTATCCAAAATTATGTTCCTTCTATGATTAAAAAAAACGAAAATCCTTAAAAAACCCTATTATGATCACAGGAATAATTTGCCTTGGCCTTCTACTAGAATGGGTTACCTGGTATTAAAAATCTAATTTAAAAAGTGTTCTCTTCTTCTCCACCTTTCCCACTCCGGCAAAGAATATTTGGAAAGATGTTAATATGAAAATATAGCGTGCATAATCGAATCTCATGAGTCCTCTGGTTTCTCTGTCCCAGAGGGATAAAGAGAGCATATCATTCATTCAGTCTTAGTAACTTTATTTCCTTCAACCATATTTGTAATACAATTGTCAGATCTGGTAGCTGATCTTTCTCCACAAATTAATAGCAATGAGTGATAAAATGATTGCTGTGTATAGAAAAGCTGCACCTCTATTTACAAAACAATTATATTTCCAAAAACTTAAGCATAAAATTATTTGAGACATCACATTTAAGTAGAATAGGGCAGGAGCTTCTTCAAGGGATCTACAACATTTTTAAAGCAGAAAAAAATTTTAAACATACAATCATCCTCTAATTTACTTATTTTATTAGAATTTTTTTTCTACATAAAGGCTTCTCAAAACAAAGTTTTCTTTCAAAAGTGTGTTTAAATAGAGGTACATTGGGGAGATAGAAATATACTCATGAAGCTCCTTAATAGGATTATGTTTACTTCTTTATCAGAATTTTTTGTCTTAACTTTGAAAAATATGCAGAAATAAAGTACAAATTGTATTAATTTTTCAAGAGGATAGTCAAAATAATTTTTGTCTTGTTTCATGACTCAACTAGGTTAGCCTATAATTATTTTGATATTAGAAAAAGTTGGTATAATAATACCCTGCATTTCCATCTGATGACAAGACATTGGGGATTGTCCAACAGGGCTGTAGAATCCAACAGGGCTCTAAAGACTATTAATTGAGAAGAGCAGGAGATATTTAACTTGTTAGTTCCAGATTCATTTATTCCTCGGACAAGTATGCAGACATCTGAGAACTGCAAATTCTGTTCATTTTTTGTGGGGTTCAAATGATGCACTGTTATCTAAATCATAATCAAAATTCCTTCATGTTATTAATAAACTTTTTAAAAATATAATTGTAAATTATTGATCCCATGCCAAAAATCTGTCACCAGTGTATAAATTAGCATGAACATATGTTAATGCATAATTCACCGTTTGCAACAGAGCTTTGTTAAAAAATTGATGAAAATTCATGAAAGACCTTTCTAGATTAAGTTGCCCAATAAACAGTAATCACGGGCATTCACAATGTAGAGTTAATACAGCTTTTGAAATTGGCCTCCATGCGTTTGGTAGGACATTCATAAGACATATTTAAACCTCCTGATAGACAATTTTGCTTATTACTTTGAATCACATTGTTTACATTTGATGACTAAATGGGAGAAAATTGAGAGGGCATCTAGTCCAATGTTTCCCAGTATGTGGTCCATGGGCCACCTGCATCTGATTCTCTAGTGAGCTTATTAAAGATGTTCTTCATCTTGGCCCATCCTCAGCTTCCAGAATCAAGATGTCTGATGAGATGCCTAGAAATATGTACTTTCCCCCAAGCACCTCAGATGTGTTTTATGTACTTGAGATCCAACTATGTGGAGCCCAGGAATGAGAAATTGAGGCATGGTGTACTTGAGGTCACCTAAAAACTAGAAGCAGATCTGAAACTAAAAGGCATTCTTCCTTACTCCTAATCCAGTGTTCTTTCTCCACATTTTAGAGAACAGTAATAAATAAGAAAGATAAATATATTGCATATGACAGTGAATGATCGGTCTGCACGCGTATTACTTGAGTAAATAGTTGGTGGCCATGACTAACACATGCTTACAATGGGCCACAGCCTACATGGATCCACATCCACATGGGCCACATCCTACACTCAGTACAGAAATATATTAATTTATTTAATTCTCACATCAAACTTCTTAGGTAGGCAGTATTATAATCTCCAGTTTGTAAGTAAGGAAACTGAGGCACAAAGAGGTAAACAACTTGCCCTTGGTGTTGTAGGATGACTACTTTCACAGATGGGAATTAACAAAGAACACTTTACTCAACCTCATCTTGACTACTCAACAGGAAAAGCAGATATTAATGGCTCTTTTGAGGTGGAACACTATATAAAATATCTCTGATCAAAATTTACCTCCAGAATACTTATCCTCTGGATAAACAAATTCCTCTTTGGACTATAAGAATATACTTAATTATAATGACCATATATTAATCTACCTACCAGGCATTTATACCTGAATACAATTTTTTTTTTTCAATTAGACTCCTATCTTCTAAAGGGTCAGTGAAATTACATGCAGTGATAAAGTGGCAGTTGGGGTAGGGCTTCTTGATTTAACAAATAAAAATCTGAGATGCCCAGTCAAATTTAAATTCCAGAAAAATCACAATTGTTTTTTATCCTGTATCCCAAATACTACAACATTGTAATATTTCCTTATACTAAAAGCTATTTATTGTTGATCCAAGATTTAAATTTAATGGAGTGTCTTCTATTTTATTTTGCAACCCCAGATTGAAGAAAGAAAAAGAGAGGTTTTGGTCAGACGTGAGAGTGGGCTCTCATTCGGGAATTTGATGCAACTTTTGGGCAGCACGAAGAAGGCACTGCCCCTGAAAAATTAACGATCAGAGGACTGTGGGGAATAAAAAGAAGGAGGACTAGGATGGACAACAAGAAACTTTGGGGAGATAAAACTTTTCTGTATATTGACTGATGGGGTAGTTACACAGATATATATGTTTGTCTAAATTTGTTGAAATGTACACCTAAAATTTATGCATTTATTATTTATAAACTGTTCTTCAATCAAGTTGACCAGAAAAATAATTTAAAAAATAAAGTACACAAGAGAAAAACATCCATCTTGGCTGTCTAGTCTAATGTTGGGCATGTCCAGCACTGCCATGGCTTCTAGACCTAGACAACATACCTGTGAAGATGTATGAATAAAGTAAAAATGATAAGGAAATGGCAGGACTACATGGATGTTGGTACCGCCATGGACGTGTGTGAGGTAATTATCCCAGGACATGTCGTTATTTCTAAGTAAGCCAACAGTATGACTTCGTCTTGCACGTGCTTTGTGAGTGCTTCGTCATCCCCTTAGTATCTTAGTTTTCCCACTAAGCCCTCAGCTTCTTAACAGTTGGGAATTTCTACTTTACTGCTCTTTACAAAGCAGGGTTTCAGGAAATATGTATTGAATAAGATTGAGGACCAAGGTTTTTTTTTTAAGGCTTGATAGATATATTTTGCCTAAATTATTCATTTATTCATTAATTCCTCCAACAAATATTTATTGAGTGCCACCTAAACTCTGCAGTTTACCTTGCCTAGAGAAGCAGTATGAAGATGAGGGATTGGAGTGCAGCTAGAAGCCAATATAAAGTTTTATGTCCCCTTTAGTCAACATAGAAAACTGTGGTTTATTAATAAACACTTCATGGGGCAAAACCTCCACCTATCTCAGTTTAGTTTTAAAATCATGATAACTTCGTTCAAATGCTGTAACCCAGAATCTTGTGTATACCTTCCCCAAACTAGCGCACGCAGTTATAAATAACAGCAGAAGTGATTTTATTAATAAACTCTAATTACCTCCAAAGTATTAATTCACTCTCAAAGAAAAATACTTATAAATCAAGTATACATTCTGTTTTTTGGATTTTTTTTTTCCTCAAAACCAGGGCATCACAGTCTGGATGCCCACTTGCAAAGTAAGGAAAAGAATAAAAAAATTGTCTAAGTCCCTCATTAGATATTTTGGCTTGAAATATACCAGCAAAATACATTATTTTGCTTAAACATTTCTTTTTCAGCCCGCATACTTAAATAGAACCTGATATTCACCTGTTAGAAAAGCACACGGCAATTTTAAAAACTGCAGGTAAGGCCACAGAGTTTGTCCACAGACTTCAACCCCATCAGTGCAACTCTTATGCATGAAAACACCACCAGCTAAAGCCATAAAACACAAACTATTACTGTACAGCACTTTTAACCAGAGTGTTATAAAAAGGAAAGAACAGTTTGGCCCCTAACCCTAAAAATTACTAAGAAATTCTAGAGAAGAATCATTGCCTATATATTAAAAAAAAAAAAAAAATCATCGTCATAGCACAAAAGGTACTTTAAATCCAAACAGCAAAATCATAATTATTATAGGAGCCGAAGCTCACACAGAAAGAACTGGATCATTAAGTAGGTTCCCTCCCCAAATCAGGGGAGATGTGAAGGGTGTCATACAGTATGGCCTACCCACATATTACCCACCAACTCAGAAATCTCCAGAAAACTCTACCATTAGTATCACTCCACTTAATCATCTTAAGTTGGCCCCACACAGAGGCAGCTAAATTGTGTACATATTACCTGAGAAGCCTCTTCTGGGAGGGTGGGTTAGGGAAAAGGAGGAAATGTGCTTAAGTAAATTAACATAGATTTATTCACTATGGTAGCAACCACACACGCTGCAGGACACCCAGAAATGACTAGCCACAGAAAAACCTTGATGATTCAGAAGTCACCTCGTGCAGCTTTGGAGCTTGTAGTTGGATCAGAAAGCCATAGCTGTGCAGGGCCTCACTGGGGAGTTATGCTTTGGAGGGCCTGGGTCTCGACCAGCTTGCAGGCACTGGGTCTGGAAGGGGCCTTTGGGTGACTGACTGATGCCTAGGTAGGTTCTGGGTGTCGTCAAATTGAAGACAAATGAATGCAGCTCCAGGCTTTGCAAACTCCTCTCTGCCTCTAAGATTATTCTGTTTTCTTTTTGCAAACCACTTGACATTAAATGAGTAGCCTTTTCTACTGAGATACCGCAGGAGGAGAAAACAAGAGGGCGAGGGGAGGGCGGGCACTCCCCCTTCCTGTCCTGCCCAGCTCGCCTCTACCTCTTTGCTCAGACACTTCTGCCCATCACGGTTCACTGAAAGTTCTTCATCGCCTAGCAATTTCCACTCAACTGTCAGGCAACCCCCCAACTGGAATGGCAATTAGCCAGATGTCAGCCTCCTATTATCTCCATCTTCAGTTCTACATTATTTAGTCACGGCGTGATCGCAGCGGAGGTGAAACCATCCCACTAGGGTTCCACTTTATCAACCTGCAACGAACCTCAGAGCAGAGCCAAATGATTCACTACAAACAGGCACACACAGCCAAATCCTCTCTTTCTACCCTTTTCTTATAACTGCTTTCTCTGTTCCTCTCTTACTTGCCCCCAGCCCATCACCTGCCCCGCATCTCACTGCGACTCACTCAGACATCCTAAGTAGTAAAGCTAGGAGAGATGATTAAACAACTGCACGTGTCTTTTTAAAATAGAGTTATCTTTTATTCTCCATGGTCAGCACAATCTGCACATAAGCAGCCAATCCCTGGAGCCTTTACTCCTTCCATCAGCTTCCTTTAAATAATTAATATAAATAAAAAAGATCCTCGCTGCTCTGCAGTTCGCATTTAACAAAGAAATCTGCTCCCTGAAAGCATGCAAGACCCTACTTTTGAGCACAGCTCAGGCCCAGGAAACAAACCCAAGAGAGCTGCAAAGGGCTTCAGAAAGTCACCCGCTAACCCACAGTCAGCTCCCAATCTGGCAAATACACCATTGCGCTCTCCCGTACCAGTGCATTTTTCAAATGCTTGTGACACTAATAAATAGGAAGAGTTGTCATTCAGAAAGATTCAATCAAAAAAAAAAAAAAAAGAAAGAAAGATTCAATCATCCAAGGAGGAAACCTTTCCGCATATTTCCATCGGTTACCAAAAAATATAATTAGCGAGATGAATCTGCCTCCACCTACGGAACTGCTTCAACTCAGAGGGCACAGTTAGAATTCCCTGGCCTTCAGTCAGGGTCACAAATTAATCAGTACCTCAGATGCTTAGGTGATTAATCTGCCTGAGAGAAAAGTAAGGCAAGAATGAGCTGTAAGCCAGTGGGCAGGGACAGGTAGGTATTCTCTTAAAAGGGGGTAGAATGGGACACCTGGGGGGCTCAGTGGGTTAAGTTTCCGCCTTCAGCTCAGGTCATGATCTCAGGGTCCTCGGATCGAGCCAGTTGTAGGGCTCACTGCTCATTGGGGAGCCTGCTTCTCCCTCTCCAGTTCCCCGTGTTTGTGCTCGCTCGCTCTCTCCATCAAATAAATAAATAAATGAATCTTAAAAAAAAAAAAGTGGGTAGAACGAAAATACACTGTAGGGTTCCAGTCGTTTCTTCTCTCCCTCAGTTCTATTGTCAAACATTCTCAGTTTATGAGTAAAGAATGGTTTTAACAATTGCCAACTCCACACACTTTGCAGGCCCGCACATACACACACAACAGGAGAAAAGAGTGAAAACTAAAAATATATGTCTCATGCTGGGCTTGTTCACTTCTATTCAGATATACGTCCTTTACTGAACTTTTTCTGGGACTAGCATGGTTTGGTTTTGTTTTTAAGATAGAGCAGGGCAGAAGAATATGCAGTGTTGTTATTGTATCACCTACCCCTCAACCAGAGAACCTAAGAGCAAACTATTGCTGTTAGTTTAATTTCTCCTCCACAAACCTGCTAACCCCCAGCCACTGATATTTCCATGCCATATTTTCACATTCTCCTTGCCTGCAAAGCACTCACCTTCCTTATAAGATATCTTTCAACCTGAGAGGTCCAGATTCTGGGTTCTACCTTTCACCTGGGAAGCCTTCCCCTGACCACTCCCAGTTCAAGACAATGATTTTATTTGTGAAATCACAGACCCAGAGGATATAAATATGTCCCATACTCTCTCAGGCTCTGGCACTTCGAGCTGTACTGCTGTGCAGAGAGCTTTCTATATCTAGGAGTATTTTTTTTTCTTTTCTCAACTTGAAAAGTCAAGAATTTATTGGGGCAATTAGTGTGATGCTTTGAGGAAAAGCAACAGCACAATCTGAAATCAGAACAACTAGCTAATGGTGGTGAACCTCTTTTCATGTGGTTATTGGCCACATGTAATTCCTCTTCAGTGAAAGCCTGTTCATGTCTCTCGACCATGTTCAGATTATATTTTTTATTATTGTTAATATTGAGAGTTCCCCATATATTCTGGGTCCTTTCTCTGAGATGCTGTTTGAAAATATCCCTCCCTATTTCATAGTTTGTCTTGTCAACCTCTTCATGGGGTGTCTCAAAAAGGTCTGACTTATCAACTTTTCCTTTGTTGGATTATTCTTTTGGCATATAAGAATTCTGCCTATTTCTAGATCTTAGAGATATTGTTTTTAAAAAAAAATTTTTTTTAGTTTTATATTTTACATGTAACTATATGACTCATTTTGAGTTTATTTTTGTGTAACCTATAAGGTTTAGGTAAAGGTTCAATTATTTTGCCCTATGAATACACACCGGCATTTGTTACATAGGCGATCTTACCTCCACTGAATTGGTTTTGCAACTCTGTCAAAGATTCATTGACAAAGATTCACTTACTGAGCTAAGTTTATATCTGGGTCTTCTGTTTGATTCCATTGTTCTATAGGTCTATTCCTTTGTCAATACTTCACTGTTTTAACTTAGTATTTCTGAAGATGTATTCATGACAGATATTGGTCTGAATTTTTCTTTGTTTTTCCAAGGGATTTTTGCTGGAAATTTATAGAATCTGACTGAGAAGTTAATAGGGAATAGAGAATCACAGGGTACATAAAGGAGCTTAGGTAGATCTGACAACCTGAACACCATGTAGTATGGAGGGGAAGCCCTAGTTTTAGAGTCAGAAGTCCTTGGTTTGGATTCTGACTCTCTCGTCTATTAGTTGTTGATCACGCTCTTCATCTATAAAACAAAATTATTTGACTATTGAAAAACAGCATCTTAAAACATACCCATTTTCCAGAGGGGAAAAGAATATTTATCTCACTGGTTTGTTTGAAGAATAAATAATGGTAATAGAATAGAATGGCACTTAATATAAGCCAGAAACAATTCAAAGAACTTTACACACATATGCTTTGTGGGGGATACCAGTGAGGGTATCAAAACCTTTGAGAAAGGAGGACACTGAGTCACAGAAAGATTACCTTATAGCTCTAAGGTCTCACTGTTAACTAGTGATGGATCCAAGATGGAAAAACAGGAAGCTGTATTCCAGAGTCTAGGAAACAGCACTGACAAACACAAAAGCAAATGCAAAATATTCATGTAAAGAGCTTTTTGAGGAAAACAACATAATCACGTCACCATTATGACATAGCTACAATAGCTTTTTTTTTTTTTTTTAAGATTTTATTTATTTTATTTGACAGAGAGAGAGAGATCACAAGTAGGCAGAGAGGCAGGTGGGAGGGGGGAGGCAGTCTCCCCACCGAGCAGAGAGCCTGATGTGGGGCTCAATTCCGGGACCCTGAGATCATGACCTGAGCTGAAGGCAGAGGCTTTAACCCACTGAGCCACCCAGACGCCCCACTACAATAGCTTCTTAACTGATTTTCTGCTTCTCTCTTGTTCCATCTGTCATCTTTCAACCCAGAGCAGCAAAAGTGGTTCTTTTACAATGTAAGCCAGATCAGGGTGCTCTTCTGCCCAGACCCATCAGTATCCTCTCATTATCCTTAGAAAACAACAGAACATTCTTACCAGCCCACGAGGGTCAATATTTCCTACCTGTGGCTCCCTCTCTATTCCAACTACCATGTTCATGCCTTCACTCCATGCTGGCCACATACGCCCTTCCTGCTATTTCCTGAATGAACCAAAAATATTCCTATTTTAGGTTCTTTATTCCACATGATGAACATTCTTTTTTCCAGATACCACAGCTAAGAGAAGTCATCGCCAAATACCTCATTTAAAGCGGTAAGCTCTGTCAACTTCTATTCCTTTCCACATTTTTTTTTTCTTTTCTCTAGCATCTATCATGCCTTGATGCTGTAGTATATATTTACTTTTCTTTTTTATTATCTGTGCCCTTCACCAGAATGGAAGCTCTGTAATGATAGGGCTCGTGTCTGTGGGATTCACTACTGAATCCCCAGTGCTTACAACTTAATCTGGCACATAGTATGTGCTCAATAAATACATCAGCACATTCTGAAGGCATGCACGATGAAAAAATAAGAATAGAAAAAATATGCATATGCAATTTTAATTAAAATTTAAAATCCAAACATGTTTTATTGTGGCCTGGAAACTAGCTAAGTTTTCAGACGAGCAAAGGAAGAACATCGGTAGATGAGAACTCAAAAGCTTGCATTCAGAGTTCTAAATAGTCCTCTTAATATATAATTAGGTGATTATGTAGAGGAGGAAGGAAGGAAGATAATTTCCTCAGTAAAATCAACTGTTAATGACGAAGTCCGGGTGGAGGACCGGATCTCAAGAATGACAGATGCAGCTACACCATGCTAAGATTAAGTAACCCAAATAATGAAACAGTGCAACACTTTCATAGCTGGGATAGTGAGTCCTAATGCGTGAACCTATTACGTGCATTCCCATATTGCTGGCCGTGTTCTCTCCAGGGAGGCCATCAGCCCCCTTAGGGTAAGGTAAGAGTAAGAACTTCGACTTCCTGTAGTATCCCAGATGACCTGACCAGCATTGTCAAATGGAAGCTTTCTTTACAGTATTTAGTTTCATGAAAAG
This sequence comes from Procyon lotor, assembly GCA_028646535.1. NCBI lineage: Eukaryota > Metazoa > Chordata > Mammalia > Carnivora > Procyonidae > Procyon > Procyon lotor. The sequence continues at coordinate 15,554,345 of CM053616.1, forward strand.
AGGGAGTTTTACACCTCATATAAACACATACAAAAACATAAAGAAAAGGTCATCCCCTTTCTGTGCTTCACAAAACTTTTTAAAAGAAATTCAGAACAATATACAAACGTTAGGAAAGAGAGTGGAAAAGTCAGCTCCGAAAGAGAGAAGCTTTGTGTTCGGGCCCAATCACAGTTCCAGTTAGTTCTAATTTACTATCTGTAGGCTCAGCTTATTCATATGTGACATAAAAATGGTGGACTGTCGCAGAGTCCCAACCTCACTACTACTATCATTTGGGGCTGATAATTCCTCATTGAAGAAGCTGTCTTGGGCACTGGAGGAGGTTTTGTGGTAACTCTGACCTCTGCGTATTAGCTGTTGGTAGTATTTTACTGACCCCAAAACAACTATAGATATTACCATTCCATGGGGGTTAAAATCACCCCCTCGCCCCTTGAAGACAACTGTTTTATACTTTTGATATATTTTCCTTTTCTACATTAAAGAGATGCATGCTCCAAATTTGAGTATTGTTTTCTTCCCTCCTTTCAAATTGTTTTACAGAGCTACCAGTTACACTTTATTTTTCTTTATAAAACCAGACTGTAAGATCTTTTCTAGACTTCATTGTTAAAGACATGGTTTGTTGCATTCACCTTGGGGAAGTTGGACACAAATTGGTTGCTCAGAGTTTACACTACATCTGGATGAGGGAAGTGAACTCTATCATTTTCATGCCTATCATTGCCACTTAAACCAAATGAAAGCCTTCTTTCCTCTTTTAGCCTCATTTGTCATTTGAAAATTTGATACACAGGCACACTGCATTGGTAATATCTTAGGGATCATTTGAGATCAGAATGGAATTAACCACAGAGAGTGCTACAATAGGTGATTATCCCTGTGGGACACCTTCAGAGACTCTAGGAAGATCGTCTCCTGCTGAAAAATAGTATGCTGGGTAGATTGATGACATTTCTAGTAGAGTATATTCCCTATGATAAAGTTACAAAAGGATATTTCACAAAAACAGATACTGTAGCTGCACTCCATGGCATTTACTATTCTAATGAGAAGTTTCCTCAGTTCACTCTGCACAGATCAGGAAGGAAGACGGAGTCAGGATTAGTATCTGGTGGGAATAAGGAAACCACCATGACTGACGTGATGGGCCGAAAGGTGATTCTCTGAAAGCTTGGCACTAATGTAGCAAAGTCTATGGGGCAGACTCGTTTCAGTCAAGCTTCAATGCCATCAGCGTCAGCAAGATCAGGCCAGGAAAGAAGAGTTGTGGGAAATAAAGGTCTCCATTCTACAAAGGAGAAATGAAGGCTGTGACTTGTCATACAGCCATTGCCCTTTATAAGAACGGGAATTCGAGGAAGTGAGGTAAGTTGCAGCCATTAAAACAAAATACTGTCCCCCATGTATTAGGGTAAAATAATTTTTTTTTCCTAATTGTGAAGGCAGACCTAAACAAAAAACCAAAAAAGTAAGATCTGACACCAAAAGATGCTCTGAGGATTCCATCACCTCTAGAAACAGTACTCTTATGAGAGAGTAAAGTTGTATTCGGGGATGCTCTGATGGACAAAAGACATACTTCTTGGGCTGGTTTCACTTTTGTACCCTTTGCTGGAAACACAGGAGACATAATCCTTCACATCCCATTGCCACCAGCTAAATGTACAGTTTGGCAACTGACAGGTTAAGCAATGAATTCAGCAAGAGAAACCACCGTCTCATTGGAAATTTTGTTTTGTTTGGTTTCTTTTGCAGAACTAACCACATCTATTTAGCTTCAGCCATTATGTTATTCAATCTCTTATCTATGATTTACACATTAAGAATGCAAATGCCTAATATGTTCATGGTCAGAAGCTTTTTACCCCAACCTTCAGGGCAATCATTCCTATACCAATATACTTACAAGCACTGTGTTAATGTATTTGACTTTGAAAAATTCAAAATGATTAGGAAAATAACATATCAGTGCTGTTCACCAAACCTTGATTCATTTGACAGAAATTAATTAGTTCAACCTGATTGGCTCACTTTAATAATAATAACAAGAGGGAGCCAAATAAAGCCCAACAGAGAATAAGACTCCTAGCAAAGGATATGTGATTTCTATTAGGCTATACAGGATTAGTATCTTATCTCCAGTTAACAAACAGCCTTGCTGTATTAGTCTTTTTAACTATTCAGTGTCCACTTTGCATCTTGAAATATATCATCTTTGGATTGATTCCAAATCTCTCCCTTACTTCTCTTTATGTCTATTTCCTTCTCTTTAATCCATCACCAATGTGGACTTTAAATGCAATTATCGAAAATATCAAAGATACACCTGTAACAGCTGTCACTTAAATTCCCTATATACTTTTATTACTAATAATCATTCTTCAAAAATTTCCTGAAATAGAGAAATAATATCTATGACCAGAAGTGACAGTAGAGATAATAAAACGGCAATATCCAGTAATTATGGCTTCATTAATAGCAATACTGAATAGCTATGCCTTAATAAGAAAGATACTGTCTACTTCCAAGAAAGATTGCATGTGGGAGGGAGGTGGAAGGGGAGGAGGGAAATAGAGGATTTATAGACTTAAATGCAAATTTTAAAGAAAAAAAATCACATAACATTAATCATAGTGACTAATATTGAAGTATCATAGACAAAAATTTGGCTTAATGATTTCTTAATATCAGACAATAGATATTGCTTTATTCGTCCTGAGAACACACAGTCAGAATCTACTACAAAGACAAGGATCATAATGCAAATTAATCATTTATATCGGTATGCATTTTGAGCATTGTGTGCCTTTTATTTTTTACTATCTTCCACACAGTTAGACCCCATTATAACATGAACCATGTTTGTATGGGTTTGTATGTTCTACAGATCAACCTCAAATTGTTAAAAAAAATCTAATAAATTATAAATCATAAGCACTAAATGAAGGCTTTTAAACTGAATCATGGCCATCAAAATGGCATTCCATTACAGCAGAATATCTTCAAATTTTAGCTTTGTTAATTAGTCCTGAAAATGTGTTGCCTGGTCTAGAAGTCTGCAAAATAATTCATCTACCAAAATTATAATTACAGAGAATCAAATATCTAGCCATAAAACAAAGGGGGAAATAAAATATTATCTTAACACTTTTCCTATGGGAATTTGGTATTGCATGAGCAATAAAGAAGTGATGAAGCTATGATCACATTAATAAATTCACACTTTTCTTAACCCTGCCAGGCGGTTCTGTTAACATGGCAACATGTGTAAATGTGTTTCCTCACCACCAAAAGAAGTATTTCAATGAAATTTGCAGATTTTTATAAATGACCTTTTTAGCATAACTGGTATGCGTTAACAAGTATTTCAAAAATATCACAGCTGTTCCAGAATTTCTTTGAAATAAATGATGACATTTTGGCAGGATTGGATGTACCCAAGAGGGGTGGTCATCCTTCCAATTTCCATTTCATTAGTTTTATGATTTTAATTTTCAAAAGTAAATCCCTCTCATGACAAATAAAGTGTCTACAAGATAGACAGTAAAGAAGTCTTGTATGTCCTTCATCTTTCAGCTTGAACTCAATTCTATGATGGATTAGGATAGGGGAAAGGGCAAACTCTACAAGCTTTCTTTAATCATAATACCAGCTATTCTTTCTGATCCCTCCAGTAATTAGAAAGTGATTAAGTAATCTAAATTTGTACTGAGATTCTATATATAAAACTTCTTCCATGCCCTTTGGGAAAAATTCAATCTTTTCTTTAAATACACATTTTCTTCCAAAAACATAAATGCACTGAAGAATAAAAGCCTAAGAAAGAAGATCTATGTTGAAATCCTCTCTAAACTGTTTTGTAGCCACATGAAATGGGCAAGTCTTTTACCTTCTCTCTGATTCAGCTCACCTACTAGTAAAATTGTGGAGATAAATTACCTTCCATAACTCATTGGGTTTTCTAAAAATAGAATTAAATATGAGTATTATTTGAAAAATGTAGGGGATAAAATGAAGACATTTTAAGATGAAGACTGAAGAGAACTCTTGAAAACCAGATAGGGATACACAGAAATGAGCTGTGTGCTGACCATTTCAAGAAATTTAATTTACTCAAGTTTGCCCATATGGAAAGTTAATAATACATTGTCTTATCTTTCCTCTCCCTTCTCTTCTCATCGCATGTAAACAGGCATTCTGTTAACTCCTGAGGTTTTTTAGTTGTATCTTTCAAAAAAAATTGTGAGTATTTTAATGTGAGCATTTCTGGGACCGTTTCAAATTTTATGAAAATGTACAAAAAAATTAAGGCAAATATTTGATATATATTTATAAAGTGCCCAGTCTATGCCAGGATAAATAGTGCTGGTTTTTGTTTTTTGTGTTTTGCTTTTCAGAACTGCAGCTGTCAGACTGCTACAGAGAGTGAGTGGGAGAGCTGGGGAAGTAGGCTACCATCTCCGGAGGGCAAGTGCTAGGGCAGGGCTGGGAGAAGGTGGGAGAATGGGGAAGAGCTAAGGGGTTGAAGAGGATGGGGGGATACCACTCTCTGCATTTAAACTCCTTATGGTCTTGTGATACCCACTCCTGGCTAGTGCTTGGCTCACTTTACTTCACATGTTCCAGTAGACCCTGGACTCACAAAATGGAGTCAGTCTATGCAATGGGCTGGCAGGGACCAAAGATCTCAAGAAAGCCAGCATGACTCGAAGGAAAGACCCCAGAGGCTTTGTGCTTTACTTCTGGGTTAACCCATTTGTTTACTGAGTTACTCTGCACAGTCCTTCACATGCTGGGCTTGGTTGAGAAGAGTAATAACAGGTGAGCTCCTTCCCCCTGGACAATTCAGAGGGAATTCATGTCCTGTTCCCCCCCAGGAATTTAAAGCAGGGCCACTATAGTGAAATACTAACCAGTTGCTGGTTATAGTGGTTCTGAGCCATCTCAGCCTTCCCTACCCTCTTACTTTGTTCTGACAGTCTTCCACTGAGAATTCCAGCTTTAAGGACTCCATTATGCTACAAGTAGAATCAAAGAATAAGGTTGTAAAATTCTTGATTGTTATTGGTGGTAGGGAGAAACTTAGTCCAGATTTAAGGCAGTGTGTCAGAATAATAAAAGATTCAGGCTGCCCAGCCATCACCCCTTGTTCTAGGCAACGGTCCTCTGAGCTGGGGTGGGAAAGGGTAAAAAAGGGGGAAGAGTCAAGAGAGGAGAAGTTCAAATCTCTTAAAGACAATTACATCTTTGAGACTGCAGGGGGTGGCAGGGTCAGTGACAGAGACTCTCACTTTACCTTTAAAACTGAGAGTAGAGGGTGTTTTATTCTGCTTTCCACTGAAGCATTCATAGCATACACATCTCTGAGGAGCTCCCCATTTGGCATAGAAGGGCGGAGTAGACTCACCTGGATAGAATGTCCAGGCAGATGTGTTTAGAGAGCTTCCCTGAGTCACCTAAATATCCAACAAGACTCAAGATGCAGCCAAATATTTTCCTCAAGTGACTGTGAGTGCCGTAAATGAGACAGCACACACAGACACCAAGAGGGTCCTTCTGATGAAAATGGGAGACCCCGCAATCAGAAGAGGCATGGATGGGGTAGCTGAGGTTCAGATGAGCACACCATGACCTCAGATGTCAGCATGGAGCAGCTACAAAAGCCAAGAACAGACAGACTGATAGGCATCTCAGCAGATGGATACATGGAGAGATTTCTCTCTCCAGAGTTGTACAAGGATGAACAGAGGCTCAACTCAGGCCCATGGACTTGAAGGACAATCAAATGCTTTTCCTACTAAATATTTATGCATATTTCTACTCTCAAGGATGTTTGAATCCCCAGGTGATTTAGATTTAACACAAAGGCACTACTTTGCTTAGTCTTCCCTTCTTGAGCTTGGGCATACATCCTGAGGTCAGCAACACACCACACCCATAGGAAGGACAACCCTGGGTCCCAATGTGCCTGGAACGCGTGCAGTGTGTGATGACCTTCCACTCTCAAGTGTCCCACTTTCTTTTTTTTTTTTTTATAAAGATTTTATTTATTTACTTGACAGAGAGAGAGATCACAAGTAGGCAGAGAGGTAGGCAGAGAGAGAGGAGGAAGCAGGCTCTCCACCGAGCAGAGAGCCAATGTGGGGTCCCTGACCCCATGGTGATCCCAGGACCCTGAGATCATGACCTGAGCTGCAGGCAGAAGCTTTAACCTGCTGAGCCACCCAGTTGCCCCAAGTGTCCCAATTTCAATGATGAATTATATAGTCATTCAAGCTTTAATTTCTTTTTCTTTTTCCCACATTCTTGCTAATGTATTCCACTTTGATGTCCAACAAATAGGACTTTTTTGAAGTTGCTACGCTTATGTTTTTTTTAAAAGTAAAAAATAGAAGAGAATAAAATAATTTCCCTCCCTAATTTGATTTGGCTCTTTAGATGAAATGGGTCCCTCGAAGAAGTAAAGCAGCTCAATGTGGTGGTTTGTTTTTCTGAATCAAAATTTCAAGTACAGTCAATGGTACTGCAACAGCATTGTCCGGTGACAGATGGTTGCTCTACCGGTGGTGAGCACGGCATAACCTATAAAGAAGGTGAATCGCTAGAGGGAACACCTGAAACTAACCTAACACTGTGTGTCCACTAGACTGAAATAAAATTTGAAAAAAAAATCCAAAACATGGCAAATGTCTGACAAAGGCAAACATTAGCAGGACAGCACAAACTAAAGAATGCAAATAAGAGAAACTGAAAAAAAAAAAAAAAACTGTTTTGGAATATTTGGAAATTCTCCCAGGATGTCACTGAATTCACTTCCATATCTGATTCTAAATGCCAAATATACACAAGTATGAACTCCAGCCTCAGGGCTTTTAGAATATCCTGGAAGAATTATGTAGGTTACTGACTTGTGCTGCGTAGGCAGAAAGATAGACTTCGCATGTGGCAGGGCAATAAAGCAAGTATTTGTCAGCTTCCAAATTGGAACCAACAATGAATTGGCTATTTGCAACACTGCTATTTCTACAGGCATGATGCAAGCATCCTTTACTCCTGTCTAACGGATGGAAGGCTCAATTCTAGACATGCAGTGGCCCCATATATTTTGTCATTACATTATCTTATAACAATAAGAAAATCTAAAATAGAAACCCCTCTAATAGGCAAGGATCTCTCCTGCACCCACTCCTCGAAGACTGCAGACTTAGAAAATTACACAATTGTATTTATAATGAAAGAAATTTTAGGATGCATTAGCTCCATGAGCAAGGATAGTAGTGATGAATACCCTCACCAAGGCAATAAAAATAGTTATGATGTTCTTATTTATAACTCAAAGGCTTTGAGATATAGTTGATATTCTTGTCCCTACAGAGGTGAATTGAACATTTATTCTTTACTCTGATATTGCTCTTCCTGGTTACAATTTCTTAATTCTAACTTGTCAAAACAAAGTCTTAAAACCAAGTTATCCATTGGAATGACTGCCAAACAACCCTTTACACGACATCAAGTAGAAAAACCAAGTTCCTGAAATGTTGTCTTCTAACACACGAACGAAACACACACGAAAATGCAGAGCTGTGAGTCAGTCCTGTATTTAGAACTTCCGGTTAGGCGTTAGCCATTCACTCTTACTCCAAGAATCAGTGGGTGATCAGGCAACTTTCAATGCTCCTTCCTTATTCACAGACCATGGGTCTTGAGGAGATACTATTCGCCTCTCTAGTTTAAATTATTCCATCTGCATAATCAAGATACCACGGACTGCCCCCAAACAACAAGATACTGTCTCCAAAGCAACTGCCCCTGAGGAGATTAACACAGATAAATCTGTTTTCTGAAGCAAAGCGGAAAACTATGACATTGCCTTAAGCCAAAACTAATAAGGAGAAATATCCACTCAGAAACAGTGGTAGTGACTTATTATACAGAAGAGAAAAGGGGACCTCAGAGATGATGGACATGGGTTTAAAATCTGGCTCGTCCATTCTTGAGTGGCTTTCTGGGGCTAGCTACTTGGCTCTCTGCAACTCAGCTTCTTCATCTGTGAAGACCCGGCTGCAATCACCAAGAACTGTTAACACTGACACTCGATGATTCCATCTGCTCTCCCTTTCCCAAATAACAGTTCAGAAGACTGAAATTTGACTTGATAGCTGTTCTCTTTTTTTACATTACCTTTTGTGGCATAAACTTCTGCTTAAAAGAGACTACATGAGGGCATGCAGGGATGTGGGATGCATGCATATAAGGGGTGCTTAGAGGTTCATTCTTAAAACTGGTGAAGAGAAAGTGATGTAGTTGGGGGACTGCAGTAAATTGATTCTGGCACGCCATTTGTTGCACAATTTACTATACTCCAATTCTTTGCCAGATACTGGCTCCATCTTTAATAAAAGTGTGCTGAGAGTCTTACAGAATAAGAGAGCTGCTGCTCATCATTTCAGCAATAATGTGTAAATCCACGCAGTTGGCTGAACAGGAACTGATGAACAAAATCTCTAATCCAAAATTACCAACGCGCAAAGATTTCAAATAAAGATGCTCTAAGGGCTGACTTTTTTCCCTCCTCTCCATGTACACCAGTTACTTGGTGGATGGAATCTGTGACATGTTGCAGTCGGTGGGCAATAACGTATTTTTAACGTCCCTACTTTGTATATTCAAAATAATAATGCTAACGCCACAAATTATTGATCATCTAATATGTGCATGTGTCAGTTACATTAAATGCTTTGCCTACATTGCTTAATGTCTTTGATCCCCTTGAGAAATAAATATTTTATCCCCATTTTGCTGCTGAGGAAATTGAGGATCAAGGAGGCTAAGTTGCTCAGATCTCCCAACTCAGAAGCCCCCTTATCCTCTCATCACGGCTGGATTAAACAAAAATCATTTTGCAATCATTTTTCCAGAATTGTGGTATTAAAGAAATGCTATTCAAGTTAATGTATGATAATTTTAATTGACACAAGTTAATTTTTAGTGGAAAATTGTATTCACCTGAAGTTTTTGCCTGGAAAGACAAGGTAGGGAGAAAATATTCGAGAAACCTACAAGGCGGATAAAAAGGCATAGTCATTAGCATCAGAATAACTGCACAACAAAGGAAGCTTGTGTGGCATCTCCTGCAGCAAGTGCCGCATAGCCTCTAATTGTCTTTTTTATTTATTCCAAACTCAATCCTACAGGATTGCCTGCTTCCCCACATGATAAATCCAAATGAATGAAATAGCAAGAGGTGAATTCCTCCCTAAGAGATCACTCCTTCTGGATGCTAATGCATGGCTTCTGCTCAAAGTGAGTCTGCTCAGCATCTTCATTTGCCATTCATGAATCCTTTACATGCGTCCTTGCACCCCTGGCTCAATGATGCATTGTTTGCAGGCATTTGACAAGAGCTCACCTCCAGCAGGAAATGCACCGTGCAACCATTTTGTGGTGAATGTCTGTAATGCCTCAAGGACACTTGTGCCTCATCACCTGCGTTTCTTCTCAGTGTGAGCAAGAAATCTAGAGACAATTATGTTTTGAGAATAGCACCATATTCCTAAAGTCATATGGAATCAGGGACCGTAGCCCCAACTGAAAATACTGAGAGTAAAAGGGTGGAATCAAGGAAAGGTGTTAATTCATGCCAATTTCAACTCAAAGCCAGAAAAACAGTGAGATAACGTCATAGAGGGTTTATCCCTAAGTTCTGCACTTTTCCCTCAGGCTTTAAAGTGTGATGGGACATAGATAACCCTTGAGAATGATTTATGGGGGCCTTTTCCAAGTCCCCATCTGTTTGCACCATGAGCCACTAATGCAAACATTTCGCAAAGCAACTGAGGAAAACTCTGCCTTGGGAGTCATTAGCAAGGGAGTGGGCAAAGCATTAGAAAATCTACAGCAGGGAACAATACAGAACGAATCCCCAGAGAATCAACTCACGGTGACCTAATATTTAAGATTGATGGTTGACAATGTTGAAACATTAATAGTAAGTAAAATGCATGGAAAGGTCTTTGTTAAGCAAAGACCTTGTGTTAATGATGGTTGCCAAATAGGTATCTGATTAGGGGAGGGGTGGGGAAAGGAAGAAAGAATACTCTCTCAAAAGACAGGAAGGCACAGCTGGTCTTCTCTAAGCGTCGGAAAAGTAGAAGAAATAGTAAAGGTTATACAGTTACTAAAGATGAAATAGTAAAGTTTATACAGTTCAGGCCTTCTCTGGAGCCCGTCTCTTCTAGATGCTACAGAGCACTGGCTCCTCAAAATGAGCCTCTAATGATTAACTGGTAGGCCCTCCACAGAGACGATAGATGTGTTTTTACACCTGTTCTCCCATGGTAGAGATGAGGAAATAGACCAGTATGATGCTTGGGAAAACTGAAATCCTTCAGTAAACCAGAAGACTCCAAAGCAGGAAAAGTCAAGCTTGCAGCTTCAATGGGCAGTCATTAACTACTAAGCTCCACCCAGTCATCTGAACTTGGAATTCCTGGATCTGGATTCAAGAAGCCTGTGACTTAGTTGGAGGAATCGGATTATGCTATCAGAAATTTATAAGGCCTTGTTTAAATAGCCAAGAGACACAATTTACCAGGACAATGGGGCATCGCGGGTGGTGGGGATGATTGTGGGTGGTGTTGTAACAGAAGATGCTAGAGAGAGAGAACTATGTCGGGCACTGCCATGGACTGAACAGCGTCCCCCGAATTCATATGTGCAAGCGTCATGCCACAGTGTGGCTGTACTGGGACACGTGGCCTTCACGGGAGTAATGAAGGCTCTCCAAAGTCATCAGGGGGGAGCCCTGATTCAATAGGATCAATTCTCCTACCAAGAGAGACAGGCCAGAGAGCTTATTCCCTCTCTCCCACTCTATGAGGACACAGTGAGAAGGTAGCTGTGTGCAAACCAGGAAGAGTGCTCTCACTAGAGACCCGTCCTTACAAACCTCCATCTGGGACTTCCAGACTCCAGAACTGTGAACAATACATTTCTGTTAACTTGAAGCCACACAGCTCATGGTACTTGAGATGGCAACCCAACCCAACCAAGACAGGAACCGAGGGCGGTCAGCTCCCCCAGAGAGGTAAAGGAGATGACGGTGTGTCAGGAGAAGGCAGACTAGACCCAGCCTGCCACCTCTTCTTGTCTAGCCTACGAACGAAGAATCATTTTACATTACATTTTACATTTTAAATGACTGGGGGGGGAGGAAGAATATTTTGTGACATATGAAAATGATGAAAACGATACGGAATTCGTATTTCAGTTCCCAGGGATAAAGTTTTATTGGAATACAAGCGCATTCACAGTGTTATACGTGATGACTTCTTTCACACTGTTACAAGGGAGCTGGGTTGTAGTGAAAGAGACTGGGTGGCCTAACCTAACTACTTACCAGCTCACCCTTTACAGGAAAAATGCGCCAACCTTTGGTCTAGATTGACACTTCTTAAAACTTTACTGGATGCATGTATCACCCGGGGGGTCTTGTCAAAATGCAGATTCTGACTCAATGTATCTGGTTGGAGCTTGAGTGTGTGCAGTTCCCACAAGCTCCAGGTGATGTTACTGCTACTGTATATGGACTATGACTTGGTCAGGAAGATCCAAAAATCCACTTTATCTAAGCTCCTGGTCTTGATTTAGAGGAACACCTTCCTTAATGATTGGGTTGCCTGGGTAATCAGCACCCACTACTAACAGACTTATCTTAGGATACACCTTAAAATTTAAAAACCAGTTCTAAACAGGGGATGGGTAGGACTAAAACAGAAAGGGAATCTCTGGTTTACACATGTTTTTTCTGAAAGCCAAAGTAACAAGCAAAATATGTCAAAACTGACCATTTGCTAATATTAATGTATGCGAATGTAATGATTTATTTTTCATTTGTATGTTTTCCTCTTGATAATTATTGTTTCATTATGTGTAAAATAGCTCTCGTTTCCTTTCTGTGTTATACCCACATCTCTTTTTTGAGGATGTGAAAAGAGGCCAATCTCTCTCTCTCTCTCACTGTCTCTCTCTCTCTTTTTTTAAGCTTTTAGAGTAAAACATCTAAAAGTAAATATTGAGATTTAAACTGATGAGAAACAGATTGGGTATTGCCTGTCAACGCCCCAAAGGCCACAAAATAAATGGTAAGGTAACAGCAGCCTCAGCTCATTAAAATGCAGCCTGTATTCACAGAGATTTCACATGCATGTCTTCCCCCCACTGTCTCCTTAACAGATGTCATCGAATCAGATCTACAGGCCAGAGAAATGAAGTGCAAATACCACCCCAGGAGCCACCGAGACCCAAGCTGCGGGCGTCCCAGCCTGTGAACCACACATGTGCAAGTGCGTGGGTGTAAATTCATCAGGCAGAAGCCCAACATGGCATCTGAATCAAAAGTAAAACCTGCAGGGATTTTGCTCTAACAACTTTTGGATGTTTTAGTATAGAGCATCTATTCAGGCCTCACAGAAAACTAGCTATGCGATTTTGTAAAATATACAGACAAATATACTGCATATTTCTACTAAGTGTCACCATTACAAATAATTAAGCTTTATTTTTTGTGGGTTTTGTTGATTTCTAACCCTTGATTGCTCAGTGCAGCACAAAATATATGAGTGTCATAAGTTACACAATTATTTTTGGCCTGTATTTATATTATCCATATCTTGTAGTGAAAAGGGTAAGGAATGAGAAAGAGGACTAAGGAGTGATGAGTTATTTCACTTCAAGCCAAAATAGAGGCTGGACTATAATCAAGATGAAGGATAATATTGCTATCCATTATGGAATCCTTACTATATACTATGTACATAGCATATTAAGGTGAGATAACATACATAAGGCATTTAATATAATAAAAGAAAGCAAACAATAAATATATTCTTCTTTAATCATCCTTATAAACGCAGGAAGGTCTATCTCTCCCCATGTTACAGATGGTGAAAGTGAAGTATAGAGAGAGACAGTACTTGGGCCAAGGTGGCACAGACGGTAAACTACTTAGCAAGGGCTGGAGGTCCCTGAGGCCAAAGCCACTGTCCGCAGCTGCTAGCAATGTTGTCCCAAGACAAGTCATACCCAAACTCCAGACAGCTAAGAAATAGCATTCAAAGCTTTAAAACTTCCCAACTCCACTCAATTGAAGGGTAAAACCCTTTGGGATGATTTAGTTTGTAAAATTGCATTGGTTTGCAATGTCTGCTTCTCAAACTAAGATGGAGTAGCCTGTGGCAAACCATAACTCCTGCCAAGACAAACTAGAAAAGCTAGAAAAATTACTAAAAAAAAAATTTTTTTTAAAGTATCAGATTTTTGCTAAAGCAATGAGAACTAACGAGGTCAAGATTTCAGAGAGAGGAACCCTTCAATAAAAGTGAACTGATATTCTATAGAAACATTTTCTTTAGATGCATTTGCCAATTCTCAGTGCAGAGAAAGAACCTAAGAATCCAAGATTTGCCTGGGCATAAGGCCTATTGGCAGGAAGAGAGAAACCAGTAGGTTTTCTGTGGTCTTACAGAGACAAAAATGGAGACTCGAATAACCAGGATGCCTCTGAGAAGTGGGAAAGAAGTCAGTTTGCTCCCCAAGATGTATGCCCAATTTTGAAGTTATATGGGAGGGTAAAGAGGTGATGACAAAGCCTCTATGGGGAGAATGGAGTTTCCTGACAGTCCTTGGCTGCCTAGGAGACAAGGATTAGAGCATGAAACCAATTAATGGGGTGGGGTGGGGGTAGAGGAAAAGCAGTGATCACATCAGCTCTTTGTTCAAAGCTTTGGAAGACTATACCCTAGAAACAAAATGAATGAGAGAAATTGCAACCTGGTCTGACTCAACTCAGTCCCTTATTGGGTTAAACTGATCATCTTCCACTTCATCTTTCTAGCAGAGAAAAAAGAGTAAACCTCTGGCTGGGAAGATAACAGAAGCTGAATAAACTTTATATATATATATATGCACACACACACACATACACACACACAGTATTTAGCATTCAACCAAGAGTGACTAAACAAGACAAGATACAGGACAGTATTTAAAAAGACAATAGAAATAGACCCACAGTGAGCAGGTATTTTCATTGGAAGTTCAAGAAAATATAGAACAAGCTAGAAAAAACATTAAAAGAATGGATAATTTCATCAGACAACTGGAATTTATTAAAAGAACCCAATGAAGCTGTTGGAATTATAAAACATAATAACTAATATTAAGAACCTAATAGGTAAGTTTATCAGCCAATTAGACACTGCAAAAAACAAGGTTCATAGAATAGAAAGTCAACAGAAAAATAGAAAAAAAATAGACTAGAAAGTCAACAGAATAGCTCAGTATTTTTTTTAAATAAAAAAATATAGAAAAAATGAGGAAGAGATGGTGGGATACAATATAAATATGTAACATCAGGTAGTTAGGATAGCATTGAGAGAGGAAATGGGGCGAAAGTAGTTTTTTTAAGACAATGTGTAAAGGTTCTTCAAACTGATTAAAGATTAACTCTCAGATTGAAAAAATCTCAGTGAACTTCAAGCAAGATAATACCAACACACACACACATAATTCCTCTCTCCCTCTTTCTCTCTCTTTCCCCCACAAAATTAGCCCACTTGCTGAAAGCCAAACCCATGAAAAACATTAAAAACGGAGAAAATAGACTTTTTTTCCCCAATAAACTTATAAATGACTTCTCAACAGAAATGACGGAAGCCAAAGAAACTAGCAGGTTCCCTAGAATTCTACACCCCACAAAAATATCCTTTGAACGTAAAGATGAAATAAACACATTTTCAAATAAACAAAAGCTGAGAGCCCGTTCCTCTGGCTGACAGCATGGAGACCACACGATGCCCAGAGTCACCATAACCAGCAGGAGTTTGTCGGAGCTCTCAGCCTTCCTGGACAATCTGGGAAGCTGCAGGTCCCAGGGTGGGTGGACGCCGTCAAGCTGGCCAAGCATAAAGAGCGTGCTCCTCACGATGAGAACTGGTTCTCTACGGGAGCTTCTCCAGCCCAACGTCAGTACCTCCAGGGCAGCACTGGGGTTGGCTACGTGACCAAGGTCTATGGGGGAAATCAGAGAAACGATGTCTTGCCCAGTCACCTCAGCAGAGGCTCCAAGAGCGTGTCCTGAAGGGTCCTCCAAGCCCCAGAGGGGCTGCATATGGTGGGAAAGGACCAAGATGGGGGCTGCAAACTGACACCTCAGGGACAGAGAGATCTGGACAGAATCGCATGACAGGTGGCAGCTGCCAACAAGAAGCATTGAAACAACTACTAGGTTAATAAATTTCCTTATTCCTTAAAATATACACACACACACACCCACACACACACACACAACTAAGAGTTTATCACTAGCAAAGCTGCACCAAAGAAAATTCTAAAGGAGTTCTTTAAGCAGAAGGAAACAAGGAAATGCCAGATGGAAAGAGAAAGGGTAGCTATATGGGTAACTATTTCAATGGCAATTAATGTCTTAATGGGCTTTAAGCATATTTAGAATTAAAACTCTTAACAAAAATCAGAGAACAGGAAGGGATAAGTACAATTAGAGTATTCAAAGACACTACCATTATCGATAGTAATAATTCAATTTTACAATCAAATTGTAATACAAATCGAGAAATGGAATTTGATGGCAATAAATCAAAGGCACATGTTGATGTCTCTTAGGGTGCCTACTAACAAAATAGTAAATGAATATATAACTAACAAGTTAATAGAGTGAAAAAAGTGTAATAGTTACAAAATGATTAATTTTACAAAGGCATGAAAGGAGAGGAAGGGCAATATAAAAATCATTGGGATCAATAGATAAAAAAAAAGACTGATATAAAGCCACGGATGTCAGTAATTAAGTTCCAACGGATTAAATATTCCAATTAAAAGGTTAAGATTACCATACTGGTTAAACATCAAGGACAGAGAAAGCTGGGAATGTTAAGGATGCAAAAAGACATACCATGCAAATATCACCAAAATAAGCTGGTAGGATTGTAATAACAGGAGCACTTTCAGATTTCCTTTTGAGGTGATCCTAGGAAAGTAAACTTATTCTAGAAAAGAAAATCGAACTTCCTATCTTCGTGTGGGTTTAAATTGTTCTTACGTTTTGTGTAATCAATGCTCTGTATTAAAAAATAAAGTGAGACAAGCAGAGATCCTGATATTTTCTTGGAGAAGATGAGTGAGCTTTGCAAGCTGGGAGGACAGCACCAAAGTGCCTGTGCTCCCAGGTTGCAGGGCTAGCCTCTGACCTTGACAGGAACTTGGAGGAAAAGTAGAGAAGCTGGAACCACCACATATCCTGACCACAGTCCAAAAAACCTCCTGAACTTTTGACAAACTTCATTTCCAGAAGTCAAACATTACAGCTTGGTTTATCTTTTAATCGAATACACTTTCCTACCTCTCTTTCCTTCCTTCCCTTCTTTCAAATCCTTCCTCTGTAATCAGCAAATTAATCTAACCTCTCAACCTCTTTGCCGACATGCCCCTCCACTTCAGGGCCTAACTGAACTCTAGCTCTTCGTGGTCACGCCCATGACAGCGTGTCATGATGATGACTTTGCAAATGGCCCCACTGCCTCGCCCCCTCTTCTTTTATAGAAGCTTGGGTCTGGCAGAAGCTTGGGTCTGGGTGTATGTACTCTCCCGTGTACCTCCCATCAATCTCACCTGGGCAGCTGAACATTCTGGAGAAAATCACACACACTGTCTGGCAACACTGCTCTGCTGTGGTAGCCTTAGTTTTTCAGTCATTATGATAAAGTATTATGTCTTGTCCTTTTCCCCCCATTAAACTTTCCCCGTATCTACCTTCTCCCTTATAGCTCTCTCATACTTCAGTGAGAAAAAAGAAATCATGCAATGTGAATTTTTCCATCTTCCAATGGTCCAAACAAGACTCAAACCTACCTGCAAAGACATCTCTCTTCTCCTCTCTTCCGGCTTCAATGCAGAAAATTATCTCTGCTTCTAAGACCAATCTGTCCATATACAGTCTGGACCCATCTTTTCCCCTCAAGGACCTGGAATGATTTTCCTCTTCTCTCCTGCATCATCAGGCTCTGACTCACTCATTAACCATTCTTATCAATATTTTTTTTTTACAGATTTTATTTCTTAATTTGACAGAGAGAGAGAGAGACAGCGAGAGAGGGAACACAAGCATGGGGAGTGAGAGAGGGAGAAGCAGGCTTCCTGATGATCAGGGAACCCATTGTGGGGCTTGATCCCAGGACTCTGGGATCATGACCTGAGCTGAAGGCAGCTGCTTAATGACTGAGCCACCCAGGTGCCCCTCCTATCAGTATTTTAAAACACTCTGATTCTCTTAAAACAAGTATTTTGTTTTTACAGCAACTTCTATACCTATGGTTACATTTCTCTGCTCCCCCCTCAATAGCTATCTACTTAATATCAACTCCCAAATGTTCACCAACTCTACTACCCCAAGATCCTCTGATTAAGAGAATCAAGATATTGTATTGTGAGATCTAATGAATGTTAATTTCCTACTCAAATTTTCAGAAATGTTTGTGCATTTCCCCACACCTTCATTTGTGAAATAATTTCTTCCTTTAGTTTGTTTTCTTTGTAAGTGAGTAAGAGAGAGAGAGAGAGTACACCAGCACAAGCTGGGTGGGGGAAGAGGCAGAAGGAGGGGGGGAGAAAGAGAGAGGGAGAGAGAGAATCTTAAGCATTTTCCATGCTCAGCATGGAGCCCAATGCCAGGTTTGATCACAAGACCCTGAGACCATGACCTGAGCAGAAATCAAGAGTCAGACATTTAACTGACTGAACCACCAGATGCCACCTTCCTTTGGTTTAAATACCACTATTCTCTCCTGCTTTTCATCCTGTTACTGACTAGTCCTCCTTCCCTTAACTTCTAATCACTGGTTTTCCCCAGAGCATGGTCTTAGGATGCTTCCTTCCTGTGGGCATATCCTGTCTACTGTCAAATTTACATCACCCTTAGACCAGTCCTCTGAGCCCCAGACAAATATCATCGCCTAAAGTTCTTGAAGGAACACAAAACATCCCATCCTTCACTAACCTATTCTTTCCCAGCCTTCCCCAAACTAATATACATCAACAATTGAAGCTCAGACAACTGCTTAGGTAGAAAACCTGTATATTCTCAGGTTTCCCTTTTCCCTTAGTCCCAACATGTTAATGTTTCAGTCATTTCTGTCCAGTCTACCTAAATATCTACAAATATTCATATTAATAACATTTATTAATATCAACAATTACTTAATAGATATTAATAAAGAAATATTCTATCTATGTATCTCCTGCCCATTCATTTCTCTGTCTTCATTGATACCACTACAGGTCTGGTCACCCTCTCATCTGCAGTATTGGAACAGCATTCCCACTGGTCTCTGCTTGAGATCATGTCACTATAATCCATTCTCTGCAAGTATCTGGAGAAACATCGTTCTTTAACTTTTTATTTTGAAATAATTACAGATTTAAGGAGGCTGCAAGAATAGTACACAGCGGGACACCTGGGTGGCTCAGTGGGTTAAAGCTTCTGCTTTCGGCTCAGGTCATGATCTCAGGGTCCTGGGATCGAGCCCCACATCGGGCTCTCTGCTCGGTAGGGGGCTTGCTTCCCCCTGCCTCTCTGCCTGCTTGTGATCTCTCTCTCTGTCAAATAAATAAATAAAATCTTAAAAAAAAAAAAAAAGAATAGTACACAGCAATTTTGATGTACCCTCCATGCAATTCCCCCCAGTGGTTACATCTTGCCATTTCTTCCCTACCTTGTTAAAAGCTCCTATTATAGCGATTAGCAAAATCAGGAAATTAACAACTGGACAATAAGTGTACACCGCACTCTGCCATTTGACCACATACACAGATTCAATTCAAGTAACAACTACTGCAGGGGAGAAATCTACTGAAAGTTAAAATGACCACACCACTCTTTCTGCTTAAAGTCCTTTAACAATTTTTCATTGTAGTTAAAGAAAAATCCAGACTCTTTGTCCTGGCCTATGTGGTCTGCTCCCCTCCCACTTCTCCACCTTTAATGCCTCTGGGTCCCTCACGTTCCGTG
The DNA here is from genome assembly GCA_028646535.1 of Procyon lotor. NCBI lineage: Eukaryota > Metazoa > Chordata > Mammalia > Carnivora > Procyonidae > Procyon > Procyon lotor. Next base: position 15,573,432 of record CM053616.1, read on the forward strand.
TTCCCACTTCACTATCCACTTTCCTTCATTTCCCCAAACAGGATGACCTTGCCCTTAACTCATCCCCTTTGTGCATGTTCTTCTCTTCATCTAAAGTACCCTTTCCCTAGCTCGAATATTACACACAGATTACCCTATCAAATATCTAAAGGATTTCCTTTCATGGATCAGACCAGGCTTTGCATGTTGGGTTTTTTTTTTTTTTTTCCGCATATTCACATCTGTATTTCTCCTCTGCCAGACTATAGGTTCCACTGGGAAGATAAAATATAGGTCATGATCATCTTCTATCCCTATTTCCTGGCATAGAGCCCTGAAATATAATATACAGCAGGTGCTGCAGCTAATGAATAATTGAATAAATAAGGTGGGATACAAAGAAAAGAGGAAAAGGAATTGGTGAAATAAAAACAAAATTCATGGTCTGCAAACATTCTGAGAGCCTTTGATGAAAGGCTCCATATAAGGTTGAAGAGGCGTTAAGTAGATCTGAAGTTGCTGGCCTCTGCTGTATGGCCCCCCTCCTGTGTGTATTTAATTCTAATTAATACTAATTGGGTTAAAATCTGCATCAAGGAGGAAATTTGTTGTTGTCGCATACAGCTCTCGAATATCAGGTCTGCAAGGCACAACTCTTCATTTCAACACAAACTTCTCTTTTTACGTTAGGAGCCACGAGGAAGCATCGGTCTGCTCCAGGAATATGATGTTTTCCCTGCCTTTCAAAATGGGGTGTGGTGCCCTTTCTGTCTCTAGCCCCCAATGTCAAATAGTTTCCTACTATATAAACCAAATATCAATGATGCCCAACTCCAAGATCTTAATAATAGTTATGGTAGACATCAAAGGAAAGAGGAAGATTAATAAAACAGAAGAATGTTCGTGGTTTGAAAACTTTGGAGAATCTCTGATGAAAGACCAGGGAACTGAGTGGAAAGAGCCCTTCACTGACAAGTAGGTGCTTGGTTTCTTGTTCAGGCTCTGTTCCCAGAGCAAGTAAGTAGCTGAGACCAGCTACTTTATCTATCATAGCTTCAGTTTTCTGGTCATTAAAGGAAAGGAAAAGACCCTTCAGGTTCATACACTGTATAAAGCACTTCTTCATCTAAAGTTGTATTCATAAGTTGTCATGTGAATAGGAAAACAAAAAGAAAGAGAAAGAAAAAAATTACACTGCCACCGTTGTCTAGTAACTGGTTTTTGAACAGGTGATCTCTTTTACATGAAGAAAACTTCCTATTTTCTTTGTTGCTGCACTGTAGCATGAGAGATGCCATTTTTTCCCTACCTTGTTAAAAGCTCCTATTACAGAAATTGCTAGATCTATTAGTAAATCTTAATTACCACTTCTTGTGCTGCTTTTAGCCTCTAGTGGGGCAAAATTGTCATGATTTATGCTTTACTAACAATGATATTTTTACATTAGTGAGCAATTAAAGAGCCCAAAGGCACTCCTGGGAACTTCAAAAAACTGTAGAAGGACTGCCATCATTTTGATTTATATCTGCTCTAATTGTATTTACAGAAAACTTATAAAGGAGGAATACTGTGTCAAAATGTTTATGGTGCTCACAGTAAATGTTTGTAAAAAGAGAAGAATTCATGCTCATGCTTCTCATTTGCCTGTAGAAGCATCATATAATGTTATAGAGAATGGACTCAGACAAAGTCACCTCAGGGTGATGATTGGTGTTGGGTCTTAGACATCTCGAGCCAGGCAACTCAGGTGGAAGGGATTTCACTGAAGGATGAAGCTTCTATATCTTGTGTGTCCTCCAGCAGGGTGACAGGTGAGCTTGATTTTAACATGAAGAGGGGAGTTGTGGGGAATTGCATTCCTTTACATTTAAAACAGCATGGAGACTTATAAACAAAAATATCCATTGTGAATGAGCTAAAAAGGCAAGTTCTTCTGCAAGCAGTGAATAGGATGAAGGCCAGGAATTATTGCTTCTTTTCTCTAAGATGCAGACTATTGGAAATCAATCCTTCTAATTCAACAGAAAGATTTACTCTTCACATTTTTGAGGTCTCACCATATAAGATTTATTTCTTTCCATCTTTATGTGTTTAGTTTTATTTTTCCTTCTGCAATCTTTCTGTTCTCTACATTTACCATCAAAATCTTATTTATTAGGCAGAAAAAAGTCTATATTTCATACAAGAATAATTGTAGAGAAAGCATATTGCACTAGAATATGTATCCTTTAATTTAAATGTTTTTGAGCTACCCGTATTTGACCAAAAGCTGATAGGAATCTAAACTCTATACTTTTCCTGGAGTCACAGAGCCTTCCCCCTAAGCAGCAGTGCCAGCATCATCTGGAGCTGGTGTGAATTCAGAATCCCTCCCAATCCTGGACCTACTGGATCAAGTTGGCATTTTAACCAGAGGATTCATGGGCACATTGATGTTTGTGAAAGCCTGTGATAGAAGGTTAGCAGAGGATGATGGGAAGTCAGTGTGTCTATCAGGAAATTTTAAACATGATACCACAAGGTCCACAGCTCTAGACAAAGATGGAAAAGAGGAAGATGAAGAAGAGGAAGAGGAGGAGGGGGTGAGGGGGAAAAGACAGGAGAAGAAAGAGGGAAAGAAAGGGGAAGAGAAAGAAGAGGGGGACAAAGGGTGAGGAGAGGAAGAAGAGAAGGAGGAGGACAGAGGTGACAATGGCTTTTTCAAATTATGTCTGAAAAGTCCTCCTTTCTAAATCTGCCCTACAATGAACCAAATCTCTAATACCAAATTTACACTGTCATCCTTTCCATTTGGGGCATGCAGAGAGCAGAAGGAACTTCTTTGACCTCAAGTTTCCTGGTTTGATAAAGCATCTTACACATGCCTCCCGCCTAGAAACAGCAATCTGTGGCAGGTGGCTTAACTGTAACTTGAAATTTTGCATTTAAATAACCAAGTCTCAGCATCTACAGGGTGAGACTTTTACAGCATTCCAGAATGAGCTCAGAGGGTCCCACAGATTAAGCAGCAGTCAGTGTCGGTTTGATGCCATTTCACATGAAGATTTCTAGAGAAATGGTAGAGCAGCCGTCAAATCTCATTTCACTTATGGATTCTCCTCTCTCTTTTCTACTGGAGGTTGTTCGACACTGATGCCAGTGTTAAACACAGGGAATATTCTCCTGCTCACTCGCTCAGCGTGTACTCCCACATCAGACACTATGCTAACGATTTACAAAAGCACATTAATACTAGAGGGACTGAGACAACCCACATGGACTTTGTTTCCACTTTCTTTTCAAGTACTGCTGCTTCAGGAAAGTTTGAGGTTTAAAATTTTCTAAGAAGAGGGGGACAATACCAGGTCGGTATTGAGGAGGGCATGTATTGCATGGAGCACTGGGTGTGGTGCATGAACAATAAATCTTGTAACACTGAAAAAATAAAATAAACATTTTTGGGGAAAAAAATTACATTTAACTGGCAATTTCTGTTAAAATCTCTATTAGGAATTACAAATAATTGCTGAATATTGGAGTATCTGAGGAAACGAAATTACCCAAAGTAGATCCTCATAAAATGAGAAACAATTCTAGAGAAAATGAGCTAGGTGGTGGACAAATGAAGAATAAATCCAAAACAGCCTCTTCTTTTTCTTTCATTTTAACGTTGTCTTTCTGTTTGTCCTTAAATCTGTAAAGATATACTGTCGATCAAGAACTAAAGAAATGTCTAGTTGGGATGAGGGCAATTGGTCATATGCCCATGCGACCAAATCTTTGCCATTGTCTCGATTTTTTTTTTCTTCTAGTTTTACTGAGATGTAATTGACATACATCCTTATATAAGTTTAATGTATACAGCATGATGGTCTGACTTATGTATTTTGTGAAATGATTACCACAAGTTTAGTTAGTGTCCATCACCTTATACAGATACAATAAAAAGAGAAAGAAAAAGAATTTTTTTCCTTGTGGTGAGAACTTTTAGGATTTACACTCTTAGTAACTTCCATGTATATCAATAGCAGCGTTAAGTATAGTCTTCATGTTGTACATCACATCCCTAGTACTTCTTTATATTATAAATGGATATTTGTACCTTCTGACCACCTTCATTCAGTTTCCCCTTTCCCTGTCCCCTATCTCTGGTAACAATAAATCTGATCTTTTCTTCTGTGAGTTTGTTTAGATTCCACATATAGTGAGATCACACAGTACTTGTCTTCCTCTGTCTCACTTATTTCACGTACCATAATGCCCTTAATGGCCATCCACGTTGCCACAAATGACATAATTTCCTCCTTTTTATGACTGAATGATAGTCCATTGTGTTTGTGTGTGTATATACTTTCTCCATTCCAGTTGCTTCCATATTTTGGCTATTGTAAATATGCTGCTATGAGCGTGGGGGAAGCAGGTGAGTTTTCATTTCTTCTGGACACATTCCCAGAAGTGGCACTGCTGGATCACATGGTAATTCTATTTTTAACCTCTTGAGAATCCTCCCTACTATTTTCCATTGTGACATCAGTTTACAATCCTACCAACAGGGCACAAAAGTTCCCTTTTCTCCACATTCTCACTAATATTTGGTGTCTCTTATCTTTTTTACATCATTTTATTCTAGTTAGTGATTAGGAGGCATTAAGAAAAGATCTCAGGCTCCTAAAAAACTGAGTATCTTAAAGACGACTCATATTCTGACCAGCCTTTTAATCAGGGCAAACGTTTATGCAATTGTCTAAGAGCTGCTACAGTGAGTCCGATGTTTCCTTTAATGTTTCTTCCCCTAATTAATTTAGTGCTTTTTATTATTTCAACATGTTTTTCATTACTGTTAATCACAACATCCCAGGGAGACAGAATGGGCAGACAATATTTTCTTCATTTTATAGACGAAGCACTTCTGGATACAGAGTGCTTTGATGAAACAGCAAGTACCACAATTCAGTTTAACAGGATTCTAACATGCTGCTTAATATTTAATACCAATTAGCCTTTCCAACTGCATCTACATTTTACAGTGTTGGGGTTCCCTGTAGATATCTTAGTTACTGGTTGTGATGCTACTGATTATTGCCATGGTTTGGCAAAGACTACTTAAACTCACTTGATATTTGGAAATTCTAGAGATAGGCATGTACCCAGTCCCTCCAGTCCCTCCAGGTATCACGAATGCTCCCAGTCCAGAGCATAGTATCTGGGAGCACTTTCAATACAGCTATTAATTCCTTTCTATCTAAAGGTTTCTGGGTGAATATATTTTATGCCCTTTCCTAGTTGTGTGTTCCAAATATAAAATATGAAACTACATCCTGCCTAAAAGAGTTTTTCTTGTTCCCACAGAGAACAATAGCATATGTCTCTACTGTTTAAGAGATAGTGAATAATTTACCAAATCAGAACATTCTGTAAAAGACACTGTTTTGCTTTGATGCTCTTGTGTAACTGCCACTGACTTTAATGAGAATTACACACATCTGTCATTGGGCAGAATCAACCCCATTATTTATTAAAGCTGAAACCCACCATTTTCCATAAAGCTTTCCTCTAGTCAATAATTAACAGATATAAGACTCCCAGATTTGTGGTGCATACTCTATCTTTCTGATGAGTAAAACATGGTGGTGAAAGAAAATGAGACAGGGAGAAATGTTCTTGGCCTGATAGTATTTTTCCTGGTTCCCAAAGCCACATAACTAGATTTTCCATCTTTGGTGATTTAAAGGGAAATGAATAGCATCAGTGATTGTTTGTTTCATTGCTACCACACAATCTGTTATGGTAACTAATATGAGTTTATTTGATTAGTTGGTATAAATCAACTGATTTGTATTTTGAAGGATCATCAGAAGGACATTATAAGGGCATGAGGTCCGGATGATTATCTTTGGGAACCAGTAAGCCTGAACTCCATCTTTGTAACTCAAATGCCTCATCAGTAGCCCAATTATATTGGCATCTACCGGAACTTATTGGAAACAGGACCCCACACAAGTCTACTAAATCAGAAACGCTGAGGTATCCCCTATTGTTGCTTTAACAAGCCTGCCAGGTGATTCTGATGCTCACCACAGTTCAACAACAACTGATCTAAACTATTACCTATAACCCTGCAAAATAATCACTATCTGAGAAAAGATGGGAAAGTAATATTAATATTCTCACATTTCTTCTTCTTTGTCATGGGCTTATGTATCATAAAATTATATTACTTTGTAATATACAGTATGTATTCAAATGAAAATTATCCATCCTAGTTTTGATTAATTGCATAGATCATATTTACTATTGAATTATCCTTTTTGGTTTGGAAAAAGAATGTTTTGCATGTTTAACTACTTTCTCTTTATGACATTTAAGCAATGTGTTCTGCCCTTCGGATTCCAATTATTTGTTATACCTTAATTTATTCTGGAATTTTCATTGAAATAAAATATACCAAATATTTTTGCTATTGCTATACTTGTGCTATTGTTTTCCTAATTTTCTATCATTATCCACTTCTCCTTTGTTAGCAAGAACTGTTAAAACAGTCTTTCTGAGTACAAATATTTCAGTATGAATGGATCCTGCTCATTTATTTACTCTGCCCCCCCCCCAAGTCTTCTGATACGCAACAAGAGTTGCTGATTGTTTTCCAGTACTTTGTAATGGGGACTGGGGGTGGGTAAAAGCTATTGGTGCCAGTACACAGCTAGAGAGTGCATAAAAATGTCTAATGATGCAATTTATCTGCTAGACTAAAATACATTCATGGGATGGAAGAAATAACTCTTTTAGTGCTGCATTCTCAGGACATTCTGCATTCAAACCTCCTGAAATTTTCTGTGGCAACATAGTCCATATTGCAATGATGGATAACTGATTTCCAACAGTGCTGTAAAGTGATTATTAATCCATAAGCATTTGCCTGCTGAGATATTCTATGGTTTTAAAAAAGTTAAGAACCATTTCCACACTGCTGGAGCTATTATAATCTTTTTGAAGCCTTCAATGTAGGACCTCCTGTCTGTTACCATATTTCTGTATTAATTTAAGCTGATTGCCAAGACTTCCTAGCACCATACAGTCTAGCTCCAGAACCACAGAAGAAACCACATGTCATGTTATGAAAGAGACTGTTACTGTGTTCATAAATACAATGAAGGTCACCATGTGAGACCTTCACGTTACAAATCTCAAAGGACAGAATAATAGAAGTATCACATTAAATCACGGATTTGCAGAGGCAGAAAGAACCTTTGACATCACCAAGACCAGTCAATTAAAAAATATGGGTGGATAGGTTGTGCTAGAAAACTTGATCTCCCAAAAAAACAATCAAACAACACAATCTTAGAAACTTAGCTGGAAAACAAACACAATTGGTTCCTCTGTTTGAAAGAAGAAGGGGTCAAAAGTCATCCTATTTCTCTCTAGATAAGAATGTAATGTTTTCAAAGTGTTGATATCCAATCCGGACAACTATTCCTAGACAAATTACGAATAATGTTTGTAAGTAGAATAAAGACAGACATGCAAAGTTTCACAAAATTTACCTCCATACACTTTTTCTCAAAAGCTATTGGGGAAAACATTCTCCAAACCAAGCTGAAGCAGTAAGATGAGAAAAGGAGAAAAGAATATAGTTAGTTGAATGGTGATCTCCTCTCAAAACCTACAAATGTGGCCTTATCTGGAAAAAAGTCTTTGCTGATGTAGGTAAGTTAAGGATCTTCAGATGAGGTCATCCTATATTTGGGGTGACCCTTAAATCCAGTAATATAAATCACCATTAAGAGAGAGGCAGAGAAAGGTAGATTTGGTGAGACACAGGGGAGAAGGCCATGTGAAGGAGGTATATGGAAATTATGTAATATCAAAGCAAAGCATGCCTGGGTCCACCAAGAACTGGAAGAAGTAAGCATCCTTTATCCCCAGAGCCTTCGGGAGGAGTGTGACCATGCCAATACCTTGATCTGGGGCTTCGTGCCTCCAAAACTGTAAAGTAATAAATGTCTGTTGTTTGGTTCTGCACAGAGCGTGGAGTTGGCTTGAGATTCTTTTCCTGCTCATTCTCTCTCGATAGATAGATAGATAAAAAGATGGCATTAACTGGTAACTTTCTAGTGTCAATAAATGTTTTAAAAGGTGCTTTAGACAATTGGCAGATACTCTGGGTTGAGTTAGTGACAATTACATAGATAATCCAGCAAATGAAAGGAATGGAAAAGTAAATAAGACTTACTAAAGGTCATAGGGGGTAAAGAATGAATACTGATCTAATCAAAATTATGATAAAGCTTTATTAGGAGGTTGAAGGATGGATGCAAGTGTGTGGGGCTATATGTATATGCAGGTGGCTGAGGGAGTGTGCTGGGGCAAAAATGGGGAATTTTCATTCCATAAAAATGAATCCCTAAACCTGAAAAATGAATAAATAGTGATATGATAGCAAATAGCAGAAGGATCATCTGAAAAACAGTTAACTCTGGTGGGAATAGCAATATGTTTTGTATTAATTTAATAAAATATTTAGTAGTTAATAAAATAAACCTAATTAAAATGAAGTAACTTTAACATTAGTCCTGTTATTTTATTGAACTTTAATTTTACTTAAACATTGATATTACTCATAATATTTTAGGTACTTTGCTCATTTATTCTTCAGCACAATCTTGTTGGGAAGGTATTCATTTTACTGATAAGGACCCTGAGGATAAATGGTCACACAATAGTGTCGGAACCAGATTTGGAAACAAAGAGGCATTTTTAGAGTTCCTACATTAACCTCACCATTTCTTATAAAAGAAAATATTAGAGGGGAGCTGGACATACTGTTTAACAAATGTAGAACTAGTAGACTTTAAAAGCTTTGTAAACATAAAATTTTGATTTAAAAAAATAACCACTGGCGGGGCACCTAGGTGGCTCAGTTAAGGGGTGCCACCTGGGTGGCAGTTAAGGGTCTGCCTTGAGCTCAGGTCATGATCTCAGGGTCCTAGGATAGAGCCCCGCATAGAGCTCCCTGCTCAGCGGGGAGTATGCTTCTCCATCTGCGCCACCTACTTGTGCTCTCTCTAATAAATAAATAAACATTTAAAAAAAAATAATCACTGGAAATACTTGATCAGAAGATAAAAGCTGCTGCTCTGCCTTGTGTGTGTGTGTGTGTGTGTGTGTGTGTGTGTGTGTGTGTGTGTTGACTCTGCCTAGGAATCAGAACAATCCGAGACTGGGAATGGGTAGTTTCCCATGGGAAAGGATGAACATTTCCCTGGTCAGATAAAGATAAAAACTCTGACCCACCCTCAGTTGTTCCAGGTATCAAATGGTAAAAAGTGGAAAGCACCACCTCCAGGACTGCCTGTGACAGGCAGAAGGTAGACAAAGGTGTGGACCCCCAAAAGAAGAAGGAGCTTGGGAAGTTCTTAGGAAGACAGGCTTGTAGCCACATGCACCAGACTGGCACACATCCTTACAGTATTTTCATTCTTGTGTCAACACTCCATTCCCATACATTGAACCAACACCTGTTTAATTCTAAGAAAGTTGAAGAATTTGAAGAAATTAATTTGCATGAAAATGAAGCAAAATATTTAAACCTCAGTATGTTTGCTTTCTCTAGTTGTGCCTAAGTTTACTTAAGAAAATTATCTCCATTCTATACAAAATGAGTAAATGAAGTATTCAAAGACATCTTCATTAAAGGTAATAGATTTTTAATTTAACCTCTAAAATGATATATTGTGATAGAGATTTTTGAAAAAACAATAAATTGCTCTCAGTAATCTTAACAAGATTTTTCTATTTGATCTACTCAAAACAGGTAAATGAAAAGGAAGTCTAGGGTCTAGAAACAAGAATTTAAAAATATATATATTTGGTGGTAATTACAAACCCTAAATACCGCAGTGAATTGGCTAATTTGGTTGAACAAAGCCAAAATCCAAATAAAATTAAATTACGTCAGCTTCAAACACTAGACTCCTTAAATGCTAAAATGTAAGTTTAGCAAACACACTCTCCTCATACATATGGACCTTTCCTGTATTTTTAATAATTGTGATAGTTAATGATTATTTATCAAAAACAGGCTCTAAATTTCAGACTTTAGAGCAACCTAATTGCTCTAAAAATATGCTGACTCATTCCCCTTGCACAACAAGCTTATGACATTGGTATTATTAATATCATCACTGTTTTATAGAAAGTGCCATGGAGAGATCAACTGGGACTATCAACTTGAGTTGACAGCTCTAAAACCCAGGGTCTCCAACACTGCATTCTTGAGGGGTAGTTTTGCTTAATAATTTAAGAAGTTGGACCTCATAAGACCTTCTTCACTGAAGAAAATGCATGACCAAGGGACATATGCTGGACATTCACAGCTCTACTCATTGTCTCACTTTAATAATTTCAAGAAACATGAGAAGAATCCTCATTTTAAGCCAGTAAATTATTATAATAGATCAATAACTAAAGTATTCATGTTTATTTCAATTTAATAAATTAGTCAGTGGTTGGTTTTTCTTTTGTTTTGTTTTTAGTTTGTTTTATTTTGTTTTCTAGAGTATTAGGCTGATGTAATATTACATATGAAGATGGTAGAACAGACTGAGGAAGTCTTTTAAATTTAGGCTAACCCAGATCCCAATCTCAGTTCTTATAGTCACTTGGAGCAATTTTCTTGACTGCTAGGTCTTGGAGTTAATAATAACCTTGACTGTGCTGTGAAGAGAACTATGTAGAATGAGTAGCAGAGAGTTCATCCTCCATATATGTTAGCATCCTCTATGACTGGCAGGGTCTATTAAAAGTGTATGGTTTGCTACCAATCAAGAGATTGCACATGCACAAGCCAGAGGTCTTCAGAGATTTACTTTAGCATGGAAAGTCTTCATTTTCTTCATTGATTTCCTTCATATTCTAGCCATGTTGATACAGAAAAGATCAAATTTAACAGAAAATGTTGTCTGCATTTGTCTGCAAATTATACTTGAATGGATTAGCTAACAACCATAATTTTGGAATCAAAGAATGTGAAGAAGAGGGGCCTCTTGAAATAAAACTCACTCAGAATGAGAAAGAGAAGGGGCCGGGGGGAGGCAGGGAGACTGGTGCACAATAACGATTTTACAGATGTACTAGTAGCTTTCATTGCCTGGATACATCCCTAGAACGACACCTAAATAAACTCTAGGCTATAGATGAACATTTCAAGTTAAGACCAAGGGACTAAGAACAAAATGATCCCATAGGGCTTAGATTCTGCAAGATGATGAAATGGGTTGTGGTGGTAAGTAACTTTTTTAATACAAGGCAGTAACAGAAAAGTTCACCCTAGAAACACAGCTTGAGAGTAAAGACTAAATCCATCCTCCTAAGGAAAGATACTCAATATATTAAAAAATAAGGATTATTGGACCTTCGTGATGAGTCAGTTGCTGGGCTAAGCATTGTGCGTATTGGTACATATCATTTAAACCTTGTGAACTGTTCTACGAGGTAGTAACTATCGTCCCTACCATTTTAATATAAGGAACAAAAGTCAAGTAACTTGCTCAATGACAGCACCTGTTAGATGGCAAAGCTTGAACTTTTTAGTAATCCAACACCAGGGGCAACAAGCTCCCCTCCCGCACTAGCTGGGCTGTATCTCAATGGACCCTGTATTACCTACATTTCCTAGCACGATGCCTTCCTTACACATAATAAGAGTCCAGTAAATGTCGACTATTTCTCTTACAGTTAAAGACATTGGCTATTTCTGTGAAAAGGCACGCACGAGAGGATTACCTCTTTAAATCATGATTAGGCATAAGCCCTTCAGCAGGGATTCATTTATCAGATTAACCTAGCAGAAAACATGGATCTGAGAGTCTAGGATAAATGAAAAGGCAAATTTGATACAAGAGAGGAAGAAAGATAATGTTCATAATTGTGGGGCACAATTATGGGATACCAGCTACCCTTTGACATCCAGTAAGGAAGACGGTAATTTAGATGGGATAAAGGATGCTAACCCTCCACCTCTCCTTCATGTTCCTGTAGGGTGACTATCCCTCGGTTATAGGGTGCACCACACCCCAACCCTGTCAGAATCCAACTCTCTCATGATTTTGGAAATGGAGTCCCCCACAATCAAGTCCATTCATCTCCAGAAGATGAGAATTTAAGATAACATAAAGCACAAAGTGTCAGCCACCCTGTCTCTATACAACATGGTGTCATATGCTGATCTGCATGCGAGGATGAAGGTAACCTGCTGAGAGAGCCAGAGAATGAAAATCCCAGAGTCACACAAATACCTGGTCCTAGTTCCTGAGACCAAGGTGTTGCTGATCTTCCCACGGCTTGGTGTTCCTCACACTGCCTGGGATACCACTGGCTCTTAAGTCTGCCATTTTTTTTTACACTAGTTAAAAATGGGCTTTGGTCACATACAACTAAAACAGAGAAGCAAATCTTCAGAAAAGCACGCTTCTACCTTGTTCCCTGTTGTTCCTCCCAAGGCACTCACAAGGGATACTTTTTACATGATTCTGATGCTTTTTTTCTTTTTGATATCGGTTAGCCTATATTGACTACTACAGGAAGTGACTTATCCAAAGTCACACAGCTAATTAGAAGCAGTACTGGGACTAGGATGGAAATCTTCTTGTTCATTCAATGCAATCTCCCCAAGACACTACATAATTTGTAACAAATGTGTAAAGGTGAAAGGGGGTAATTAAACTTTTCTTACCTTCTAAATGAATGCTTTTGACTAAGCCAGTATGCTTAAAAGGCATGGTATTACATGACAAATTATACAAATGAAAAACTCACCATAACGTTAAGTGAGTAAAGGAAAAACCGTTGCCTTCGGCTCAGATAGCATTTCACATCAGGGTAATTAAACACTCACGCAAACATACAAACACATACATATCCCTAAACAATCACAAATCTAAATCTGAGGTTTATTATGCCAACAAGCCAGATGATTTGAAATAAAACTTCAAATGGATTCTGTCAGAAATGAAAAAGAACAAAGGGAAAAGAGACAATATGGCTACATTTATGGAATATAAAATATGATTTAAGCCCTCAGGTGCTGAAGCTACAAGTACCTTATTTTTAGCCTTGAAACTCACGTCGCAGAGAGTCTGATTTTCATTGAGCTCCTGCCATAGGTTAGGAAGCTAACTTTAATGAGATTGCTGGCTTGTATCTACCTCTAGAGCTTTGCTTCAGTTGTTTGAGGATTCAAACGCTTCAAGAGGGTATCAAAGTCCTTTCCCAAACGGTGCATGCAGTCGTTATCAGGAAAAGAACTCCTCTTCTTGGTGAAATTGTTGCAAATGATTTTTGGTGAAGTATAGAAGGCAACAGAAGACAAAGGAGGGTGGAAATGAAGACAATGGGGATGTAAACCCTGACATCAAGATCGAAGTTGTCGTAATAGTTGCAAATCATCTCTCTGGCTAGACAAAAATGTTGTTTTCAGAAATTCAAAATTATTACCTTAAATTAATAGGTATACTTTGTTATACAAACCTTTCCTTAATCCTGATCACCCCCTTTTCTCTACTTCCCTCTTCTACAATCCCCACAACCACAAAGCTCACAAAGGCCAAGTAATCTCTCCTGATGGCAGAAACAGCAAAACCCTTTCTTGGGGAGGTGGGAGAGAGGAGATGCTGATAAGCACTCCCTCCTCCTCTGAGTAAGTGAAACCTGTCCCACCTCTGTCCTCACCCCCACAGACAAAACCACTTGGCTTGCACCTTTCTATACGATCGACCCCCCCTTCCTTTTTTCCTGTTTCAAAGCATAAAAGTAATTTAATGCCCAGCAATAAATACTACATTTTTTTTTACCTTGACAGAAAGCAGGAATGATACAGGGGTTTAACAGCATTATTTATTATCCACCTCGGACACATTATTTTCTGGCACCATTGGAGCTTTGTATTCATTTTCTGACAAGCAGTTATTTTCATATTAACTTTACCCTGATGGCACCTACTGAATTTGAGTGTTTTTAGATCATATTCTATTTTCCATGTGGATGTCAGTGGAAAGAAGACCTGAAAAGATCCCCATAAAGTTGTTCAAGTATTACCTATCTCTGGACATGAAGAAAGTACAGTGTAGACAAGTGAGATATTTCCTGGGTTTCTACCCAGAATTTCTATGTTTAGACATCAGCCTGTTGTCAATATGAGGATGTGCAATTGACACCAGGATGACCAAAACCACCATCAGTTCTTAGGATTTGTCCATATTTTCTAACTCAAATCAAAGAAATAAAGTCTAAAGAATAACTACTATCAGAGGCATAACTCACTTTCCTTAACTGCAGACAGACACCATTCAGGGACTGAGAAGAATTATGAAGATCACATAGTGAAACCCATTAAGCAACAAAGTCAAGATAACCAGTTTGGGTCTCCCATATTATTATTCCCCATAAAACAGTCAGAAAGTCATGCCCTTGTCTCTCTGACATGGGCAAGTACCATGAGTGAGGGGAAGAGCCAAATGAAACAGGTAGAGATCGGAGTCAATTTTCTGGGTCTGTTGCTATCGAGCTGTGTCATCCTGGAGAATTTACTTCACTTCTCTAGGCTTCTGTTTTTTACCTAGGAAATTCTGCATCCTTACAAGAATGGCTGTTCAGAAGGGAGGCTGTGACCCCCTGCAGCTGCAGGGACAGGTGGAGTCAGCTTCTGTGAACTCAGGGGGTGACAGAAGCTGGCACACCAGAGGGAGCAAAGCCCAGGTCTAGGGACCATGTGCCCTGATGTTAAAATCCATTACTGTCTCAAACCAGAAGCCTTAATCTTGACAGGCTTGAAATCAACAAATGAGACTTGGAGGAGGCAAAGAGGAAGCGTGGAAAGTTGGTTAATTTGGAATCGTGGACTTTTTCCTTGTATCCCTCTGTTACTGAATCTCACAAGCCTCCTACCTTCACCACCAATGCTGGCCTCCTTCTCCTTCTCCTTCCACTCCCCCGACCTTTTTAAACAAGTATGATAATGCTGTGTGAATTGTCTTCCCCCCCTTCTCATAAGCCTATTAGAATTTAAGGATGGAAAGTCGAAGTTATTTTCTCCTGCTTAAGTTGTTCCTGGGGCTTAAGCCTGGGATGCAGTTGTCAACCTTCCTGAAGGCTGAACATGATTAATCCTAAAAGACCTTAGAGATCCAGGCAAGTTTTCAGCAGCATTATATCAACTGATTAAAAAAAAAAAAAAAAAAAAAGCTCAGTTCAGGTCACTGCTGAGTCTGAGAAGTACATCAGAAGGTGGAAGGGGCTCTGTTAGAACCTCCTGCACACTCACCATTTCAAGAGGAATCGATGGGAAGCACTGAGGCCGTGGTCGGAATGACTCTGCTGAGGAATAAAACAAAGGCCCTAGAGGAAGACAAGCGGCCTTGACTTGAACATGGAGAAAGGAGAGGTATTATGGGAGATGTCCGTGTACTTATTAAATCTAGCATCTGGGATGAACTTCAGAGACCACGGCTGCCAGCCAAATATTTAGAATCCTAGAGTTTTAACTAAAGCAGCAGGATCGAGGCCACGTGGCCCTGCTCTTCCTCTAAATGGTGAGCTGCCTGAGAGCCAGGCATGAATAGCTGGTGACTTTAGGCAACCACAGGCTTGGAAGTGGGGTCTAGGGCCCCCATGTGCTGAAAGTCCAGATGAGTTCTTTCCACGAAACCATGAGTCCCTCACCATCAGAGCAGAAATCGGCTTCTAAAAAGAACCAAACCATACAATGGATCATATTTTCGAATAGCAGGTGACTTTGAAAATAACTCAAGTATTTCAAAACATTGTCTCATCTGTAGCAAGTTTTCCCAAAGAATAATTTCAAAAACATAGCTTTCGGTTGTGATCTGTAAGCTTTCCTGATGTGGACAGGAATGGCTGACATCCTTTTATTTTAGAAGAGGGGCCTGAGGTTCAAGCAAACAATTCATCCAGTCAGGAGGGTTCTATTCCTTTGTAACACTTTCTACCACAGGAGCCTCTGTGCTCACCTGTGATCACCTCCTTCCTCTGTCCATCTATGGTTTGTCAAACACCATCTCCGACTCACAGCTTTATAGTAACCTGTGATGATGGGCTGCAAACTTGAACCTGATCCTACCCTCCCAAACTGAGGCCATTCACACAACTATTAATGTCAAGTTACCCAGAGAATCCTCCTATCTCTTAAAAATGGTAATCCATGCGATAACAAATTCATTTAGCATCAGGTTAACAGGATCCAGAGCCCAGACTAGAATTCAGTAGCGGGCTTCTAATTTGACTGTCTAGATTTATCCACCAAGTTCAGTCCACTGAATCAGCAATACTGAAGTTGCATTTCACAAATCTCTAGAGATATCATGTGTAAGAGAGTCCCTGACACTTTGGGACATCCCAAGAGATCCTTTGACATGTTACATGGTAACTGCTTCTGCAGATGAGTGTGGGAAAATACATATATTTTTTTCCATCATGTCTTCCCTATTGTCATTAAGCGGTGCTATAATTGAATAGCCATAGCGTCTGGGTTGTAAGCTATGATATATACAGTCATACTATCTCTATTTTTGGACCTAAGAGCTTCCTAATTACTTCTGTTCATCTAGACCCCAAACAAAAGAATAAGTCCAATTAGCTGTGCCTGAAATTCTAAATATTATTTGTTCCTTTGGCTTAGGGTCCTACATGGTCCATGGTCCTTAGAAATAAAAATATGTTAACAGAGAAATACAATAGATTAAGTTTCAGATGATTCTTGTGTTTTGAAAGCGAATCACACCTTATTCATCTTCATATCTCATAGAAACTAGGACAAAGTAGGTGTACAGTTAGTGTCAGTGAAATAAATGGAAGGGATAAGTCTACTCCCACAATAACAGTGTATATATGTTCATCAAATTCACTTTGATTAGCCAAGCAGATCATTGAAAGTAAAGGTGCTAAGAGAAATCATTTCTGAAGGGACTGAAGAGTGATAGAAATCGTGCCCCCTAAAGGAGAAGTCAGGTGAGTGCAGGTGGTGGGGCTGAACAGAGCAGGCAGCTGAGGTCCCAAGACTAGGGACTGTAGGGATAAAGGAATAAGACAGCAAAGAGTTTTGTCCAGGAAAGTAAAAAGATTTTCATGCTACCTCTGACTTACTTCACCATACTGTAAAAGACTCCTTAAGGAGTGTGCTTGTGATGAGCACCTGGTGATTTAACGGATTGAGTCACTTTATTGTATACCTGAAGTTAATATTATATAATAAGTTAACTAACCGGAATTTAAATAAAAACTTGGAAAAAAAGACCCCCTTTAAAAGACCTCATGAAAAAGACTATCACACCTTGCATAAAAATCTCTTACAGATTTTCTTCCGGACAGCATAGTATGAATTCAGGAAAGCGTGTGGGTGACAGTCTAGTTAATAAAGACTTCGGGATACTTTGTGTAACTCTGCTTCAGTCTGGTAGCTCCAGTCTGGCAGGAAGGCCTCCAAAGGGCCTGGGAAAGACCCTGCCCTCCCTTGCTGCTGTCTCAGGGAGCAATGAGGTCATCCTTCTGCAGTGAAAACTGACTTCATTATTGCAGACTTCTTTTCGTTTCTCTGCCCTTCATGTAAGACAGAACTGCAAACATTTCCATATGAGAGAAACAATAATGAAAATTCAAGGTTCAGCAAGGTCGTACAAGGTATTCCAAAACCTTTGAGAAAGCCTATTTTTCATTAGTCCTTTCCATGATTAAAAAAGGCTCTGTAGGGCTCATCTGATTGCAGGGCTTAGAAGGACCCATGAGACTCTGTGTGTTCTTGGTCATTATTCTGATACATATTTACCTCAGGTTAGCTTCCATTTAGCTCTAATTTCCTCTCCCTCTTGCATGACTTTGGGCTTAGAAATATATTTCAAGTTCCTGCCATAACCAGAACAAGGTGCCGCTGAAGTGAATTTCTTCAGAGTAATTCCCATTGTTGTTTTTGCTTGGATTTACCCAAGTCCATAGCATACAATCTTTTGCAGATGACTTGTTTGGTCTAATCAAGATGGTGAAGCATAAGTGAAAACCCTCTGTAATGATACCCACTGATTAAAAAAAAAAAAAAAGGTCTACATGTGCATGCTCTCTTTTATACATCAAGGAAGGAATTAGGCAGTGAGGGAGCCTGCATCTATTTTCAGGATGTGAATGGTTATTAGAGTAGAATCCTTGGAACCCGCTGGCCCAGAAAAAGACTTCAGGATTGCTTCAGCACATGGAGGTCAGCGCTAGGTAGAGATTCTTCTTTTTAAGTGTCTTATGGCAGATTCTGCTTATTTGTTACTATAAATGGACAGTTCTTTAACTTTTACTGTGTTTGTGACACAAAATTAGATTTGAAGGTTAGAGCCGCTGCCCTCCAGGAGATCAGCATCTAATTCTAGAGACAATAAGTGTGATAAAAGGATCAACAGATGATTCATAGCTTTATATTGTTTTAAAGCTGTCGGGGAATATGATATTTTGTTTTCCGCTGGGGAATGTTTATGTCGTGTGCTGAGATGTAGCAAACACCAAGGGACACTTGTACAGGAAATCACTGGGGTTCCTGACTTAAGTATTTGGAAGTCTCCCATTTGCGGAGTGCTTGGAAACCCTTCAAATGAAATGTTTTCTCTCCTGTAACTCTATAATTTAACTCCTGCCTTTCTGTAGGCATTATTCCAGTGTAACTGTCCTCATCAATCCCAGGACATACTGACTACTTTAAGAAACTTAGAGTCCCTTCTTTGGTGTTGCCAGTGATTTGAAAGTCAGATAGAAAAATCGAGAATACTGAAAAACAAGTTGGATGCCATCAGGTATATTCTAGGTCTTTTAAGAAATGTGTTCACAATTTATAACCTCTTTAAATTCTCTAGAACCCAGTTCTAGAGAAGGGGAAGCTACTTGCAGTCCTGCTGGAAATCTTCTACGTTTGCACATATTTGCCTATGTCCCCAATAGACCTACCTGCAGCAGACCCAGAAGCAGTGGTAGGAGAATCAGGTCTGTTTCTAAAAGTGCCAAAGACCATCAGATCCCTGATTATATTCTGCCTCTTATACACAACTTTTGACCATCTTTCCAGCATTGTATACATGTCCCTAAATCTTTTTCTGTTTCTGCAGAAACACACATTTGACTAGCTGTGACAGAGACAATGCCATGTAATCATCAAATCCCTTTTCTTTTCCCTCCTGAACACCTGACCAGGCACTTCTGAATTACCTGGGGCCATGTGACTGAATCCTATTCAAAGAATGTCAGTAAATGTATTATGCGCCACTCCCAGGCCTCTCTCCAAAAAATCTCCTATGTGACGTCCACCTGCTCCTTCACCCCTCATGTGCCAGCTGGAGAGGGGGCTGATGGAAGGCTGTGAGGCTCAAGTTAAGCACGGCCATAGGAAGACGCCAGGGAACATTAAGAGACACCCACTGCCTCATATCTGACTATAACATGAGAGATTTAAAACTTTTTCTGCATTCATTAAACCACTGAGATTTTGCTTGTTAATAGCATTTAGCACACCCTGGTTAACACAACTACCTAAGTCAGAGGAGCATCCAACCAAAGGTAAAATTTCAGCATTTTTGTCAAACCTAATTTTTTCCATAATTATCAATGTTTATAAGACTTGTACTTCTTACTTGCAATGTAAGTATCAGTCTCCCATTTTCCACTCGTTCGGGTAAAGTATAAAATAAAGTAAGTATATCTTAATATTCAGATAATTGGATAAACATGTCTCTATATGCAAAGGTGGTCACGTTGCCCAAACTAAACTTGGCAAATAGCAACATCATTAGCAGAGGACTTCAAAACACTTTTCCAATGATGAGCAAAAGTCTAAAGCCAGCACATAGTAGGTCTCTTATGGTTGTCAATTTACAAAAATGGAGGTTGTCAAAAATTAACTATAAAAAACCATGAACTACTTGTACTGATTATACGTATAGCCCTAAAATAAGGAGGGGAGCAATTAAATAAGTAAACACTTTACTATTAAAATTATATTTTGAAAAAAAAAATAAAAACTGGGGTGCCTGGGTGGCTCAGTTACGAACCCAACTCTTGATCCCAGCTCAGGTTATGATTTCAGACTTAAGCCCTATGTTCGACTCCATACTGAGAATGGAACTTACTGAAACAAACAAACAATACAAAACAAAACAATAAAGCTAACAAAAGTTTAATGTAGAATATCTATGAGTCTTGAAATAGACATATAAACTGCAATCATGGGAGAATAAGATAATTGGAAGGACATTATGGTCCTCTGAGGGTTAGCTCAGTCCAACTCTACTACTGTTTAAGTCTCTTGGCTCCTTCCCATGGCAATGGTTGGTTGGGATGGTAATTTTGCATCTGTTTTATTAATGTAAATGTTTACATTGCTAAACATATTAATTATTAATAAGACTTCAAATTGGCCATTAAGAAATTGATGAGAAATTTGACCAAAGAAATTAACGAGAAACAAATCCTACCATTAACTTCAAGCTTTCCTTGAAGGCACTGGATGAGTTTGGTCAATGAAACTGATTTCAGAAACTAATAAGAATTAGCAATTAAATGTTTCCAAGAGCCCAGAAAAATAATCCATTGTATCTGAAAGACTCAATTGAGATTTATTCCACCTTTGTCTTTGTTTCTGCTCTATCTTGTCCTTCACTATAATGAATGTTTTTGAGGAACAATTTTTTTTTTAAAGATTTTATTTATTTATTTGACACGGAGAGGAGAGAGATCACAAGTAGGCAGAGAGGCAGGCAGAGAGAGAGGGGGAAGCAGGCTCCCTGCTGAGCGGAGAGCCTGATGCAGAGCTCGATCCCAGGACCCTGGGATCATGACCTGAGCTGAAGGCAGAGGCTTAATCCACTGAGCCACCCAGGTGCCCCTGAGGAACAATTTTTATAGTCACTACATTATCTCAATTCTCCATATAAATTCTATGTGGCCAAGTACTCCTGGGCTGTATCCTCTGTGTACTTCTTTTACAACACAGATAGTTTCATCTTGTCATGAGATGATCGTTTCATAGTTTACATGCCCATCTCCTCCAATAGACTGAGAGCTACTCTAAGGATGAGATCTTGGCTTACTCATATGCACCCAGAGTCTGGCATAGAGTTGGGGTTCAAAAATCTTTATTGGAAAAAATATCTTTGTTGAATGAATGAGTATTACTATGTTTCTGTATTGATTTATGATTAATATCCACATATATAAAATTCTCAAAGGAATAAAGCTCATCATTCAGAATCTACTCTATAGGAACTGTTTTTAAAACACTCCCAACAGCAATAGAACCACAGAAACTAAATTAGATTATGGGCTCAAGCTCAAGTTACCTACCTTTGAAATTCTAGCTCCATCCTTCACTACCTGTGTAATCTTGGACAAGATGACCGGTGGTCTCCAAGCCTCTGTTTTCTTATCTCCAGAATGAGGAAAATAATAAAGGCAACTCACAGCAGCTTTTACAAATGTATGTAAAGTGCTTAGCTGAGTGCTTGGCACAGAGTAAGCATTCAGTAAATGCCGACACATTTTCTTTTTATTGTGGAAACTCAGAAAGCTCACTGTATAGTGTGTTCTTATTTGAAACCTGCTGACGGTGAAATGTAGTCTCACTTCAGCCTAAGTTATGGAGGAGAAATGTCATCACTGAATTCTATAAAGCTAATATTGCTTCACAGCAAGATAAATACCAGGATCTCAATCAAGGTCAACAAATCTTTTGAGAGGTACAGAATATGGCATCTGTGCACAAGAGGCAGAAATAAATCAGAACCAATGATTCTTAAACTGCTTCCATGAAACATCTCCTGAACAGATATACCCTGAATAGTCTACTCCCCCAGACAATTAAGAAGATGAGATGGTAGGAGAGGCCCCCATAAGGCTAACTGTTCTCTGAAGTTTCCTGATTTACAAGCTTATGTGAATTTTCATATCATGTCCATGGTTGATCTAACACAAAAATAATAGAGTTATTAGGAAACTGATAGGTGTATTATCTAGTGTCTTCTTAGCACCCTACTGCATATCAATAATTCAGGAGCATGGAGCATGGCTGGGCGTGGGGTCTATAAAGCAGGGGAGCTCTATCAAAGGTTTGGAATTCAGAGACAGACTTGGAACCAGCCATGCAACCCAGCATCTCAAGAGCTGTTTTTATTGAGTCCAGCTATGAAACTACCTGAATCAAATACTAAGAAAAGAAAATTCAATAATTATTCTGGTAATGCAACTTATCAACCAGCACTGAACTAATTTTCATCAAAACCCAGTTCAATGGGTTTGAAGAGGCAAGCACGCTTTTATCATTTGTAAAATGAGTATGATCATAGCTGTTTCATCTGGGCCCCCATGATAATTAACAGAAATCCTGCCCCGTTAAGTACAGGAGGAACTATAGCAATTCAAGCTGGTGACGGGGGGAGGGGTTACTGTCTTTATTGAGACCACTCTTGTGGTGGCAGATTCTAGGCTAGACATTTTCAGCATTTAACTAAAGAAAGAGTTAAAGGGACATACACATTCCCCTTTTCAAGAAATACCTTGAACAATGGGGCTGGCGATTTAAAGGGCTAGGCTATTGGCTTAAACCTGAATAGAGCCACTCGAGGCAAAAGGCCTTCAACAGATGCTCCTTTGTCAGGATGAGGGGCCACAGCCTCTATTTCAGATCCGTTGTGATACCCGAGTCCCTGAGGGCATCTCCACAAAACTTTAGGCCTCCCAGTGACATGAGGTGGCTATTGTGCCTCTAATGACTGTGAGACTCAGGAAATAAAGAGCAGTGGGGAGCATGGGCCTACTTGCTGTGAAGTATTCCTCGGCTTAGACACAAGGAAATTTATTGAAGAGAAACAGGGAGAAAAAGTCAGCAACAGATGTGTGTTCCTTGGCTGAGAGTTACCTCCACCAGTCCCCCTCATCTTGAGGAATCCTCTACCCCACCACCAACTTCTGGGAAATAAACTGTTTCTCAAAGGCAGATGAATTTCAAGTATTTAGCAATTTCTAGTACTTACGTGGCAAGTGAGGGAGGCCAATGTTATTCAAAAGCTTAGTAGAATGGATCTAAATGGAGTGACCAGCTTGTACAGGGGTGCCCGGAACTTCCCTTGGTGTTCGCTGAAGCAAACTGTCCCTGATAAAACCCGGGCAGTTGGTCTTCTCACTCCTAAACAGCTGCTTATTGTCAAATTAACGTCCAGACCAAGGATTACCTCTTTTCAAAGTCTACAGATTTCTAGGCATTCACCTGAAGTGATTAAGAGACAAAAGATACCAACAAACACATGAGCCTCCTTCCATCACGACTGCCTCCCCCCCAAATCAGTGGTGGCACAGACAGGAGTTCTGTGGCTCGAGGAAAGAGCCGTTTTACACTGCAACCTGAAGTATAAGACATGGTGTCTCCATGGGGAGCATTCAGCAAAAACAACAAAACAAAACAGGCAGAGCCAATGCCTGCAGAAAGTCCCCCTCTGGCTTCACACCGTCTACTCTCTCAAGCTCAAGTTGAAAGTGATGTTTTTGTGTTCAAAGTTTTAGGAATGCCAGGACACATCTGAGTCCCTGCTGGTGCCGGGAAATCTACATTTTCACCTGTTGAATGTGTAAAGTAGATAATTGCAAATTAAAAATCACCACTTCATGTCATTTTCCATGCTCAGTGCAGATTTGATGGGCAACTCAGCCATCCTGGGCTCCTAATGAATACGATTGCTTAATTCTATCAAACCCAGCTCTTCACACTGAGAGCTTAGTTACACCTCTTCTATTAAAATTTATCTACTGCTGACATCTGAATACCTTTCTTAAGGACACGGGGGACTAAAGCACACACTTTAGATCCTAAGCTCAGAAGTTTGGGTGTTCTGATTCCATGCCCAGCTACATGGCTTCTGATAAATTACTCTACCTACCAGTACCTTTCATCTTTCCATTCAAAAGAAGGGGATATAAAAAAACCGTCGCCCTACCTAGCAGGAATTCAGTGAAAGTATACTGAGAACATTCTGTTTGAAGGGAGGAAACTAAGAATCTTAGGGGAACAAGGTAATTAAATAAATAGAAAGACTTTACATCTAATAGGTGGATAATATGGTATGGTTAAGCAGGTCAAACACATGTACATAAAGAATACAGAGTTTCAAATCAACCACTGCATAGAAATCATTTCATAGAAATTAAAGTTATAAGTGCTAAAGAGGTACACTCTAAAAACTGACCTATTCTGAAGGAAGCTGTAAAGCCTAAACATAAATGGCAGAAAGGCACACTTCCGAAAGTCTTAGAAGACCAATGTCACCATCTGTGTGGAAATTTCCAGGTTTGCTTATGATTGTGTATTTTCCACCTGGTTTATGCTGAGGATTTAATATAGAAACTATGTTTCCTTCTGCTACTTGGATTACATCCTCAGCAGTTAATACAGTGCCTGGCACAGTGTATACAATTGAAAAATACACCTGAGACTCTGGTGCTTACGATTAATGATTCTGAATTCGAATCCCAAGATCTAAATCCTTGTGTCAAGGGGCACCTGAGTGGCTCAATTGGTCAGGTGTCTGCCTTCTGCCTTCAGCACAGGTCGTGGTCCTGGGGTCCTGCCCCGCATGGGGATCCCTGCTCCGCAGGTAGCCTACTTCTCTTTCCCTTCCCCCTGCTTGTGCTCTCTCTCTCAAATAAATGCAGTCTTTAAAAATAAATAAATAAATAAATAAATCCTTGAATCAATACTAAGTTGTGAGACCTTGGACCACTTGCTTAAATGTTTTCAGCCTTACTTCCCTCATTATTCAAATAGATACAGTCATAGCAGCTAAATGAGTTACTATTATAAAGTTCTAAGCACAGTCCCTACTCATAGTAAGTGCTCAGTATATGCAAACAATTATCACGCTTATGTCCCTAAACAAAACATCAATCCCTCTTACCAACCTGATCCTTCTCCTAGGCTCCTTACCTCTGATGTCATTGTTCCTGATCACCCACTCCCAAAAATATGGCCAGCGCAGCAGAGAAGGGCATTAGTTCAGAAAGTCAGCAGAAGAGGCCACTGTGGTTTGCACTGGAAGCCGTTCAAGAAGATGGGACTCATGAGGTCATAGTCAAACACAAGAAAGAATCCCAGAAGCAGGGGACCAAGCACTACTTACCTCATTGTGAGGATTCAATTGAAACAAATGACATACATAAAACCTAATATAGCAGCTAGGTCAGAGCTGGCATTCAGTGAATGGGACTACTATTTTAAGTATGTTTGTGATTATGATCACTACTGTGGAGAGTACAAAAGGAGGGGATGACAAGCCTCCTCTGGGCTTCTTGAGAGTCTACAGATCTACCACCAGGTATGGGAGAAGAAAAGGAAGCCCACGGCCTTCTTCAGAGCTATAATTAGAGACTGCCAGAAATAGCCAGAAGAGACTGAAGTAAAGAGGTTGTTTCTGTAATTCATTCATGCATTTATTCATTCAACAAATAGTTTCAGTGCTTACTCCATGTCCGTAACTGTTCAGGCACTTCGGAGAAAGCAAGTAATAAAACAGACATGAATTCTGATGTTAAGAGAGCTCACATATTAGTGGCGGGGGGGGGGGGAATAAGGCAATAAATAATAAAAATAATACCTTAAAAAGTATGGCATACTAGGTGGCTTCAGTCCTAGGAAGAAAAATCAAGGGAGGAGGAAAGGGGATAGAGATGTGGAGGAGGATTGTAAGTTTAGAAAGGTAGGTCCAAGAGGGCCTAATAATGAAAGTGACATTTGAGCAAAGATCTGATAGTGGTGGGAAGCACACCATGTTACAATATCAGGGAAGGAACATAGCAGGCAAAAGGAAAGCAAATACAAAAGCCTGGGGTTGAAATTAGGCCCGTGAGTCAGGAATGTGTCAGGGTGTCAGGAGCAGAGTGTGCCGGGGTGAGAATTATAGGAGACGGGCTCAGTAAAAAGTGGGAGCACAGACCTACAGCACCGTTAGGGCACTGGAAGGACTCTGGCAGTTACTGACTGAGATGGGAGGCTATTAGAGGATTTTGAAAATGGAAACAATAGGACGCCACTTACAGAAAAACAGGGTAACTCCAGTTGCTCTTTTGAGTATCATGTAGTGGGCCCAAAACAGAAGTGAACAGACAACGTAGGAGGTTAAGGTTAACCTTAATTCTGGTAAGAGATGGTGGCAGCACTGGTGAGGGTGGTAGAAGTTATGGGAGAGTGTTCTAGGTCTAACCCTAACTTGTAAGTACAGTCAGTAAGATGTGTTGGCAGATTAGCTATGGCGGGGGGCGGGGGGAGAGAAAGAGAGGAGTCAAGAATGCCACCGCAGTTTGGCCTGAGCAACTGAAAGGACAGAGTTTCTACCCACCCAGAGAGGATGCGGGAGGAGCGGGTGGAGAAGGGGAGGAGGCCAGGTGCTCAGTTTTGAGCAAATTAAGACTGATTTGTCAGTTAGACATTCAAGTGGGCAGGTGCAGGTTAAAGAATCTAGAGTTTGGAGGAGAGGTCTAAGCTGGGGATAAAAACAGGCAGGTCTCAACATGAAGACATAAGATGGGATGAGATCCCCAAAAAAGTAAAGATGGCTAGAGAAGAGGCCAAGGCTGAACCTTGAGGTACAGCAATGCTAGAAATCAGAAAGATGAAGTGATACCTGCAATAAATTAACAAGTAACAAATGAGGAAGGAAGTCAGTCGGAAGAGTGGTTATCATGGAAGGCTGGTGAAGAAAGGGGAAGTGATGTGCTGGATGAAATGTGTGGAGAAGCTAGCCAAGAGGACAAGTGAGACTGGAGCATTTAGTTTAGCCAAGCACAGGTCACTGGAAACACCAGCAGTTTTGATGCAAAGAATGGAACCAAACCTGGCAAAACCTTGAGAAAAAAACAAATAAAAGCAAAAAGACAAAGGAGAGAAGTAAGAGATGATAATAAAATGATGATGATAAAACTTCTATAAGAAGTTTTGATGCCCAGAGGAGCAGAGAAATGGGGCAACATCTCGAGAGAGAAATGGGATCAAGATGATGACTTTGATTTTATTAGCATGGGAAAATACCAGCAGGCTGGGTATTGATAAGAATTGTCTAGTAGAAAGGATAAGTTGACGATATGACAGTGATCATAATTGTGGGTAGAGGCTGGTATAAGGTTTTGATATTATGAACTTTCTATAACCACAGGATAAGAAGAGATTATGACTAAATTATACGATGCTTCAAGGTTGAGAGTTAATTACATTCACTGGCGTGCAAATGACAGCACAGCAGAAGTTATGTCTTAACTTCCTTTTTCATCTTTAAGGTTCAAGTAACGTAATTATTCTAGCCAAAAGCAATAATAGAAAGGACAATTAAGTGTTTTTATTTTTTAATACTCCCTCTTCCTTTTCAGGAGAGAGGGGATTTTCAATGGCACACTTGGTAATCTAATTTTAAAATATTTTAAGTTCCTATACAGAGAATTAAAAGAAAAAACAAACAAACCAGTGTATAACCAGAAACCTATTACAGCAAAGATTAACTAATAAGTAGTAATTTAAAATTTTATGTCAGCCCCTTGGATATTAAGGAATAAAGTTAGGACATTTCACTGAAGCATATTTTCTTTATCTTGAGTGAACTACTTTTGTTGTAGCCTTCAATTATGTAAATCTTGGTCAAGAAGGGATCCATGTTAAGCATAGGAGAGAAAGTAAGGAAAGAAAGTGTGTAAGAGAAGATCTCATAGATTCTGTTTCCCTGGTGTTTCAAGTTGGTCACAAGGGATAAGGAGGTTCTTCTTCTTTTTTTTTTTAAGATTTTATTTATTTATTTGACAGAGAGAGAGAGAGAGAGATCACAGGTAGGCACAGAGGCAGGCAGAGAGAGAGGAGGAAGCAGGCTCCTTGCTGAGCAGAGAGCCCAATGCGGGGTTCAATCCCAGGACCCCGAGACCATGACCTGAGCTGAAGACAGAGGCCCCAACCACTGAGCCACCCAGGCACCCCAAGGAGGTTCTCTTTTGAGATAAGAAGCCTAAGGATTCTGGAAAGAAGAAAACCCAAGCTCTATAGCCTGAGATTCATAGAAGAGTGTACAGGACATTCTAAGACATGTTGTTCAAGAAGGTTAATGAGACTCTTGAAATCATACACTTGAAGTACGCTAGATAAGTGGCCCTTACTCAGTAAAAGGGCTGAAGGTTCATGGGAGAAAGTGGTATCAGGGCATGGCTGGTAGTGGAAATACCCTAGGAGCAGCTAGTGCCAAGGTGATGATCTGGGGTAGGGGAAGGAGCTAAATGTGGGGTGTGAAGCAGAAGAAACCCTGGGTTTGGCTGTGGAGAGTTCTGTGGCTTAACTAAGATCTTGACCATCAAGGACATCAAGAATAGGTTGCTATAAATGGTGTAGACTCGTCTTTGTCAGTGACATTATGTGGCATTACCCAAAGGCTGGAGCAGAAGTGAACAGACAAGACTATGAATCTCTCCAAGGTTAACTTTTAGAACCAAGACAGGCCACTTTGGCCTGAATTAATTGTTTCCTCCCTCCCTCCCTTCTTCCTTCTTTCTTTCTTACTTTCT
Source organism: Procyon lotor (assembly GCA_028646535.1). Lineage (NCBI taxonomy): Eukaryota > Metazoa > Chordata > Mammalia > Carnivora > Procyonidae > Procyon > Procyon lotor. Next base: position 15,602,001 of record CM053616.1, read on the forward strand.
TTCTTTCTTTCTAAACAGTTGAGATTTGGCGGTGGGTTGGGAAATATCTTTAAGAGAATAGCTTTGATTTCCTAGTAATATTTCTCTGGGGGCTGAATATATAGTATTCAGTTATATATAGTTATATATAAATAGATATAAAGATGTATTATATCTATCATATGTATGTATAGTTATATATAGATATAATGATGCATATGTGAATATATATACATACATATAATGATAATAAATTATATAAATGAGTGTGATTATATTTACCTCTCAGTTGGTGAAACAGGTCATGTAAGCTATAACTGACTGAATATTTTCAATAAAGAAGTAGATTTACCAACACATTCAAAGTGGATTCAAAATCTAAGTGTGAGACTTGAAATCATAAACATCTTAGAAAAGAATATAAGCAGTAATTTCTCTGACATTGACCATAGAAACTGTTAGAAATGTCTCCTAGAGCAAGGGAAACAAAAGCTAAAATAAACTTTGGGACTATATCAAAATTAAAAAAAATTGTCCAAGAAAACATCAACAAAACAAAAAGGCAACCTACTGAATGAGGAGAAGATATATGCAAATGATATATCAAGAACCTATACAACTCAACACCAGAAATAGAAACAATCTGATTAAAAAAGGGGCAGAGTACTTGAATAGGATTTTTCCAAAGAAGACATACAGATAGCTAATAGACACATGAAAAGATGCTCAACATCACTCTTTATCAGGGAAATGCAAATCAAAACTACAATGAGATATCATGTTATACCTATCAGAACGGCTAAAATCAAAATGACAAGAAATAAGTGTTGGCAAGGATTAGAGAAAAAAAAGTCTAGTGCACTGTTGGTGGGAATACAAACTAGTGCAGGGACTCTGGAAAACAGTATGGAGTTTCCTCAAAAAAATCAGAAATAGAAATATCATATGACTCAAATATTTTACTATTGGATATTTATCCAAAATTACAAAAACACTAATTCAAAGAGACACATTCATATCCATGTTTATTGCAGCATTATTTGCAACAAATAAGATATGGAAGCAAGCTAAGCATCCATCAATAGACAAATAGATATGGAAAATATGGTGCACACACATGCGTGCACACATACAGAGGAATATTACACAGCCATGAAAGAATAAGATCTTGCCATTATGCTACAACATGGGTGGACCTAGAGGATATTATGCTAAGTGAAATAAACTAGAATGAGAAATACAAATGCCATATGATTTCACTCATGTGTGGAATCCAAAAAGCAAAACAAATGAAAAAACAAACAGCAAAAAGCAGAACCAGGGCTATGAAGACAGAGAACAAAATGATGGTTGCCAGAGCCAGGTGGAAAGAGAGAAAAAAGGTGAAGGGGAGTAGGAGATACAGCCTTCTGGGGAAGAATGGGGCAGGAATAAAAGGCACAGCATAGGGAATACAGTCAATGATAACACAATAATGTGGCAGGAAAACAGACAACAGCTACTTTTGTGGTGAGAAAAGAGAAGCTGAATTACTATTTGCACACCTGAAACTAATGTAACATTGTTGTGTCAGTGATATGCAAATTAATTAAAAAATTAATAACAAAAAAGTGAATGTATCAAAATCCACATTTAATAATATATTCACTTTTTTTTCACTATCACTGTCTTAAGCATATGTTCAATTCAGTCCTCCTTATTTGATTGTTTAATGATACATACTCTGAGGATGTTATGAATAGATGCTGGTACAGCTATGATTCGGAAATAAAATTCCTATGAAAGGGGTGACTGCGTGGCTCAGTGGGTTAAAGCTTCTGCCTTTCACTCAGGTCATGATCTCAGGGTTTTGGGATCATGCCCCGCATTGGGCTCTCAGCTCAGCAGGAAGCCCCTGTCTCTCTGCCCGCCTCTCTGCCTACTTGTGATCTCTGTCAAATAAATAAATAAATAATATTTTAAAAAATTCCTATGAAATAGGTCAGAATTAAATATATTAAAAAATAATAAAGTTGGGGTGTTTAAATATTTGTGTCTTCTTTTATTCTGTTGGTGACTCCCTGTGCCTACCATCTCTAAATTTTGTACAGGAGATATATTTGATATATTGCGAATTTTTAATATACGGCATAAAGGCATTTTTTTGTGTACATCTACATCAAATAACACTGGATAACAAATTCCAAAATAGTAGCGAATGCAATTTCTTCATTTCCTGCTGCTTCATGAGACATTGCTCTAGGTGAGACGCCTCTCCTTTGTGATTTCTCTGTAACTATTCTATTGCATTAAATTCCAGTCTTTCCTCTTCTGCCTTTCTTCTGGTAGCTCATTTTTAAATCAAAAATTTCATTGATGAATTTTTTAAAAGCACAGTTCATAATTACAAATGATTTCAACTACAAAAGTGACGAGCCTTTTATGACAAAGAGAACCAGAAATGAAAAGCTAGTACAAAAAGCCCTCCGTGCGTTGCATTTCCATAAAGTGCAGAATAATAGGGATTCTATTCACTTCAATACAAATCAGTGAGGAAATCCTGTTTAAAAAAAAAAAGAAGAAGTCTGAAAAATGAAAATGCCAGATAAATTCTCTCTGGGAATAATACTTTTGGGAACTAGTTTTCTACATCAGAAAGACCTCAGACTCAGTATTAGGAAACAGTGGATTCTGTCTCTGGATACATGATTTAAGGCTGGTCACTTACACCCTGAAGCAGCTTATCTATAAAATAAAGGGTGATACCAGCTAGTTCTTGAGTCAGGTTAAGGTCTGGAATCCTATGCCATATATATAATCAAAATATCAGCTTATATATATATATATATATATATATATATAATCAGCTTTATATAATCATTATATATATGATATATCAGCTTTTATATATAATCAAACCACCATCAGCTATAAGTAACTTATAGCTATAAGTCAACATTTTTCTCTTTGAACAACAGATACGTTCAAAACCATGTCATACACTGGGGCCTTTAAAAAGTTAGATATGAAAGTCTGATTTTTTTTTTAAACCTGAGTATCATTAGATAGACTTAAAACTGTATTGTATATACATTTCATCTCACACATAATTAAGTTGGTACACAAATAAGGTTTGCATGAAAATATCTGGCATTTTGAATGATCTTTACTATATCTCAAATGTGTGCTGGAGGCTACCGTCCTCCATTACTATCCTAGAAAATAGGCTCTCACCTATTGTACATGAAGGCAACAGAAAATTTGAAATACTCATTCATATATACCTGGGTACCTACTTGAGATGAAAGAGGAAAAACACAGTATAACATATATTTATTGCTTAAAACATGAATAAATAATAGTAGTAGTAAGTAGTATTATTATAAAATTAACATAGCTTGTTCTTAATGTTTCCACTAGTACTATAATATAATAACTTACCCACTTAAATCAGAAAACTGAGTCTTAAGGATAAGTCCTCCAGGAGTATTTAAAGCTTTATCCTTGTATAAATATTATCTTCAAGAATAAGCATCAATGGGGCACCTGAGTGGCTCAGTGGGTTAAAACCTCTGCCTTTAGCTCAGGTCATGATCTCAGGGTCCTGGGATCGAGCCCCACATCAGGCTCTCTGCTTGGCGGGGAGCCCGCTTCCCCCTCTCTCTCTCTGCCTGCCTCTCTACCTACTTGTGATCTCTTCCTCTCTGTCAAATAAATAAATAAAATATTAAAAAAAAAAAAGAATAAGCATCAACAATGTATTTAAATAAATATAAGCTGGAAATATATTCTCAATGGAGAACAAGAAACAAAGTGGCAATTTTCTTACAGACCATGACAGAAGAGAGCCAGCAGGACAAGAGTACAGGTCAGTAGGACTTAAACTAATTGAAGCTACTAATTTGAATCGTGTCAGGTTATTTTAATGATAGGTCTAGATACAAAAACAAAACTCGTACTTTTTAATAAATAATGACTGATAACCCAGTTGGGGGGCCAGTGCCACACATGCATGTGTGTGTGTGTGTGTGTGTGTGTGTGTGTGTGTGTGTGGTGTGTACAATGAATTTGTGGGCACTGGTGTGCGTGGGTACACCTGCCACTTTCCCTCTATCAACAAAACAGGTAATTAAACCTAAATAAGAGAGCAGCTAAGCTCTTGTAGAACCTGACATATTGTATCACCTCAGATTTCAGGATTTCAAACTATTATCTGGAATTAATTTACTAAATAACCCAGACAGTCAAAACACAGATACATTAGGATCAGTAGAACACATTCTTTAAATGTTAGTGCCGTACAATGAATATTTGATAAGTACATCATTAATAAACCTCAGGGCGACATAACTGATATGCGGCTGTTTCGTGGCCATTTCAAATGATGTAGCACAAGGCATCTCCCTGTCCTTCAGTCATGCAGGTTGGCCCTCCACCACATGATGGGCTCAATTGGAAAGGCAAAATCGGATCTTCATTAGTGACTATCCATATAAGATTTTCATTGCCAGACCATATGATTATGGCCTGGCTTTATTAATTAAGCATGCATTTCTGCAGATCAAAGTAATTGAATAAAATGGGCAGTGGCTTTTAAACTACACAAAATATTAATGTTGCAGAAATAGATTCCACCCTTATTCCAAGTCTTTAATCCCCCTCTTATCTCGAGAATGTACAGCAACCGAATTGAAAGTGTTGCCAAATACTGACTGAACTTCACACAGAAGAGTATTTTCTCCTAACATCTTGCTTTGTGACTGTCACAATAAACTTGTTTATCTTTCCGCTCAATCATCTTAAATTCAGCCTGAATATATCTCAACTTTGAAAGAGCATAATCCCAGAATATGGCCAGGTCAACTATAGATGTGCTGGTACTTAGAGAAATGAAGTAACTTGTTGAATCTCAAAAGAGAATCAGTGGCCACTGAATGGGTCACTAGAAATCCTTTTTTCTCTTGTCACTGACTCACACATAGGAAATGAACTAAGCATTCATGCTCAAACATTTCGAGCCTTTCTTTATTTTGAGGTCAGGAAGTATGCTTGGAATATCACATATCCACAGAACAGTTTCCTTTCTAGCTGTTTTCAGCAAGAAAAATAAAAGACTTCTTAGAATATCAGCTTTAAAGCTTTTTTTAAAAAATACACTATAAAAGGAATCTCTGGAATTTTTTTCTTGCTATGACTTTTTCACATGCACATTACTTCAGAGCAAAAGAACTCTAAAACAGCATCAATAAATTTTATAATGATTTATAAAAAAATCATTTTCCAGATAATTTGATACAATGGTTCTATGAAAAGCACTCAATACAAAGAGTGCTCTTAATGCTCACAAAATCATCCGAGGATGACTTTTTAACTAAAGGTAAAATGTAGGGGTACCTGGGTGGCTCAGTGGGTTAAAGCCTCTGCCTTTGGCTCAGGTCATGATCTCAGGGTCCTGGGATGGAGCCCCACATCGGGCTCTCTGCTCAGCAGGGAGCCTGCTTCCCCCTCTCTCTATGCCTGCCTCTCTGCCTACTTGAGAGCTCTCTCCTCTCTGTTAAATAAATAAAAACTTAAAAAAAATAAAAAGTAAATAAAGGAAAGATGTGTATGTATAATACATTCCCACAGTGATGTATCTAAGATCAATTCTAGAATATCAGAGAATATCATGGCAACAAGTCAATTTTTTGTCCCTAATGCTGCTATGTACCATTTTTATTTTGTGACCACTAGCAGAAATAAGTACACTGTTAAATTAATTCCACTTCTATTGACTATGGTCACTGTATATAGTTCATCAACTTACTATATTAATGTAACCAGAAGCTTGACCCTCACCTTGTCCAAAATACCTTTATTTGTAATGTTATTAGTTTCATTTATTGGTAATGACTTTGATCCTTTATGATTATGCTGAGTCTCCAGCATGCCTTGCAATTAAAGCTACAGCAAATATTCAGCTTTGAAGGTGATGTCTTAATTTCTTTTTTTAATATTTTTAAGGGCCCCGACACTAACTCTGACCATAACATTTCCAATCCCCATGAAGAGAAAAGGCATTTCCATAGTTTATTGTCTGCACTCCCATCATAATGGGAAAGCCGCTGGTTTTCGAGTACCATAGCATACAGCTCCTACGTGAACTAAAAATACCACTAGACCATTCAAATGATTCATTTTGCATTAGTGCAATTGTTTCCAAGTATGCTTCATTGTATTTTATTCATCCTAGTTTCTTTCTTGTTGTAGCGGTAACCATTAAACTCATACTACGGATGTATGAAGTAAAGTTAAAATTCCTTTATTAGGTTATGAAGTCCTGTCGTGATTTTTATGCTCATTTTGATTCATTTTTTTTTAAACTTTAGATTACTAGCACAGATTGAGAGATAATTCTAATGCAATTTCATTTATTTTTTGTTTGTTTTGTTTTTCAAATACAGGAACCTCCATCAATATGTTTCAATGTATTCCTTCTTTCAACATTTCAGCTGAGCTCCCTGTGTTCATATCACCCGTAATCATCTTGCTCCTGAGCCACGGGGACTTTACTGAAGACCTCCTACTATCTTGAGGAGTCCTCTCTTTTTCTGTCCATGCAGCTCCGACTGTCACTCATCAGCTACATGACCTGAAGCACACATCTTTGTCTCAATAAATAATGGTTTCTGAGTATGTAAAATGAGGTAGCCTGACAAGGACTCCAGGGTTCTATGTGAATCAGACCTGGCCCGTGGCCTTTAATTCCCTGTGTGAAATAACCACCCAGGCACGAATCAGGACTTTCAGTGAAACGTTAAGCACGGCTGGGTTGGAATCCCAACCTCTCTACTTAGTAGTTCTGTGATCCTGGGCACCTAGTGAACCCCCATGCGCCAATGTCTCCTCAACTGCAAAATGGCGTTATTAGTTCCTGTTTCACAGGAATTGTTGTGAGGATTAAAATTAGCAAATACATGTGAGGTGTTGAGACAGTACGTGGCATATGGCACTCAATGTCAACTGGTTTTGAAACGATTACAGTACCTTCCATCCCCACCCCCACCTCCATATGTAAGTTAAAAACAAAATGCTGACCTCTCCATAGGCTGACTGTTAGATTTCAGTTGAAATAATAAAAAATTCAATCTTCTTTTTCTAAATTAACTTTTTATTTTTCTGCTCCAGCTTTGCTGGTGCTCTACTAAATCGGAACTTTCCGGGGCACCTGGGTGGCTCAGTCAGTAAGCAGCTGACACTTTTTTTTTTTAATATTTTATTTACTTATTTGACAGAGAGATCACAAGTAGGCAGAGAGTCAGGCAGAGAGAGAGGGGGAAGCAGGCTCCCCACTGAGCAGAGAGCCTGATGTGGGGCTCGATCCCAGGACCCTGAGATCATGACCTGAGCTGAAAGCAAAAGCTTTAACCCACTGAGCCACCCAGGCGCCCAGCATCTGACTCTTGATTTCAGCTCAGATCACAATCTCAGGGGGCTTGAGATGGAGCCCAGCATCAGGCTTTACACTGGGCATGGAGCCTGCTTAAGATTCTTTCTCTCCCTCTCCCTCTGCTCTTCCCTATACGCCCCCTCTCAAAAAACAAAAACAAAGGCAAAAAAACTAACCAAAAAACCCCCACCAAAACATCTCCAGAACTGCCTGAGCAGGTGCTGTGCCATATCGATGCTCTGTGACTCACTGACAGGTGAGCTGGGCCTCCGTGTGCCATACCACTTGTGTAACTTTCTACGTGTGTTGCGCTCTGAATCACCATTTTGTGCCCTTACATTCTTATTGCAAAACCTAATACTGTTCACATTGGTGGCCCACTTTCGCCCATTCTTGGAACAGTGACCCTCTGCTTCAGATGTAAAAGCACTGGCCTGTTTGCCTGAATCTGGGTAGAGAATTAGGGGCAAAGAAGGAAGTGGTGAGGACGATGCCTTCTACCCCCTCAGTGTAAAAGGGGATGCTGCAAACATGTGTATGAGTAAGAAATACAGGCCAAGAAGAATGTGTTAGGTTACTCTCAAATATTTAGGGAATAAGAGACTGACAATGGGACAAAAAAATGTGGAATGGACATTAGAGTATTTTATTAGAGCTCTGAATATACCTAAAGTTAAAATACAGTAGGATTTTATTTGTATAACATAAATGTAATATATTTCCACCTAAAGCAACTTTTCTAGGTAATTGCACTTCATTGTGCTAAACCTCAAAACTTTTGAACATTTATCTACGTTTGGTTTTTTCTATTTTGTTTTGTTTTGTTTTAGGTATCTGCCACACCTTAGTTGAGTCCTTGTAAAAATAGCTTATCTGCAGGTTCTACTTAGTGCATTATTAGAATAAACCAGAAAACTCTATCTACTTGCTTCCTGTAAACCCAAACTGGGGCAAGAACAGGCCATGGCTTCAGAGCTGGCAAACCATACGATAATCAGCAATTTTGATATTGCCGGTTGTGAAAAGATGAACTAGAGATACAGCATCCTCCTTCTCTGAATTTTATCAGAAAAACCCAGAGAGAATAAGATAGAAGCAAAAGTTCAAACAGAATGGAGGCTTTGAGAAAAGAGTCCAAAGGGGGTGATGGCAGGCCAACGTGATGTAGGATCAGCATCAGAAAGAAAGAGAGATAACACCTAAAAAAAAAAAAAAAAAAAGGTACCAGGGACCGAAATAAGTGAGATACAGTAGCCAGTCCCTGGGCTGGCTCAGTTCCTAACCACTTGTACTGTGCTTGCAATCTGCAATCCCTAGACACGTGTGCCGTGCGAGCACATGTGCACACACAACACCCACACACACTTTTCTCAGGATGTACTTAGAGACTCTACTACATGCAACCAAAAGAACTCAAGTAAAACACCAGTTTTATGGAAATGGATTATAAACTATGTTTTCTTATTGAACAGAGCACAGTAAACCTATCTGAACCCTTTCTTGATAGCCCAGGGCCATCATTACTGACAACTACTGCAAGGTGGTAGAACTCAGTGATGCTTTCTGGGCTGCTGGGCGTGTAAGACTCTTCATCTCTTCCCCAAATAGCCTCAGAAATGATGCTTTCTGAATCCCTGGCTTCCTTTCTGTAGTTTTCAATTTCTCCCATTACCATAAATCTGCTTGCTTCTAACAGCTTTCTTCCTAACTTTCTGCTTCTCATCTTCTGGAGGCTAGGAAACAAGATAACCAGGCTTGATGGATTTCTGTGTGAAACAAGAATACAGCTCATTTACCCTAGGTCACCTCCTCAAAATATGATATCTATATAGAGTAAAATCCTGACAAATGGAAAGAAGGGAGAAGAGACATACTTTGGGTGTGGTACTGTTCTAAGAAGCTGCTCACCAATTCCCTCCCAGGTATTTGATCACCGCCTCACGACATTCCTACAGTAAAATTCTAATGATTTACATGGTTATTTCAGTGAAAGGTGCTGCTGCCCAAAGCTTTAATAACTGAGAAAATTATGTTAATATATTTATATTTTATTTACTTAAAATTGATTTTAAAAACAAAACAAATACATTCAGATCATGTTGGTAAAATAAAATCAGTTAACCAAATAATTTCCTTGAACTGTTAAAATAATTTTAATTTTTGTTGTTGATCCTCTTCAAATTCAACCTGCTTTAATGGGCACATAAGCTGTTCTTAATCCTCTAGATAAATATATTGGCGGTAATTTTCTCAAATGGTAAAATTGTGTTAGATGGTTCACTCATTTAAAGCACATATTTGGGGCACCTGGGAGGCTTAGTCAGTTAAGAATCTGCCTTTGGCTCAGGTCATGATCCCAGGGTCCTGAGATCATTGAACTTGCAATGGGGCTCACTGCTGAGCAAAGAATCAGCTTCCCCTCTCCTCTGCGCAACACCACCCCCCCGCCCCCTCGCAGCTCTTGCTCTCTCTCTCAAATAAATAAATAAAATCTTCTTTAAAAATCTCAGATACTGGGGCACCTGGATGGCTCACTGGGTTAAAGCCTCTACCTTCGGCTCAGGTCATGATCTCAGGGTCCTGGGATCAAGCCCCTGCATCGGGCTCTCTGCTCAGCAGGGAGCCTGCTTCCCCCCCCCACCCCCCGCCTGCCTCTTTGCCTGCTTGTGATCTCTCTCTCTCTCTGT
>CM053616.1:15622179-15673646 GCA_028646535.1 Procyon lotor
ACTGTCTCTCTTCTGAGGCTGCCGCACAAGCTTCTCACTATTTCTGGCTCCATCTGTTCCAGCCTATTTCCAGCTGCTGTTCAGAGGAAAGGCCATGGTAATTATCTCCTTAACACATAATTTATCTTGCTGTGACCATCTTTGGTCTGCCAGTCTGTGGAGAGCCCCAGTGTGTTCTCTCTTGGCCACGTGGCTACCAGCTAACCTGAGCCATCCATCTCGGCGAGGATGTCCTATCTCGGCTCGCGTCTGCTCTGCAGAATCCTTAAGAGCCCTATCTCCAAAAAATCCCTTTCCCATTAGGCAATTTGACATCTCGAAGAGACCAGAACATTCACCTTCCTAACGTCTGAAACTGTTTCCAAAAGAAAAGTCAGTGATCCCAACTTCATCATGAACACCTATACAATAGGGGCGCCTAGTGAAAAGAATGTGAACTTTGTATAGATAGGATTCAATTTCCAGTGACAAGAAGCCCCTCTTCATCACTCGGGAGCATCAGTCTCCCTATCTGTAAAATAGGAAATGTAAGAATTACCTCAGAGAATCATTCTGAGGATTAAATGCCAATGCCGTGAGAGAACAGAACAGCTCACGTTTTAATGTGCATACAAAGCACGTGGGAATCTTATTTTTTTTTTTTTAAGATTTTATTTATTTGACAGAAACACAGCAAGAGAGGGAACACAAGCAGAGGGAATGGTAGCGGGAGAAGCAGGCTTCCTGCCAAGCAGGGAGCCTGATGTGGGGCTCGATCCCAGGACTCTGGGATCATGACCTGAGCCGAAGGCAGACGCTTAATGACTGAGCCACCCAGGCACCTCAAAGCACATGGGAATCTTAACTGTGATGCAGCTTCTGACCCAGTCGGTTCCAAGTACATTTGTAACCAGTGCCCACATGAGGACAACGCTGACAACGGTGGGCAGTACACCGAGGAGCAGAACGGAAGAGCGTTGTGAAGAAGACCTGTCATGAGGGGGCCCTTGGGTCCGCTAGAGTCTAGAAGGTTTCCTGGATTCCTCTCCTACTATGTTCACCGCTAATGTCTGTCTCTGAGTGTGTCTTTCTGTTCAGTAATGAATGTGGGAACAGGCCCTACAGAAGACTCTATACAAAATATCCACTAGCCCTTTCCTTCTCCCATCAGTCCCGCAGGGCACTGTGATATGCGTGTCCAGGCAACAGCAAGACAGTCATTGCGTTTTCCCTTCTTGAAACTAGCTTCTCTGAGTATGAGGTAGAGAATCCATGGTTGCCTTAAAAATAAGATCTGGGTGGATGGCACGATCTGTGTGTGATGGGTTGGAGAGGGAAAGGGAGACAAGAAATAAAATGTTCCTGCAGAAGATGGCTGCCATGGGGCATCCTAGCTTTGCCAAGGCTTGTGTGGCCCTGCTGACAGAAATGAGAGCATTTTATTGGAGGGAGGAACTGGGTGAGCACTCCCCTCAGGCAGGGGCTCTCTCCCACACAGACAGGCTAGTGCAGGGAGTAGGGAGAAGAATGATCAACCGCTCGAGTCCAGAATGCCGCTTCCTGCCCCACCACGGGCAGCAAGAGTGATGTTCCTTTTAGTGAACACGCCCACAGAGCCCAGAGCAAAGCCAGCGGTGGAAATGGCAAGTATCAATCTCGATGGCTGGCAGCAGAGCAGGTGGCCTGGGAGCGAAGGCCAGGAAGGTGGATGGCTCTCCGGGCTTTGATAAATGGGAAAGGCACCTCAACTCTACAAGAAGGTGTTGAGAAAGCGGTCAGAGCTCGGTAGGCATCCGCGCAGTTCTGCCCAGTGACAAAGCTGTCGGGATTAAACAGCATGAACGTGTGTGGTCCCCTCCTCCTGGGGCTGGGACACTTGCAGCCAGGCAAAGCCAGACCCGGCGGCTCGTACCGCTTGGCCAGCCCAAGAGCAAGACAGCTCAGAAGTAGACAGAAAAATGTCATGTGGGAGTGCAAGGGAAGCTGTTGAAGGAAAACAGAGTATTTAACTCTCTCTCTCTCACACACACATACACACACACACACACACACACACATGCACGCATGCACGCACACACTCATAGAGGCAAATTAGGCTGGGAGTTTCTTGGTGCAGAAAAGCAATCAGCAAGGTAGCAGAGAAAACTACTGAAGGAGAAATATAAATGGCAAAGGCCTGACAGGTTAGCCAGGCAAGAAGGTGAGCAGATTAGAGAGGAATGAAAAGTCACAGGCGTTAATACTGGCCTAATAAGGCCAGAATTTAAGTGCACACATAGGAAAAAGCTAATAATAGCAAACAAACAAACTCAGGTTTGGAAATAGTCCGAGATTAGCAAATCAGCTAGTGTTCAGAAGGCACCGTGATTCTCCAGGAAGAAAACTAAAAATGAGTACAAATGGATGGCACCCCAAATATCTACATGCAGAGATTTGCTGGTTTAAGGAACACATGCTAAGGCTGGGGGTAGGCCCTGCTATCAAACTCAGGACAAGGAGACATTACTGCAGAATCGGGGGGGTTCCCCAGAGAGAAGGGAGCTCAGGGGGTTGTACAGTGACTAGGCATCTGATGCTTCAGGTATTAAGAAAGTAAGTGGATGTCACTTCACATTTACACAAAATCTTTTAGTGATGGAAGTGGCTTACAGTGACTAAAAGGTTACAAGACCCCTAAAATTATTGTGCTTTTGAAAGGGTCTCTAGTCAGAAAAATTTTGAAATATGCTGGCATCTGAACATTGCCACACATGCATTTAAGTACAAAGTGAAACGGAGAACCAATTAGCTAAAATAATTCATGGAGCCGATCACCACTATTTCATTGGTGTATTTCCCCAAAAAATGGCTTCTCAGGGAGTTGAATTTTAGGAGTAATTGTAGCAACCTAATATTTTGTCTAAATCAGGTGATCTCAAACTAGGCTTTAATGACATCTTGGACTGGATAATTCTTACTTATCTATTTGAGAGAGAGAGAGAGAGAGAGGGAGAAAGCTCAGCAAGAGGGGGGGAGGGGCAGAAGGAGAGGAGGAAGAGAATCTCAGGCAAACTCTGTGCTGGGCATGGAGCCTGATGCTAGGTTCCATCTCACGATCCTGAGAGCATGACCTGAGCCAAAATCAGGAGTCAGCTGCTTAAGCCACTAAGGCACCAAGGCGTCCCAGACTGGATAATTCCTAGTTGGAGGGAGCTCACTGTGCACTGTAGGGTGTTTAGCAGCCTCTCTGACCACTACTCATCAGCTCCAGAAGAGCTCCCAGGTTGCGATAACCCAAACTACCTCTAGATATAGCTAAAAGCCTCAGGATAGTTGAAATTACTCCCATTTGAGAATCAGTAAAGTCTATCTAATTCTAGCTACCTAGCCAGCTACATAGGTAAATCCAAGGGTTACAGTTGTGAAGAAATAAAGGATTTTATGCAGTGGTCAGAGGACGGACTATAAAACCACTTAATACCTCATAAGGATTTTCTAAGATTATCTGATCATAGACTCTGCTAACCATTCATCAGGATGGCTTTACAACACACATTTGATTAGTAGCCCCTGTTTTCAATTCACTTGTTTCCCTGGACTTACATGTGTGACCCTTTATTCCACCTTAGTCTCATGCGATTGCCACACTCAGGTTCAGCTGTCATGGCTCATATCACAGGGGACACAGAAACACATGGGTCTCAGCATACAGGCATTATCAAAGGCCATGTCCTAAAATATCAAAGAATTTTCATTTGGTGTGTTGTTGTGAAAGGGACAAAAATAGGACTGATCAAGTATGAGTGTTAATTATTTCTGATGACAAAATGAAGTAATCGGATTTAGAAAGAGAAGTCCAGAATTAAATTTTAAAGGACAGATTAAATCAATCTCTTAATTGTTTACAATTGTTCTACAATTTTTATATCTTTGCTTTCTTATTAACTACCAAAAAACGCATTCCTGAAGTGTCATAATTCATGCAGGGTTCTCTTTGTGTTTTTTTTTTGTGGTAGATAAGCAGTTTTTAGGGCCTCTAAGAAACAATTTATTTTTACCCAACCATTGCGCACTGCAAGAGATGCAAAATTGGACTTGATATGCTATGAGGAGCAATGAGTCAAGTAAAACTCTGTCACAGTTTCTCCTGATCTTGAGCCTCCATTGCTTCATCTGTAAAATGGGACTAAATAATAGTTACCCTGCTCTTCTTACCAAATAAGCTTCAAATGCATGGACATATATGAAATAAACATGAGTACTATATACATATAAAAAATCAATTTATATTCAAACATGATTCTGCAATTAAAAATTCCCTCCACCTAAGGGTCTTAATGAAGGCAAAAGAGCCTCATTAAAAAAATACTACTGGGGGCGCCTGGGTGGCTCAGTGGGTTAAGCCTCTGCCTTCAGCTCAGGTCATGATCTCAGGGTCCTGGGATCGAGCCCCACATCAGGCTCTCTGCTCAGCGGGGAGCCTGCTTCCCCATCTCTCTCTGCCTGCCTCTCTGCCTGCTTGTGATCTGTCAAATAAATAAATAAAATCTTAAAAAAAATACTACTGAGTGCAAAATAACTCTAATTAATAGATTTTCTATAAAACTTTCTAGATATATCTCTCTCAAATATCTGGTTACATAAATTTGGGGATATTAAAAATGAATAAAATCCTTGTATCATCCATAAACTTCATTAACAGTCATAGCTCAATTAATTTTCTCATCAGTTGAGTTATAAATAAATAAATGCATAAATCTATGATTTGCTTCAGATCCTTCTGTGTTTTTATTTTCCTATACCCCCGATGAAAGGCCTAACCTGCTGTTAGTGGCCAGATGTTAGGCAGCAGAGGAAGCTGAAAGAGGGACAGTTGAGGCCAAATTACACTGTGCCAGTCCCCCTCTCTCAAGTCTCCAGCGCAGTCCACATCTGGAAAAGTAGAACCCACAAGTGAGTTCTGACGGCATGCCTGCACACTACAGGCTTTGAAACAAATCCACTCAGTACTTGGTTTTGACTACATGGCTTAAGAAAAAAAATAGATTAATAGTATATTTAATCGTAATATACATAAGTGATTATCAAGCATTAAACCTCTTTCAGAACTTGACTTGTTTTTATCCTCAGCCAACTCTCCTTGTAATAAAGAACCATTTATGCAAATGCAACATGAGGCAAAGGGGAGAGATAAAAAGCTGCCTAAGACCTTATGAATGACTGCATTCAGCCTGTCTGATATTATTTTTCTTTAGTGAAATTATATTACATATTGTCGAAAGAACTGCTCCCTAATGCTAATAGCATCAGAGAGGGCGCTTAGGCAAAAATTAGATGTGAGAAGCAGGAGGGACATTTCTTTATTTGGTTCCCCTTCAATATAAAGGGACACCGTGTACATGGAATTGGAATAAGGAGTGCACATCAAAGAAGCTAAAAATCTGCTACTGAGCCTCAAATGTCCTCATACATCAAAGGAGACCCACGTCAGCAGGATAAACCCCTAGTTTAGGTGGCCAGACCTGGAACTGTCTGCTCCTGATCATGGGAGTGATGCATTATTAAAGAAACAACAAGACACGTGCAGGATGCGGGAGATAAGCAGTGGTCAATGCAACCCAGGGATCTAATGACAGGAGCAACAAAAAGGGACAGCGATGCTTTCAAAGCTTAGGAAACGAAAAAAAAAAAGTTCTGTCAGGGAGAGGAGATAAAAAGTGGTAAACAGTACAACAAGGGGTGTGTTAGAGATAAAATAGGAGAAAGAGGAATCAGCAGAGGCAGTTCTGACATTTCCGGTATTTTCCTGAAATGCACTTGGGTTTCAAAGATGTCAGAGTGGGAGGGATGATTTCTCTAGCTGAGCTCCACGGGATCCTGAAGCGAGACAGATGGAGGGACTGAACGCTGTCCCCCCTTCAACGAGAATGGGCAGCAAGAGATGAATCAAACGGGGCTTGATATTTCTGTTATACGGTGCGCTGGTGAGATGTCCCATGGGTGGTAGTTTTGAGGATAGGCTACTGTCCTGGGAGGAGTGTCTGGGCCTGGGAATTCAGGATGTGCAGTCAGGCTGAGCAGAGACACACCCTCACACCAAGCCTCCTGCGGGAGTGCCCACCAGGCATCTCAACTGCCCTCTGAACCATGAACAGTCAGACTTTTCTCATTCTCTGAAACCACAGCCCGGTATTTAGCTTTAGGAGGACTTTTAATTTTTTTTAAACACAGATGAAACACAAGAGTTTTTCTTCCTTTTGAATATTCCATACCTAGGTCAGTCCCTGGAATTCTCAACAAACATCAAAAACTAACAAAACAAAGACAAAAAGAAAACTAACAAAAACAAACACACCTCAATGAAAACTGAACGGATGTTGAAAACGATAGGAACACAATCGCATGGCCCCAAAGAATGTTCAGTCGCTGTTCACACAGAAAGTGAATCCTGACTTTCTTTAAAGTTCTCTTCCCTTACCTTTTTTGGTTTCCTCTCATATACACTTTTTTTTCACCAATTTTAACCTTTGGGTAGAGAGCAGTGGTTCACAAACTTTAGCAAGTGTTAAAATCTTCTGGAGAACTTACGAAATACACCTTGCTGGGTCCCATCCCCAGTATTTCTGGTTTCAGATTTCCCAAGCATAACTGACTTAGATTTCTGATTTAGGAGGTCTGGAATAGGGGCATGGAATCTGTTTTTCTAACAAGTTGTCTAGGGCTGCTCGTCCCCAGAGCACACTGAAAACCACCGGTCTAGAATATCAATAGCAAGTCAACCTATCTTTCTAAGATGGACTTCAATATGTGCCCATCTTTGGATGAGCTGATTCCTCTAGTGTAATGGGATGAACCTAAACCACTCATTCTGATGAACACACATGAATAAGCAATTTATAAATTCTAAAAGGAGTCTGGCATTCAAAGGTGACCAAAAAAAGTTTATAGAAAGTGCTCCGAGGTATCCAGTGGAAAACAGTGGAGTGCTCAGCTATAGCCTGGCATGTCCTCAGTGCAAAGATTAATTATGAGAAAGTTCTTCCCTGTCACTAAATCCACTGTGTGAGTTCTTTTAGCATTGTTTTATTTCTTCCTGAACAACTGTGCTCCTTTCTAACTGAAGACACCCCATTGGAAATGAAGCCCTTCAAGCTCAGCCTGGGCGCCAGCCCACCTTTTCAGGTATAACTTTTGTTCCATGTATACAATGGACCCTTGAACAAGGTAGAGGTTAGGGGCACTGACCTCCCATGCAGTCAAGAACCTATGTACAACTTGGACCCCCCCAAAACTTAACTACTAGTAGCCTACTGTTGACCAGAAGACTTACCAAGAATATAGAGCTCATTAACACATACTTCGTATGTTAGATGCATTATAGACCATATTCTTACAACAAAGTAAGCTAGATAAAAGGAAATATTAAGTAGATCATAGGAAGGGAAAGTACACTTATAATACCATGCCCTATTTATTTTTTTAAAAAATTCACATAAAAGCGGACCTATAAAAAAAAGTGGACCTATAGAGTTCAAACTCATGTTTTTCAAGGGTCAACTACATTTTACATATACTTTATGCTCTGCACAGTTTACACCCTTTCCTCTACTCTAAATACACTTGCACACCTTATCCACCTCTCAAATCCTATAAATCCTCCCATGCCCCATCCAGAAATCATTATTCCTTCGTAACCCCAATACCCTACTCGCTTCTTGACTGGTTGAACAAAATCTGCTTTTCTTTCTACTCCATAAGCTTCTTAAGAGCAGGAACCAAGTTTTAATTACTTTTGGATTCCCAAAAGTAATACATGTTGTAGCTATCTACGACAGTTGCTGGTAATAAACCAATGCTGCGCTGAGTTGGATAGAATGAAATCAAGATTTGTCACAACTGGGCTCTGTCTGTATGGATGTTATTCTGATGGAATGACAGTATTCTGGAATTTGAGACTTAAAACCACAGCTATTTTGTGTTTTAGATTAGGCTTAGTTGATCAAAACAGATCAAAGGAGACTTGTGTTGGTGTTTTTTAAGCACACAAACAATAAATTCGAAGAGATCCATGGTAAACTTATCTGATTATGCAGAAAGTGTTCACACCACCAAATAAAGGAAGTTAAAAAAAAAGATTTTGATAGTGAAATCTCATTAATATGCTCTTATCACTCTAATATCAAATATTAAGAGTGCCATATTAGCATCCTAAAAAGCAGCAGCTGTTTCCTCGAGAATTAAAGGGGTGATATTTGAAAGAGCCCCGGCTTCTGGTTCATGCATACCTCGGTGTGAATCCCAGCTTTGTCATTTAATGGTTGTGTGTCTTTGAGAAATTTATTTAATCTACCTGTGCCTCAGTGTCCTCACTATAGGATAGAGATAGTAACCGCTACAATAGAGGTGAGTGATGAGTAAATGAGATGATGTGCTGAAGGGCCTGGTGCAGTCACTAAGGCACTCAGGTGACGAGCCTTGAACACAGTTACGAGGACACAGGTGAAAATTAGTCACTCTTCATGTGAGATAAATGTAGAAAGGCATGGGGACATTCAGAAAGCGTGATTAAAAAGCCAAAGAGAGAACAGGAGTTGGCAATGATGGCAGGAAGAGACTAGAAAGTATTCACTATCTTCATCCTTTTCGCTTCTAAAACAGGAACAGTTCAGGGGAGGGCATTTCGAAGTCCGTCTACTACCTCCACCATCTTCCTAGGTTTACAGCCTCCATGTTAACTCCCATTGTTCAGTGATACACTTGTTATCCCATAAGGTTTTAATGCCTGTTTCCAGGCATTATAAAAAAAAAAAACTTAGTTGGATTGATAACACACCTGATGATTGAAGAGCCAGAGTGTTTGTTACTTTAGTGCATTATTTCAGCAAAATAAAGATTTTTTTTAATTATAATTAATTATCGTGGCTTCCTCTGTCTCCCACAGGTTTTTACTCTGCAGTAGTTTGGTAACAACTAGTACCAAGTTTATATGCTGCAATAGTTTGGTAACAATAAGGCTAATGATGACAATAATAATTTGCATCCGTAAATGGCTCAATTAAAAGCACATTTGATTAAATCCTCCATTACACTCTAAAAACAGGTGTATAGTTTATTGTTGTTAGGCTTCAATCTTCCATATTAAAATATAAATCTTCTCTAAGTCAAGTGCATGGGCCTTCAGCTCTGCCTAAGACCATTTTTTCATGTATGTAGTAAACTTTGAATTTCCCTCCTAATTATAATCAACACTGGGTTTTTTTCTGCTTAACTTACTATGGCATAAAAGCAGAAGTTTCTTTTTCTACCTGCATTAACATCGCTAACACATTCTCTGAAATCTTCACAAGGAAGAGTCAAGAAATACATTTGTGGAAAGGATTTGAACTAAACACAGTTCTACTCACCAACCTGCCATTAAGCAGGGCAGCAGTGGATATTCTCAGGGAAATAAATGAGAGAGCTGATAAATATTCAGGGAGGCAATGCTGGTGGAAACAGAGCTGAGGGAAGAGGAAGGGGAGGTGTAGAGAAAAGACAAAATAGAAATGCAAGCAGATTCTAAACAGTGAGCGATAAGGGCAATAGCATTCAAATGCCAGGCCAAGGGAAAAGAAGACATAAGCAAATAAGCCAAGACAATTGGGTCCTAGCCACGTGACTTGGATGAACAAGAGCTGGTTTGGTTGAGTGTTTGCGTCTTGGTTCCATATCAGCTGTGTGAGATAATACTTGGAGTGCTTTACAAGATGTGGAAAAAAATAGCTTCTATGTTCTCTGATTTCCAGAAGGAAGAGAAGACACTGAACTATGAGAAGCTGGAGAAAAACAGAGTAAAGGTATTGTGATGTAAGTAGGTGACCTATGGGACTAACCAATAAATACAAATATTGTTCCTTACAAAAGGAATCATGCCTAACAGCAGATTATTTTTTAGAACAAGAGTATATTTCTCTTCAATGTCCACAGCCACACAACCTCTGCCTCATCATAAGGCTGTGTCAAAGGGCTCAGACTCAACTCCTCCACCAGGCAAACCTAAATTTTTGTTTCATACAACTGACTTGAATCTGAATATTTCTTTCTTCTTTTCTTTCTTCCTGCCTCCTGCCTTCTATTGCTTCCCCCCAACCTATCTCTGTCTCCTTCTACCCCCACCTCCCTCTTTGGCTCCTTCCCTTTCTCTTTCCTTTTTTTTCTTAAAACATCATCTTAAAAATTTCTCAAAAAATGACAGAAAATGACCAGGGAGAAATAACCATGGGTGGAATAGAAGACAAAGGATATACTGACCTTACGAGGCATCGGTAGATCTGAGTTCTCATTCTCAATCTGTCACAGGGCTATGTGACCTTAGACAAATCACTTCAGCTCTCTGGGCTTTAGTTTCCTCTTCATTACAATGAGGAGGTGATATGAGATCATCTTTAATTTCCCTTCCATCTATAACTACTTAGTGAAAGAGTTAAACACTCATATTTGAGAACTAGATTATGGTACCAAATTCACTATTAATTTACTTTATGATCTATTTGTAACCTCAGTTTCCCTATGTATAAAATGTGAACAAAACCAGCATCTACATCACAGAATTACTGTCAAGATTAAGTGAGATAATCATGTCAAGAATTTAGAATGCTGCCTGATACATAATAAGCTCTCAATAAAACTTAATTATTATTTTTAATCATAATGGATATTTTTTATTATTATTATGGTCAGAGGTAGTTCCTCATCTGAAAATTGTTTCTTCAAAAGCAGGTAAATAATGTTATATTCCAAAAGCCATTTGAAAATATAATATGAAATATCACAAGAACCAAGCCATTTGCACATCTCTCACTACTCATATGTTGATAACTCGGACTTCTTAAAAGGCTAAATAAAACAGATCAAAAACAAGAAGAAAAATCCCTTCTCAAAACTATCAGTGGATGTTAGATGTTATCAGGTCTATTAAACCGATACTCGCCTTGTGAATTTTTTGTTGATGGTTGCTGGTATGGTTATTGATTTGTTTGGAAAGCTATTGACTTTCCTGTTGGGATTTATTTCTTAGAAAACATAGACTCTTTCTTGGTATAAATAAAACTGACCATATTTTCTGTTCATCACTTTAGTCTAAATAGGTCCCTTGTCTCCACTGGGCCCCTCTACCATGACCTTTATATTCCAGTTTACAAAAGAGAAAGGAAGATTCTCAAAGAAGCTATCAGCTGGGGCATGGTGTTAGCTCAAGCTGTCAAGTTGGAGTAAATGATACAGATAAAAAAGAAATCCCTCAGTAAGAGCAAGCTTTGGTATGCCTGTAAGCCTGGTAAGTAGAGCCTGGCTACTACTTTCTCTTCTGTTCTTCTTCCAATGGAAATGAATGTAGTTTACATGATGGGCTGGAGAACAGAGCTTTTTATCAACACCATAGGGCATAAGTACAATAGTCCGGCTAGCATGCTACTCATGAATAGCTGTTTCAAAAGTACATTTAAAATTTAACTCTAATCCTAGATGATCTCTAAGATGAATCTGAGAAATACAAATTGCTGAGTGCTTCTGTGTGAGTATGAAGCAGGTAAAGAGAACAACTTCACTGAGATAACAAGTGGGAGATCTTAAGCCCAATGTTTAGGGTGGCATTTGATACCAGGAAACAGGAAGCCACAAGGTGATGGAGAACATTAACCTTTAATGACTATACTGTATGTGCATAGGCAATAAACATTTATTAAATTCTTCCAGAGACCATGGGGGATAAGTATTATCTCCCTTTTATGTATGAGGACTTCAGGCTCCATAAGCCCAAAATCACACAATTGCTATCCTGTGGAGCAGCAATTCAAACTCAGGCTAACTACCTCCAAAGATTCTGCTTCTCTTTCTGGGATACCAATCTCAGTGTGTAAATGTATGTGCAATGGATGACACATGATGTAGTTGAGGTCGAAAGTCTTTCCATTATAACACTAAACTTAAAATCACTGCAGAGAGCAACCAGAACTCTCTGCAATTTAAGCATTAGCTCTGATTTAGAAAAGGGACCAGTATAATGCAGGGAGCCATAGATCATCATGGTATTTAGAGTCCTTTAATATTCAGAGATCCATCTGATGATGACAGAAGAAGCAAAAAGAGAAAAGGACCCTAGTTTAGCCACATCTGGCTGACTATTTCATCACTACCCCATTGGGAGGGAACTGAGGTAATACCAGAACTACATGTATTTTGCTAGTATATTATTTTATAACCTAGTGTAAGCTAGTGGGTTCTTAACTTTCTGATATAGGAAACATCTAGACTTATCAACACTATCCAAGTGGTGGGGGGAAAATGGAGAAAATAAGGGAAACAAAATAAGAGATAATGGGAGATGCGTGAGAAAAAAATAGAAATAAAAAAACATGATACGTTGGCAATGATCCTAGGTTTGATGTACAGGTGGATATTTCCACATACTAGTTTAGATGGAACCTCATTTAGGTAATCCATGCTAGGCCTTCCAATCTACTCACCATCTATTTTTGCGTTACGAATTGGCACATGTAACCTGGTAAGGATTTTGAGCAGTTTTGACGTAAGAGAGGGTAACTGAAGGGACCCCATGGGGGAAGAAAAGCCTTTTGCTCCCTTTCCATCTTCTATTCTTGCTAGAACCTGTACCACCACCCCACTCTATATTTGCCTTGTAATGCTAATAGCATATGTCCTCCTTGTAAGGGGACAGAGAGATAAAAGAAACTTCGAAGTCTTCCAGCACAACAGATAACATCTAATGTGTGACTGGCTAGGGTCATCATAAACCTTCTCTAAGACCACTGACTCCAAACACCTTGAGGCCAAGGCCCTTGGCTTTAGGGAAGGAGTGACTTAGAAAGGACTCTTGGACCCTGTCCTTATTCTGACCAGTTCCTGGATGCCTAAGAGGGTGCATGTGCCAATTTATTGCCAATAAAACCCCAGACCCCTAGCAAAGATGAGACTCATGCTTTTCTCCTTTCCAAGTTTCAAGGACAGTCCAGTCCACTCTACTTATCTCTCTCTCTCTCAATATTATATGTATATATAATATATATGAATAACTTCAATAAACTCTGCTTTCTCATGTTTGATTTCCATCCTGCGTGAAGCCAAGAACTCCCTTGGCTAATCCTGTGGAACTCTTGCTCTGGGTCCAAGGACCCAGCCTGTCTGCATCAGAAAACACTGTGGCCATTTTTTGAATAGACTCAGGCAGATCCTACAGCCTGCCTAACAGTTGAAGTGATGGGTTAGAAGCTGCCAAGCTCTGATTTGCCTCTAACACCAATATCACTCTACGAGACTCAAAGCAGGTTACCCATATCTTAATTAGGAAAACACTGAGCACGGAGGGAAAAACCACGCCCTACTTCACTCCATACGTTTTCTTTAAAATTTGCATTAAACACACATAAATTAATTCATGGCTTTTCCTGTTTGATACTTGTCTCTTCCTGTAAACTTCCTACAAACTTGTCCCTTTCCCTACAAACTTGATCCCACAGAGAAGGGATAGGGATTAGGAGTGATGTGAGACGGTATGGTTTAGTGGTTGGGGAGTATTAACTTTAGAGTTAGAAAGGCGTCAGTTCTGTCACCAGTGTTTTACCAGCTCTGGGTAGAGGCAGATGCCTCAACTCCAAACTCTCCCTGTCCCCCTCCCCCTAGCCTGAGCTATCACCTGATTGGTACACTAGTACTAAATAGTACCTAACGCAAGAAGTGAAGCAATATCTCTGATACACCGTGAGTGCTTAACAAATGGTAGTCTTTTATATAGTACTTAGGAGTGAAGCCAATTTGTCTAGAATGGGCTCCAATGCAACTCAAATCCAATTAGAAAGTTAATAAAATTAGCAAACAAATTTACATACACATAAAAGTTCATCAACATATATAAAGGAGCCCAGAACGAGAATCTACTGAACTCTCACCACCCACTGAGCCACATCTGGACCTTATAGAAAGGATGAATAAGAAATAAGTCTTGGAGGGGAAAGAGTCCCAGGGGGAAAAATACTCTTGCCATTCACAGCATTATCAGAGGGTTATTTTTAACATGTAACGTATTACTATCTTCAAAAAGTTCTTTTTTTTTTTTAAGATTTATTTATTTATTTATTTATTTATTTGAGAGAGAGAGAGCTAGCATGAGAAGGGAGAGGTCAGAGGGAGAAGCAGAATCCCCGCTGAGCAGAGAAGCCTGATGCAGGACTCACGCCCAAAGCAGGACTCTACCCAGGGACTCCAGGATCATGACCTGAGCCAAAGGCAGCTGCTCAACCAACTGAGCCACCCAGGCGCCCCCAAAAGTTCTCATTTTTAAAGATTAAAAAAGAAAGTCTCAATTTAAACGCATTCAAGGAATGTGTTTCAGTCCCAAAATACATTTTGCTTTAACTTTCCTGCTGTGATTTTTTTTTCCTTTCAGAAGCAGCTCTTACTCATCAATGCTATACAACATCACAGCTGAAGATAGATTTCAGAAGTTTGCTGGGAACACAATCCACAGCACATGTATATGAGCAGAAACTAATTGGCTTATTATTATTATTATCAACCTGAATTTGTTCTCTCATCCCCTCTGTCTACTGACAGAATTTTTTTTTCCTAATGGGAAAAGAACATCATGAGGGAACGTGAAGCAGGAGGAGCTCTGAAGAATTCAACTCAGCCATTTCATCAGCTGCGCTCATACACTGGGGGATTAAGAATCTGTGTACCATATGCATTTTTATGCATATCTGTACCAAATACATATTCTCTAATGGGATAAATGAAGGAAGGAATACAGGCATCCTAGAAAAGTTATAGGATCAAGATAAACTTTCACTTTTGTAGCTCAGCATGTTAAATAAATTCACATCACTAGGAGGCTCATCTTTTTGGCTCAGTTCTGTCTTATCTAACATAGGTTTGCAAATTTAAGGTCCTCTTACTGCCTGGGCAAAGACTCCAAACAGCAGCTAAGATATGCACTAGAAAACCGACTAGTCTGGAAATGGCTGTTAACTTGCCTTATTCTTTTATCTCCTCACTTCCTTCTACCCCTCTTTACTTTCTTCGTGTATTCCACTTTACAGGATATCTGCATTGCTCTAGTTACTAATTAGCCCCATTGCCTCTTTCTTCTGCCTGGCTCCCAGAGGCTCTTCACCACCTTCACGGAGCACTCGTCTGGATTGTGAGTCTGATAAGAATGTGTGTCATCCTGAAATGAATGCTCATTTCAGGTTGTACAGCCTTCCTTACTTCAGAGCTACCTACAGCCTTCCCAACTACCATCTTACAGATGAAGTGTGAAGAAGAAAACAGAGGAGAAGTGGTTTAACCACTGCTCTGGGCCATGTTCTGGACATTTGAGCCAATAAAAAAGAGAGGACAGTTCTAATATGATTTTCAGGGGACCAAGTTCCAACAACAGGCAAAATAACTCTACATATGAGATTAGCACAAGGCTTGGAATTATTTCTGCATCTTTAAGAGAAAATATATTAGGATATTGTTACTTATAATGAGGTCATTTTTTTTTTCTAAAATTAGCCAATAAATTGCTTAGCAGGACTTTAAGGAAATGAAATCAGATATTCATTTGTAATTGGGTCTGTGTATTCATTCACGCATTCACTTGTATTTTTGTTTATTCCTTACTTCTTTGCAATCTTATCAAGAAAAATCTACACTGAAATAAGAAATGTATTATAAATATGTTGATAAAGATTTTCCCATTTTTTCTGTTTTCCAATATTTTCTATAATGAAAAGTGATAATACAAATTTGTTAAAAATTTGATGCAGAGAAGATATTTCACAACGGTGTGAAACACTTAGCCCTCTCACGGGTGGCAGGATCTCATGGGGGAATCCCACTGAGGCCTTGGGTACTCAGGATTAGAGCAAGGGCATGACAAACAGTAGAGGGAACATCACAGAGGAGGAAGGAAAGAGGCCCCACAAGGTTGAATGAAACTTTTACCACTCTGTTGATCTCCCTCTCCTGTTTATGGCAGTTGCATGAAACCGTCAATCTGGGGGATTAATCAAGAATACTTCTCATGCCAGAACCACTTGGTAACTCTTCAAAGCACATTCGATAAAGCCCCAAGCGCCAACCCCCGATTTCCTTCCCTCTGCCACAGAGGTATCCAAGAAAGTGCAGCCAGTGTAATGCTCTGTGCCAAAAGGATACCAGGCCTCAAAAGAAAGGCCAGGGGTTGGGGCAGGGATTACAACAGAAGAACTTTTGGCGCTTGGATTCTGGGAAGCTCCACTGTGCTCACATCTAGGGAAGAGCCACCTGTCATATTTAGCTATGTGCAGGTGTCATTAGGAACCTAACCTGACCTGCCATCCCTCATCCCTCGTGGCAATAAGGGCAGCCACCCACCCATTTCCCGTTTTGGTTCTGTATGTGGGCATATCCTGTAATTGACTCCATGGTTCCTTAGAGCAATGTCTGCTCCCCCCCTTCTCTCTTTTGCAGACTATCTGCTTCAACATTTAAATTGAAAAGCTATGATACCTCATGAGAACATGAAATTTACGATACAGAAACAGCACGGTTTCAATAACTATTGTTTCTTCCTTCATTTCACATCATAGCACTAATATGAGAGATATCCAATGCACTGTAGAGTTACTACTCGATACAATGAAAATGCAACATGGTACATGTAGCAACACCAGGGCCCTGAATTCACTGACTTCAGGAATTACAAATTTGCAGCACCTAACAAAAATTGATCTGAATCAGTCTTTAATTTCTTATTTACTTTAAATATTTCCACCACATTTATTCTACTCATACCAGATTCCAGCCGTCTCCCTCATAATCCCAATCCTCTTCAAACCTAATTTTTATCCATTTTGTCTTGGCACTCCGAGGCTCACCTTTAGGGAATCATTGATTTGCAGGTATAACCAAACTAAGTTGAAATCTATATGCATAGAATATTAGTCCTGGGTATGGGAGAAATTGCAAGTATTGAGTACTTACTAAGCACTAGATGGTTTTCACATTACATCTAATCCTTACAATAGCCTTAGAAATTAGCCCTTATCAGTTCCACTTTCCAAGTGAGAAAATGGAGATTCAGAATGGTAAACTTGTCAAAGGTTATATAAATAGGAAATATCTAGAGTGGGATTCAGACTTCAAAGTTCATGGCCTTTTCCATTAAGCCACATTGACTTCTCCTTTTAGGCCTTTGCTCCTTCCCAAAAAGCTCTTAGTTCTCCACTGAATAAAATTCTCCAAATGTGCTCTGACTTCTTCAGCTCAAATTAATCTTTATTTCTCCTGAATTCCTACTGAATTACTATCTGACCCAATCATTTCTCATGTCGTATTTCTGGCCTTGTCTGGGTCATTGATTTTCATGTGTTCATTTCATCTGATGATATAAATGAGAGATTCAAACTTTAGTATCCTCAAGATTCCCGCAGGAAAGCTGTCTAAAATCCCAGCCCCAGGTACACAGTCAGACCTGGGGCTAGGCATTTTTAACAAGCACTTTGGTATTCTGATGCAGGGGGACTGTAGACAATAGTTCAAGAAATGCTCATCTCGACCCTATGCTTTTTAAGAATAAGGATAATGTGGCCTCCCTGGCAGTGTATCCCTAAGGAGCCCACACATCCTGGCAAGCAGTCTGGGCATTCTGAACAATAACATCACAGGGCTCTGCTTATCTCCGCAATTATGTGCCTGGTCTGGGCCTTGCTCTGTACTCTGTTGCTCTTGACTTCCACCTCAAGACCACATTCTTCAGTCTATGTGACACCTTCACCTTGGTGCTTTGACTCAGCATTTCTTTCCTCCTTAACCCTGACCAAGACCTGGGCCTGCCTCCTGCTTCAGACACCTTTGCTCCATTTGGAAATGCCCTCCCAGATGGTGGCCCAGAAGTTTCCTCTTGTTCTACTCAGCCAAGCAAATATTTTGCCTCCAGTTAGCGCCTGAGAGAGGTGCTCCCCAGCTTGCTCCAACATCAGAGAGACATGACTTATACTAGGGTAATTATTTCTACTCTGCCTGCTATAGAAATTCCAATATTTACTGCACTATTAATTTATTTTTGATGTCTAATCAAACATCTTCTTTCTTTCTTTCTCTCTCTCTTTTTTTTTTTTTTTTTTTTGAGAGAGAAAGAGACAGAGACCAAGCACGAGTTGGGGAGAGGGACAGAGGGAGAAGTAGACTCCCTGCTGAGCAGGGAGTCCAATGCGGGACTCGATCTCAGGACCCTAGGATCATGACCTGAGCCGAACACAGGTACTTAACCCACTGAGCCACCCAGGCACTTCCACTACATAAATATAGAGAAGAACTACATTCTCAGGAGACAATAGTGGTATATATTCCCTTGTGGAATTAATGACTGATGAATTTAGGATTTCGCTCTTCTTCCTTAACCTTGCAGTAATGTGACTGCTACCTTGTGCAATATTTAATGAACAAAATAAAGAAACTTGAACCAGTGCATTCAGCCTCTGAGAGTATTTTCATTTTTAAAGAACTTTTAGGTCATGAACTAAAAACAGTATCTGACCTTTGTTTTTTTTCATATGTCCTTAGTCAGTTTTCTCAAGTCCCGTAAAACCGAGAAGGGAAGAACCAAGGATAGAAGATGCAGACACGGATGCTTGTTCCCCAGAAAGGGCTTTACCTTTCAAACAGCTGTCCCCACACCACCAGTTCAGTTCTGCTTCCCAAAGGGGGAGCACCAGTATCCCTAGGCACCAACCTCTGTATTCTTCCTCTTCTCACCCATCTCTCCCTTTGTGCGTCCTCCAGTGTCTGCACTTAACAGGCTGCCTTGAACTCAGCGACTACTTATAAGGACATCACTCCCCTCTAGATTACAAACTCCTTGAGGACCAAGTCCCTGCCGCCTTGGTCTTGGCTCACCACGAAATGCTGGCCCGGTGTCTTGCTTATGGTACGTTTTCCCTAACTGTGTGTCAAATGGAAATTAGCATTGGCTTTTTGTACTTTGCTTATCATTTCCCCCTTGAAGCTCAGAATACATCACAGGAGATGGATGCTTTCCAGAGATTCTTACCACTTTTGAAATCAGAGGCACTGTGCCATGCTGAAATCCAACTTCCTCAAGCCATCACATATTCTAATTGGTAACAGCCAGGCACCTTATGCTTTTGATGCCAGATGGGATGATATTTGACAAAATATCTCAAAAGGTTATGAAGGGTCCAGATGGCTTGTAACAGGGCTGTAAACAACCTGACATGTCCACAAAGGTATAAAAGTATGTCATTTTTAAAAACCTGCACAATGATTTTGGAAAAATCTCAGAAATTCTGGCAATGTCAGACAAAGCATTCGGGGAAGCCCTTGTCAGTCTTCCAGCATATGCAGGATGTAGACTCACAGATTTTATTTCTCTCCCCACACTTCTGAAATTGCATTTGTAATTCACTGCTAGAACTAACAAAAAGACGAATTTCTTGGTGTATAATCTTCGGCAATTGCAGAAACATGCCAACTAGTTTTCCCTGTCTCTTGCAGTCCAAGATTGTGTTAGAGAAAAGCATAAACCAATTAAATGTCAGGAGCAATTAACTTCTGCATTTTTCACGCAACACAGAATGAGAAAATTTTATAGTGCTCCTATAATTAAAGTTAATAAAAATGAATACAGAATTCCCCAAAGGCCTATAAGTCAAGCAGGTTCTCATGACCACAACATACAAATATTCTATTACTTTTCAGGACTCTCCTGGCTTCATTGAAAACATCATGGGGTCTGGGTCTCCTGTTTTTACAGCTACCTATGCAGTCAACCTCTCTCGCTGAAGACATTGAGCGGGGAATCCTGCTGGACTCAGAAGGGTTGGGGGGTAGCCCCAGCCCACCTGCTCCATCCATCCCAGAGCCAGGAGGGCAGAGAGAAGGCTATGCCCCCTGATAGCAAGTCAATGGTATCGAGAGTAAAAAGGACTAAGAGCCAATGAAAGCTTTGAGTCAAGGAGAAGAGAAGTCATATCAAAGTCTCCCTTTAAATCCATTTCAAGGCAGAGGTAAGGATTTGAAATCAAGGATGGATTATATTATCAGTATCTTCAAGTATCTAACAGACAAAAGGTGTGTGAAACACAAATGGCTATTTTTAAGCCCAGAGATGCATGTGTGTGTAATGACACATCATTCTGTTTGAGGAGCACCTTCTTACCGAACAGTATGTATGTCAGAACATAAACATCCTGTGCTTTGTACATAATTATAATGGCCAAGAATACTATTCTAAAGAGAAAAGATACTTAAACTCACAAACACTTCCCTCAGATTCTCACCAAAACCAGAAACTACAAATGCTCAAATCCAAAAGTGCACCTATAATCTGTACTATCATGTTATAAAGGAGTATGCATATTCTTTTCCGAGGTGGACTAAGTAAATCTTCAAATAGAGCTAAATAGACTAAATATTGTTAGAATAATAAAAATATATGTTTGTTATATGTAAAATAACCAAAGCTATCAGAACAGAGGATTAATTTAGAGTTATGAACAATTACCCACATGCTATGCAAGAAATAATTCTACCATCTGATGAAAATAATCCCCTCTATACATATTTACAATCAGAAGAGATAATAAGTAGATGATAAATACAAAGAAAGTTGATAAAGGCCAGATTAATTTTTACAAAGTATAATCATGTCATGCATACTCTTTATATTAAGTAATACCTTAATCATTTAGACATGGCTACAGAAAACATAAAAATCTAGTTTGCACTGAAATAAGTACTGGCTATTTTCTTACTCTTTCTAGTATAAACAGCCAGGCTAGAAATAACCTCTTAAAAGTTATAAGGCTGAGGTTTGCATATTTCTTACAGGTAGATATTTAATATTGGGTTCTCTGTCCAATTTCTTTACTAAGCAACCTAGGTAGGTATTGTGAATATACCATTTTAAAGTTGAGAAACAAAGGCAAAGATCTTTCAGGAAAAAAAATTATAGGCTTCTGAACAAACTCAACTATTCTGCCAAGATCTACTGAGGGATAAAAGAGATGATAAATGTCAAATAATACAATCTAGGTAAAGTCAATCTGTTATAGGGCTTATTGCACAGTAAGTTTAATTGTGCATAAATACATTGTAACAGTCCTATTCTATTTAGTTAAACCTGGATGAATCAGTTTTTCTAAAACTATTTGTGACAAGTTGTACTCCTGGACACAATGTTCCACAGAAAAAGGGACATGAAGTTATCATCTGTTAAGTGCAAAAGAAAAAAAAATTACCCTGAAGAAATACATGGCAAACGTAGGTTATGGAGAATAATTTCAGTCAACAAAGTATATCAAAGGAGTGTGAAGAGTTTAGCAGAGAGGCAAGCAGGAGATGCCGTCAGAACAGGAAAGCTAGAAAATTTAGCTTTAGAACCATGCAGTACTCAGGGATGAAGATCTTGAGGTGCAGTGCTTGGTTCCGTCCAAATATAGAAAAATGAAATCACGATTTGCTTTTAATCCTTTTAGCAGATATTGGTTCTGAAATAAAATTAGCTTTTGGAAATTATCTTAAAATTTTGGCTTTTCATTAAATTTCAGTGGTGTGTTTGTTAATACACGTCTGTATTAGTATGTATTTAATATGTGTTTCTATACAAGAGTACATATTTCTTGCATCTCATCCAAATTATTATTTCAGCATTTATCATAGTATATTTTACTTTTTCATAATTTATTTTAGAGAGAGAGTGTGCAAACAGGGGGAAGGGCGGAAGGAGAGAGAAAGTTTCAAGCAGTCTTGCTGCTAGGCACAGAGCCCCACACAGCTTAATCCCAGGACCCAAGATCATGACCTGAGCTGAAATCAAGAGTCGGATGTGCAAGTGACTGAACCACCCAGGTGCATCAGTATATTTTACTTTTAAAAGATCTTCCTTCTATATTGTTCAATTCTTGAATTCGGGGAATATGTCTTATTCACCCTATATCCCGCAAGTAACAGGGTGCACTGCATATGATAGACATGTAGTGAATGATTATTAAATTAGTATATAAATAAATATACATACCTATACAAACACGCAATCATAGACACACTTAACATGTATATACTTACTTAGGTACAAAGAAGTGTAATTACATACACTTATACTTACTTAGGTGTATGTAAGTGCCATTATGCATTACAGTATAAGTGCTATTATAGTACAAGAGCTTGAGGCGCACAAAAGAGGAAGTACTTCAAAGAAGTAGTATTTGAGTTGGATCTTGAAATATAAGTAAGACTTTAACAGATGGAGGTAGCAGGAGGTAATCAAGCTACTAGGACACTTGGAGCAAACAATAAGTGCATAACTATTTAGGGCCTGATATGGCTACAGAATTAGTGTTCAATTGTTCCTGGGTTATCAATGAGTTGGACAGGTAAGCCTAGTATTCTAAGCATTTTTCATATGAATCTATTTAGTTTCACATAATTCCCATGGGGATGGTAAGCAATTACTCCCATTTGACAGATGGAGACACAGGTGCCCAGAAAGTTGCCTGTGGTCATTTAACTAATAGGTGGAGCCTGAATTCAAAACTAGGCTGTCTGATGCTGGATCCATGATGTTAAGATCCATAATATTATGAATATATATATATATATTTAGAAAATGAAAGAAGGAAAGGTCCCACAGCTACTGGACAAAGCCAGAGGCAACATCAAGTCAGCAGGTGGACTCTACCTTGGATTAACCCCTACATGAGAGAAAAGAGTCTAAATCCCAGGAACAGTTTCCCATTAACAAGAATGGAAAGCTAGTCAAGGCTCTACCCTTAGGTCCCAAGGGCACTGATTGCCCGGGTAATGGCAGTTTCAGGGTAACTTGTTTTCATTTCATGCAGGGTCCAACATCTCCTATCTGTGTCAGAGCTGAACCAAGCTGTCTTCACCCAGAACCAACTACTCAGAAAGAAAGAAGGGCCAGCATTTGGGAGACCTCCTGAGAGGTGTCATATTCTTCCACTATTTTGGTTCAGAGACACAATAAAATTGAATGAGACTAGAAGTGATCCAAAGAGAGCCATGGGAATTCCCTTAAAGAAAACCTTGAATGAAATCCTTAAACACTTCTGACAAACCATAATAAATCTTCAGTCTTATAAATGAAATGTAATGCTTAGAATATAGGGAAGATTATAAGTCAAGTGAGGTGCAGGGAAAAGTTGAGAGTGTCATATATAAATTCCAAAGTAAACTGGTGTACTCTATAACTTATTTTACCCTTCCTCAAAATAGCCTAGAAGCAGAAATAATGCATTTTAAATAGTTATAGGTAAGTTAGTGAGAATTAAGACTGAGACTTTTTCTGCATGTTGTCTATACCAAAATTTTACTGTATTCTTTATCCAACTGAGCATTTGCTCTATCATACAATGTTAAATATTGAATTTCACTGTATTCAGTGTTGATCCTACTCATATGCTTATGTTATCACAGAATAATGTTCCATTTTGCATGTGTAAATTTTGATTGCCCCATCTAGTGCTGTGAGTTTCTTGAAGTCCATGATGAATGAATTTAACATCTCAACAGAAGTGACTTGGATGGAGCTGGGTTTCCTCAAAACTGTTGCACTCCTATTTGTAAGACTCCTGTTGTACGCTGATACTTGCTGAGCCTGTTTTCTTAGCCACAGAATAGGAATGATAGCAACTACTCTCCATGATAGCAATGTGAGGAGGAGAGACTCAAACTTTTAATGGATTTTTTTTCAAATAGACTTTATTTTATAAGAGAAGTTTTAGGGTCACAGCAAAATTGAGTGAAGGGTACAGAGAGTTTCCATATATCTCCTGTCCCCATTCATGCATTGCCTTCCCCATTATCAAAATCCCCCACCAGAGCGGTGCATTTGTTACAACTGATAAATTTACAATATGTCACCCAGAGTCCATAGTTTACCTTAGGGTTCATTCTTAGTGTTACAGATTCTATGAATTTGAACACATTCATACTGCTATGTGTCTATTGTAGTATCATACAGAAGAGTTTCATGATCCTAAAAAATCCCCTGTGTTCTGCCTTTTCATCCCTCTCCCCGACCCCTGTCCCCTGACAACCACAGTTTCCACTGTTTTGCCATTTCCAGAATTTCATATGGTTGGCAAGATAAAGCATGTAACTTTTTAGACTGGCTTCTTTCAATTAGTAATATGCATTTAAGTTTCCTCCATGTCTCTTCATGGTTGATAGCTCATTTCTTTGGTACTGGATAATATTCTGTTGTCTGGATGAACTGGTTTATTTACCCACTCATCTGCTAAAGGTCACCTTGGTCTTCTAGAGTTTGACTATTAATACATTTTTTGAAGGGAGAAAAAAGATTTTGAAAGGAGGAGTTTTCGAGTATTCCACTATCATGATTTCATAGGACGATGGTGTAGCGTTACAGAGTGGAGCTTTCTGACCAACTGGGATGTTTTGATAAGGCTTCCATAATCTGTTGATCTCTAGTCACCTAATACTAAGACAGTCATCATGGGGTATCCTTAAAAGAGTAATACTATCTAGAGATTTAACTTCTACTTTGAGCCACTGACTCACCTCAGACCTCCCTTTCTGGAATTTTCCTACCTTTCATTCTCATTTATTTTTATAAAATAAAAAGAATGATGCCTGCCCACCCACCCTCAAAATGTCTTACTGATGATCAGTAATAATATTAGTAATTACTCACATTTGAACTGTTTGTTATTAGCCCTTCTGTATATACATTATAGTACTGCAATCTCATATTACCACTGTGAAAAAGACTTTCTATCTAATAACTATTAGTCAAAAAACTGAAAAATATCTCATGAATTAGATTCTTCTTTGTTCCCACATGTCACTGTTCAATCTCTAATGGATTTCTAAAGGTCACCCAGCAGGCAAGAGGCATCATTGGGACATAGACCCAGGCCACTGGCTCTAAATCCAATGTGCTTTCAACCATGGCGGGTGGCCTTTCAAAGGGGAATAATAAATGTTGAAGAATTAGATTGAAGCACAGGAAATCCCTGTCTTGTAAGAAAAAAAAAACAAACAAACAGCTGAATATCAGCAATTTCATATGGTTCAACTTAATACTTCACCAACATATAAAGGTTTATACATATACAAGCTATTGCGCCAAATTGTGGCTGATTAGCATCATCTCTGGACCACTCTTACAATGGAATCAATTGCCTTTGAACACCCTCTCCACTTACAATTACATGCACCATATTGTTACTTGCCAACATGTGCATTTGCTCCTATGTAGTTATATTCTATATCTGAGGCAGGTGCAATGCAAATAAAATACACAATACCTTCCAACAGCCCAGGAAATGTGCAAACTGCTGTTATAAGCAGAAGGCTTTTTTCTGGCACTCTTTCCTGCAATGATGAACCAAAACATTCCTCTCTGTAACAAGAAGTACGTTCTGCCAAAGATTCAGAATTGTCTTCGGAGACATACTTTAAGACATTCATTTGACCTTAATGAACAAAGGTGGGCTGCTTTTAGATCTACCTTATAAGGATGACATAAGCCTTATATTTCAACCCAACAAAAACAAATACCAGTCCCCACACTCTCGAAAATAATGTTCTCTACCCTTTAAAGAAAACTTGTAAACTTCAAATTAAAAGCTTCTGCACAAAACCATTTACAAGTCAATGGACTTGTAATGCACAATTACACAAATGTGCACAATGCACAATTTTTTTGGAAAAACAGGGAAATACAATATTTGTTAAAATGATCAGTTGGGCTGAGGAATGCTTAGAGTATGAAATTAAATTTTTGCTAGGACCATAGGATATAGTAAATCCAGAATTCTCTGGGAGCTCTAGTTGCCTAATGGTTCAAAGGAAATATTAAATAACAAACTATACATCCAAACAATATCAATGTGCAATCAACTTTTGCATCTGAACAGAGTGTCTGAGAACCTGGGGTGCAATTATATATAAATTAATTTGCAAGCCCCAGTTTTTTTATGGTCCACATCAGAAATTCTCATTGCCAATAGGGGCTCATAAAAATATATCTCATAGTTCTAAGATGAAATTCAAAATTGTAATTTCAGTTCATAATTCTTCATGCATTCTGAATTCTGCATTTGTTGTTATAGATGCTCCCTGTGAAAATTCAATGAGAAATTTCTCTTTTAAAGACTCTCCCCCAAGAAAAAATAAAAAAGAGAATTAAAATATATTCTAACAAATTTTCTATATAAACAACTGACATTGAATCTAATCCTATTTTGGACATAAAAAAATAAATCTTTGAATTTTTGACCCCTAGACCATCTAAACTATATTCACACTATATTTATATATTACTTAGAATATCATATATACTATGTGGTTGTGTTATTTATAACAAATACTAGGTGGTTTATGTGCTTTTCACAAATTTATTAGATGAACAATATATTTTAGTAAGACAGAAAACTTATTAATATTTATTCCTCAAAGAACAGCAAAGATTTACAAGTAGATACAAAGTTTGCCTAAATGAGTACTTTAGATTTAAAATCCTTTTAATTTATCTCATTGCCTTCCCAATATGGATTCCACAGAAATTTAGGTCATGAGTAAACTGGACTCAAAAGATACAGAAAGGAAAGGTGAACACAGGATACACTACTAGGTTAGAAACAAAGAACTTTCTGTTCTAGAAATGTTTTATGTTCTGATTGTGGAGAAAATGTTTAAATGTCTGCTTTCCAAGATAACCATTCATTCATTCATTCATTCATTCATTCATTCATTCAACAAGGAGCATCTCTAACATGTATTGACAGATTTATCTTCTCATTTGGGAGAATGCCAAAAGAAAAGAAGTTTTTGTCTTGGAGCCTTCTTCTTTTTCTCAATCTAATTGAAAGAGAACATAAAAAACTGAAATAAAGAAAGAACATTTTTGTTTCAAGAAGATCTTACAAATAAGGGCATGAATGTTTGGCGATATTCAGAAAATCGACATCAAAGGAAATAACTGGAGTATGATCAGCTTCTTGGTAGATTCTGACGTGGGTCTTGAAGATAAAGATCTCTTTTTGACTTGGACAACTAATAATATACCTTTTGCACATTTTTATCAGATTCATATTCTCCACATCACTCCCATTCTTTATTTTACTATGTTTCTAGTAAAACTATCCCATATTCAGCTCAGGAAAGCTCTTCATTTTCAACGGCAAGGTGTAAAGTTTCTTTTAACTCTTAAACAACATTGACTATAGGATGGAATCAAGGTAAGTCATTCTCAATGTCTTGGAATTTAAATGACAGCAATAATGCAGCAAAAATAATTGGTTGCTACCAACCAAGCTCTGGCTGTTGGAGTAGCAATTGTGTTACCAAATATTCTTAAAGGAAAAACAATAAAAGCCAAAATACTAAGAAGGGTGATAGTTGATCAAACTTACCCACCTACTGGAGAAATCAAGAAAAAAAATGAACATGGACATTTTTTAAAGACTGAGGTGATTCCCAATGAAGGTATCCATCTAAAAATTTCAAAACCTGGCATAGAATGGAACCATATACAGACTCACACTAGGGGTTCATTAAATGAAAAATAAATAGTCATTATAATGTTCATCCTGCTCTACATCATAATCTACCCAGGTGGATTTCTATTTTTTTTTTAAGATTTTATTTATGTAAAAAAAAAAAGATTTTATTTATGTATTTGTCAGGGAGACAAAGAGGGAGAGGGAGAGAGCAAGCACACAAGCAGAGGGAGCAGCAGGCAGGGGAAGAGCAAGCTCCCACTGAGCAAGGAGCCCGCTGCGAGACTCTACCCCAGGACCCTGGGATCATGACCTGAGCCCAAAGCAGATGTTTAATAGACAGAGCCACCCAGGTATCCCTACCCAGGTGGGGTACTATCATAAATAGTCTCAGGGAGCTTTGGGGAATGAAACTCTAGGGTGCTTCTCAAATAGTAAAACATTTCTGCTGTTGTTTTGGTTTAGTTTTACAAGACCCTGTATGATCTTTATGAACTTACAAGTTATAAAGAAGATAGTAGAAAGTGACCAGACTACCTAGAACTTTTATCATGCTTGAATATTTATTTCTCCTGGAAGTACACAAAAAACACAGAGGATCAATCCAGACTGTGTAAGAATCTGTGGCCATCAGCCATAGGCCAAATTAAGTAATAATGCTGTCACAAGTTTAGAGGGAAATTCTGGCAACTCCAACCTTGACTGCAGACTGCAAAGCAGAAATCTATCCATTTGTTACCAAAAAACCAAGAACAAGGGACAGTCAACTCTTTCTTTTCCCTTATTTTTGCACAACAGAATGACACAGGTTTTCTGTGTATGTTCTAGGAAGGATTCTTTCTTTTACCAATTTCGCAGTTATGCAAATATGATCTCCACATTTGTTTGCATTATAGAAATGCCCATTCTCCAAGCAGAAAGAGGGATACAACCAAAATACATCACATACACTCTTATGTTATCTTTCAGATTGAATGTCAGATGCTTCCTACCTATGAGGATGATTGTTCTTCATAGTACTAAACCCATCCTCTTCAACAAAATCACAATATGCCTGACCTAGGAAATGATGAGTTGCCTAAAGATGTCTGTGTCTTTTCAATTTATTAAAACTCTACATTATGAACATCACCACTGTCCTCCTTAATACATGATTACATAATACAAATCATGTGTCTAGATTGTAGAGGAATCATGAACTGACATCATATTTTTGCCTGATCAGTCCATGCCTCATTGAACTTCTGTCTTTAAGGACCCCACCTTTCACCCATCAAAGGACAGAGAACCTTCTTTCTACTCAGAGGAACTGCCCTGTTGGAAAATACTTCTGTTCTTCCAGAGAATAACCATTTGGAGCCCATGAAAAACAGTGTAAGTCATGGTGAGGGTCAATGCTTACTAATTGTCCATGACTAAAGCTCCATATAATGTCTACTGACACAGAGAATTCCAAATAATGCCTCATCTCTCAGTGCGCATGCAGTAATCAAATATACATTAAAGGAGGCTTGCTTTTTAAGAGCACAAGTGTTGGCATCAAGCGCTGCTGAGGAGGCTCTTCCCAAGTGTGAACTATGTTACTGAATTAGCAGCAAATGCATTATTTAGGGTAGGGTTACACTTTGAACATCAGTAAAAACACAAAGGCATTGCTCCCTCCCTCCCTCCTTGGTTGGTCTTCCCTGAAGAATTTTCTGTTTCATTTCCTTCTCATCAGTTTTCCATAGAGTCTAGCAAACAATTATAAGGAATAGGGGGTGGCAATCAAGAGAATCAGGGAGAATAAATAGCATTTTTCTATAATACCCTTTTCTTGGGAAAACATATCCTACATGTTCTGATCAATGGCTCTTTAGGAGAGACATTAAAATACACTCTAACCATGAATTAGAACACAACTGAGATGATTACTAGCTTTTCTTAATATAATTCTAGACCCTCAAGTCTCATTCCTCAGAATCTAATTTTTGATTCCTAGGCTACTGGTCTACTCTCCCTTTTACTTATGCTACACCCCAAACTTAGAGCAGTGGTCCAAAGTCATGGCCACAAATGATCAATCGTGTCCAGTTTCTCCCATCAAAACTTTCTATTTGATGATATGGTCCTATGTCACTCCCTCTGCACAGGAAGCACATACATCAGCAGCTTAGCCTATAACTCAGTAACTGAGCTTCTGTGTTTGCTCCAGGCAGACTTGGACACTGACTATGCTGTTTTAAGCATAATCTATAGGATGGTAATTAATTAGTGCTTCTTTCAACTATTTTGAAGACAAAAGGGACTGTGTGAGCATCCAGGATTAACATTCATTAGTATTCCTCTTCCTACTGGCAACCCAAGTTTTCTATGCTTTCCCTATTATCACTAAATCCTGTCTTGCAAACTCTTTTACAA
Source organism: Procyon lotor (assembly GCA_028646535.1). Taxonomy (NCBI): domain Eukaryota; kingdom Metazoa; phylum Chordata; class Mammalia; order Carnivora; family Procyonidae; genus Procyon; species Procyon lotor. The sequence continues at coordinate 15,652,065 of CM053616.1, forward strand.
ATATTAACTAATGAATGGTGACTTCAGCCAAAATGTACACTATATAAAAGAGTGCTAAGGGAAGGAGATAGGAATATTAGTCTCATTAGTTACACATTTCAAAATTTAAAATATAACAGAAAAAAATCAGCTTATTTTATAAAAGAAATAAGTAGAAAACATTTTAGTAGGAAGATTCGGGACTAGAGCCAAGTCTTAAAAGAGGAGGTGGAATAATAATCCCATGAAATTTTCAAGTCGCAGCTTGATGTGTACTTCTCTGGGGTGCTTAGAGGATAGAGAGAATAGAGGGAGGGGTGGCAGCCAGAGGGGACAAATACAATGGGTAAAATCAATTGGTAGAATGGACGTCAGGGATTTGAAAATGGGCCACAGAGGCTGACATCTACACATCATTTACCAAAAAAATGCATTCTTGCCTATACAATGAAATATTCTGATCCGTCAAAACCAACAAGGCCAGATACACAGTTCCAAATCTGTGTAAAATGTTCAGGGGGTGAGTTTTCACCCTTTCTTACCTTCTAGGTACACTCTGCCATATATACCATTAATATCAGGTAGTTATTTCCAGTTAGTATGGAAGAACAAAACCCTAAAGATAAAAGGATTCTAAAGTATAATCCAGACAGATATCCCCAGGTGTCTTGAACTGCACTTGCAACCCTTGACAAGTTACACACTTGCTTACTAGAAGACAAAAGCAAGCCAACCATTTTAAGTCAAATTCCATGTCCTACAATTACGTTGTAATTATTATGTTAGGATTTCCTTCCTGAAAATATATTTCATCTTATAAACAGAACAAAACTGATGAGTAAAACACAGTTTGATTCTTTTACAGAATAAGGCAAAATAATTTATGACAGAAAAGCTATGTCATAAATATTCCCTTTGGAAACTCTTCAGCATGGGCCACTTTTGTTAAGCCTTCTTAAAATTGAATGTAATGAAGTTTTAATTGAAGAAACCTTGTTCTTTTCCTGGTAGATCTCGCTCTTGAAAGAGTAGACATAATTCTCCACTCTAGGACTTAGAACAGCATTCAAAATTAGATCCTTAAATTATCACTGCTGGTCTATATGCATCATTGTACCTGAGAATAAACTTTTAAAGACAAATGCAGAGGAAGGGGCCATTTTCACTAACTTTTTTATTTGAATGGTACCTGTAGGCTGAGTTAGTGAAGTCAGTAATTCCTGGAAAATTTGGGACACCTGGGTGGCTCAGTCAGTTAAGCATCTGACTCTCAATTTCAGCTCAGGTAGTGATCTCAGGGCCATAAGATCCAGCCCTGTGTCTGGTTCTACACCCAGCAGCAGGGAGTCTGCATGGGATTCCTTCTCTCCCTTCCCCTTCCCCCTCCCCTCTAAAATAAATCTTTAAAAAAAAACAATAATTCCTGGAAATTTTTAAGTCATAGCTTGGTGTGGTCTTTTTTATGGCATTTCAATGGCTTGTCCACATTGCCAGTTAACTTGATAAGGTCAACTTTGTTCAGCCATCAAATGATCATAATGTGAATTTTGCTCTATCTTTATTCTGGGGTTTTATAAAAGCAAGGGATCCCAAGTCAGGATGCAACAAGTTAGATGCTATAAATGCTTACTCAGTAAAGGTGGGGAAATGGGGAAGTCTGATTCTGCCATAGCCTATGCCATGCAAATTCAGACAGCAATCATGACATGAATGTGGTCAGACTTAACACCCTGTGGGAAGATATATTGATGACATTCTGCTGAACTTTTCCAATCCCAATCAATAACCCTTTCTTCTGAGCTCCAAGGGCCACCAGAATTTATCTGCTTTTGAGTTACATGCATTATTTAGTTTGACCAATAAGTTTATGATACATTATTATTTTTTGACTACTCAGATTCTATTTTGCCCCCTAAAATATAATTCTGCTTACAAAGAGTTTTGTTTAGGAAATGTTAATGTACTAGAGAAGTCATGCACATTTTCTTAGTGTCTGCTAGCACTGCTGATTTCAAGATGATCATTTTTAGTAAAATGTAGTTCTATATTTTGTATTTCTCACTATCCTGATGAACTGGAACCAAGATTGATATTAGTTATACTAAAGTCAGGTTGAAAACTGCCAAAACAAAAGCAGGCATACTTGGCTTTCAAGTTAATTTCACACATTTTGGTTGAACTCTGAACTGCTATGGACAGGGTATGTCACTTCCAAATACATTTCCATCACAACATGAAAATATGATCAGAAGGAAGTCCACAGCATGGCATTTGGCACAGTTGTACTTATTTATTATCCATTCATCTGTCCAACAAATATTTACTGATTTATAGCTTTTGGGCTAGGTGTTAATTCACTCATTTATTTAATAAATTAATTCATGCATTCATTCCACAAACATAGTGGCCATCCAACCTCAGGGAACTTAGAATCCAATGAACATTAACAGAGATGTAAATAATTGGCTTATAGTGAACAAAAAAGCCCACTATAATATAACCATATAAAGTGATTCTAACAATACAGAAAATTAAGAACAAATATCTCTGTTTCTAGAAATTCAAGAAGCTTCTCAAAGGGTCTGACATTTGAGGTGGGCCTTGAAAATGAAGCAGAGATTCAATAGGCAAGAAGAGCCAGGTGTGACTCTAAAGAACCTAATGCTTTAGGAATTATGAATAGATCAGCAACACTGGATCATGTGGGATGGGGCACAATGAAGAAACATGTAAAGGAGTTGGAAAAGTATGTTGCACTTCATGATGATAGGTCTTCCCTTCCCACTCTCGCAACAGATAATTATATAAAGGCATACTTTATGTAGATATGAAGATAATAAATAACTATTCGATACCTACTGTTTCTAAAACAAAGTGGAAACACAAAGACTTATATACAGTCTACCTATAGCATTCCTTACTGAAGTATTTTTGTGAATTAAAGTTGTTTTGTGGTATTGATGTGTGGGGGTGTGTGTACACAACTTGTCTATTCTACTAGATCATTCATTCTTGAAAGGTCTGAATACAAGACCATATATTCTGTTTTTTTTATATTCTTTCAGTATCAACTATTGTGCCTTATACAAGGTAGATTCTGAATAATTATGTACTTAAAGAAGAGATGAATAAGTTTGCAATTTAACTGAGGAGACATTGTTTATGCTTACAAAAAGTTCAAAACCAATACCCAGGCTGCCACAGAGCAGTATGGAATGGAGTGGTAAATGAATGATGGAGGCAGTAAGAGCTAAGAGTCCATGATGGGAGGAAAAAAACATACTGAGGAGAGAAAAATGAACTTTTCCTTGAAGAATGAATCAAGCTTTGAAAGAAAAGATTAGTTTAAGTAACTCTAGGATGTCTGGAAGAAAATCTCCAAATACTAGGCTCATTTAACATAAGAGAATGTGGGTTATGGGGGTCAAGGTTGTAAAATCCACCACTACCACCTACCAGACTAGATCAATCAATTAGCTTTGTGCAAATTACCAATTTAGATACTCAGAAAGTTAAAAACAAAAACAAAAAGAAGCTACCCTACAATCAGTGTTGTCGATGAGAAAGAAAAACAGAGGAGGAGCTGTTGATGAGGCCTTGTGGCCCCTTCTCTTACTGAAAAGTAAACAAATCGAACACCCCAGTCAAAATACCTGGCAGTTTGATACATTCTTTCCATAAGAAGTTGGTCTTGTTTTTCCCACAGTTTTCCAAGAGACAGATAGCATTTCCATGTTCAGCCTAATTAGACATATCCAGAGCCCCCTAGAATTAACAGTTTGCAGCTGGAAGCAAATAGAGATAGGGAGGCTTAACTGAAACAAAAATATTAGACAAATGTAAAAGTGGAGAGTGAGTCAAGACCACTGGCAGGACTTCACGCCAGTACATCCTCTGATCCTGCCCACCACCCTGCTCGAAGGCCTGAGGAATCAGATCACAGCTCTAGCAACCGTGGGCCGCATTAGGAACAGGCTGAGTTAGGCTCCCAAAGAAATTAATATACACCTGCGTAGACCTCTCACTGCAATTCTTCATCACTTAAAGTAAAAAGAAAAAAGGCCAGTGGAAAAGCTGATTTGCTGCCCTTCATAGGGGAAGGATCCCTATGAGCCAAAGCCATGAAGGTATATAGTAGTGATGAACTTCCATTCCTGCAGCCAGGCTAGAATGGGTTCTGTAGTCGGCAAATGTTTGCCAGGTGCTTTCTGGGTATGAGGATCTGCACTCCCACGAAGAATTCACCTGCAGATGAATAAATGGAACCTGCCACGTGGGCAGTACAGGTAGACGCTATAAGCCAATGATTCCCTAAGTGTCCCACCTAAGAGAGCAGCATCGAATCCCATGGGAACTTACAGATGCAAATCCTGGGGCCACACCCGCAAACCAGATGAATCAGAACCTCTGGGAGTAGGGCCCAGGAATCCCCCAGTGATTCAGGTGCAAGCTGCTGTTTGAGAATCACTGCTACAAGCATTTGGGAAAAAAAGAAGAACAGGTCTTTTCAGACCACAGACTCCTTTGTGATCATCACCTTTCACTGAGAGGCGGCTGCAATTAGCAAAGTGCTGCATCCTTTTCCACACAGGAACACGCTTTTCTACACATTGATTTTATTTATTAATTTGTCCAATCTGACCAACAATTATTGAGTACCCACTACATGCTTGCTATTGTTCTGGGCATCAGCTAAGGAAAAATTTTAACAAAACACAGCTCTCTCTTTGAGGATTACAAAGCCTTGTGGGGGAAGAGCCTTTTGGCTCAGCATGCCAGGCATTTATTTAATATGTTTTTAGTTACTGTTCATTAAATTGAGATGACCCATCAGTTATGAAACAACTTCTTGGTTCAACTTATTGATTTTAAATGAAAATTCACCAGTGTTTGCCATTCATTACAATATAATGCACTATTCTATTTTATTGAAACTTTTCTATAATGAAATCAAAAGGCAACTGCTCTGTTGATTAAATATTCATCCCAATGGGAGTTGTAAGAGCTACAGGAATTAATATTAAACCACAGAGCTTTTTCCTAACAAGGGATGAAGAAGCTCATGCCATCTCTGGACTTTTTTCAGTTGGCTCAGGCCAATGTTTGGGAACGAACAATTATTTATTAATTAACCTCTAGGTTTTCTCTGTAAAAAGGTCACGGAAGAGGTTTGGAGGAACTAATGGGCAGACTGTAATGCTGAGAAGCAGCATTCCGTGATCACCTGATTACCAGGAAAATCAGGGGGGAGCTCTTCAACTGATTTTCTTCTGATTTGCCAGAAGCCCCAGCTCCTTCAGTGGCTTAGGGCTTGTGCCCTTGATATGTGAACACATCGTTCTTCCATGTGTTTTCAGGGGATGGCAGCAGGTTTCTCGTAGGCTGTCTTATTATTTTTGAAGTACACATATCAGTAGCACTTTATTGCCCAAAATAGATTACAATTAAATCAAGCAATATGCAGATTGTGGTAACATTTTTTTTTTTTCCTGCTTTAAAAGTCATTAAATAGGAAACCCCAGAGAGGTTCACAGATTGTCTTGAGTGGTACAGTACTCCGGTCTCAGGGCTGGTGCTTACACCTGAGGCGGTCTGACTCCCAGGCCCAGGGCCGAGACCCTTGCCTCTTTCTCAGAACACACTGAAAGCTGGTGGCCCTCACCCTCAGGCCTCACCTGAGGAAGCTCAGTACTTCCTCAGACTTCATCAGGGAGCACGGCCTACCTAGAGATATAGCCTGACTTCCGAGAATGTGTGGAAATGCTCAGCAACTTGTGAGAAAACAAAGAGCTCTGGGTTGAGGAATAGTCTGTATTAAGGAGAAAAAGCAGATATCCAGGCGAGGAATCAGTGCTGATGATGGAAATAAAAAGGCCTTTCAGTCCAGTGTGCGTTGTGACCCACAACAGATGTGACCCCCAAAATCTGAGACAACAGCTTCGGTTCTCATTTGCCAGAAGAGTAGGAAGGGGAGCCTAGGCCCAGAATGGACAGACCATAGGTAGCTGGCTAGAGAACCTGGAGACGGCTAAGTTCAGCCAGCCTCTCAACTGGACTTCATACCGGCTCTCCCTACTTAGAAATGCCCACTGAGTTTGTATCCTCGTAACTGGGCCTTCTGTTCAGCAAATTCTCTCCTAATTGCATTTCTGTCCTGAATATCTGTGGTTTTTCTGAAGGATCGAAAGGACACACGTTCTCAACCCTGAAGCAGCATCAGGTCCCTTCCCTCCTTGTAGGATAGCAGCAAAAGCTCAAAGCCCACTAACCTATGCAAAACCAACGCCCACATACCCGGCAACACCACAGGCAAAGCCACCGTCCTTCCTAACTGAAACAGCCTGCTGCTTGTCTGAGTGGTTTTGTGACCATAATTATTGGGTGGATAATAGTATTATTGTCTTCAGACACAATAAATACCCCTCTCCTAGCCAACAGTAAATTTCAATCTAAACATCAAAACACTCTGTTTTTGTCTGGATTTTAGTGTGTTCCCCCCAGAACTGGCCTGCCTTTAATTGTGGTGTTAGTCCTCTGAAAGCTCACGCTGGCAACCTCAGTGAAGAAAAAAATAAACACAAAGGACCGTTGTCTATTTATCTGCATTGATAGTTTTGGCTCACACTGCTGATGGATGTTATAGGGTGCTGTTTTTCCGTCTCCTGTTTCCCTGTTGATTTTATTTCTGATGACTTAGCCGCGGGCTATGTGTCTGGGAATTGGAAGGGAGGGTAGTCTCTTTCTCAAAGTGAGTTGCCAATCTGTCAGACATCCCTGCAGCTCCCAAAGATTTTCGTTAACTTTTTCAGACAAATTTTCACTTACAACAGCTCATTTTGGCTGCTCTCTGCTTGATGCCTCTTTGTCCAGCCTAAACTTACATTGAAAACCTGTGTTATTAGGGCTCCTTGGGTTTACCTAAAAACCAGTGATCACCAGGAGACAGTGCCAATTTGACCTAACGCAGGTGGTCAGAATTAGGATGGAGGTCTGGGAAGCTGCAGGAAATAATTCTTAAAAGCCTGGGTTCCAAAGCCTATTGTCCACTGATGCTGGCTTTTTTTTTTTTTTTAAACTGAAAGTTGTATAATTCCAAGTACATTATAAACAATACCCAAGGAAGTAAAACCTGAGCTCGTGTAATTCAACATAGCAAAAGAAAGATGAGGTCCACATGACTTTAGAATAGGAGTAGCTCTATTAGGACCAAGTCTTTCCAAGACAGATGAGCTTCTCAGTCCGCATTTGTTAGTTTTAATTTGTAGTCTTATAAAAGGTGCTGAGTATAGTCAATAAGGATATATTTGATGCCTTGATGAGTTGAATAAAACAAGTATGGTGCAGATTGAGAAGTATGCCATATATCGGGAGCATTTAGGGAAATAGCTGAAGTATGCTAATTATGGGACCTGAATCTAGAAGGGACCTTAAAAATAATCCAATCCAGTAATTTTCAACCCTGGCTGCACATTCAAATCTAGGTGACTGGTCCGTGGGTGGGGTCCAGTCACTGGAAGTGTTCATAACTCCTCCGGATGTCGATGTGTACTCAGTTTTGAGAACCACTTGTCTAGAACATTGTTTATCCCCACCCTCCAACTTTAACATGTTTTAGAATTTCCTTGGGAGTATGTTAAAACATAGATTTCTGGGCCTCAGCCCCAGAGATTGTGATTTAGTAGATCTTGGGTGGGGACCATGAATTTGCCTTTATAAGATGCTCCCTTGTAGTATTGACCCAGGTGGTCAGGTCCCCCAGGTGGTCCGGGGACCACAGTCTTTGACATCAGGCCCAGTGGTCCTCAAACTTCATTGTTCATGGAAATAAAAATAAAACAGAGGTTAATACATGAATTTCTGGGTCCCACCACCAAAAGTTTCTGATTCAAGAATTTGCATTCCAGTAAGTTCCTAGACAGGTGCTCCAAACCACTGATTTGGAGCATTCAAGGATGAATAAATACATTTTAGAACCATTTAGAGTGTTTTTGTTTTGCTTTGTTTTTTCAAACTACATTTCCTCTAAACTTTCTGTGGAACTCATCTAGTCAAGGTTAAGAATCAGTGATATAGTGATTCTCTGTTACAAAGCATGTCATCCTTCCCATTTAATAGGTAAGAATATTAAAGTTCCAAGTGGAAATGACTCATCCATGACCACACAGATACTAAGAGTAAATCTATGCTCAACACACCACACATCCCATCTCAGAGCAAAGGCCCTGACAAGAAGTCCAAGGATGAGAAAAGAGGGGAAGCATTAGGTGGAAAACTGATTTCATCACTCCTTAGCTCCTGGGGCTGGTGCTGACTTTAGCATGGATAAGTCAATAAAAGGCAAACAGCTTTCCTTGCAAAGAAAAATTACAACAGCTACATAAGACCGGAAGAACATCTTAAAGGAAGATGATGTGATTTTCTTCCTCCTAGATCCCCATGCCTGAAACAGATGCTACCGGTATAACATAGTCTGTTTCCAATCCTGCAAAAGACTGGAAAATGGAAGATAACTTTATGGCCTTCCCACCTTGTAATTTTCTCACGTTGGTCTTTCTCTATTCCCATAAACAAAATCAAACATCATTATGTTAGTTGAGCAAATGGAACATGCCAAATTAAAGGATATATCACCAATAAGGGCAGCAAAAACAGAGATAGCAACAATAATACTTATTATTATTATTAACAATAATAAGATACTGCCCAGCTGCACACATAATAAAATTTTCAAGCCCCTGATATTATTGAGGAATGATAGCCTATAAAGGACGCACTGCCGATTAGAACTAATTTTTTCTTCTTTTCCCATCAATTTGCATTCTGTGCTAAGTGAACATGAATTGTGTTTATACATATACTATCCAGACACTACTTCTAGTCGCAAATAGTGACTATACTATTTGTGACTATAAGTCATTAGACTTGACTATAATGTTTCTATTAGAAGTCCTGTGCAGTCATCCTGTTAATAACATTAACATGTGGAAATGTAGCGACCAAGCTTCAAATCAGTTGAGTCCCCCCCCTTTCTTTGAACATGATAGTGATTCATGCAACAGCCACCCTTTCCAGCACAGAGGAGGAGTTTCTGTTATTAGGCTGAACAATACCATATTTCAGCCTACTGTATCGAGAACCCCAAGAAAATTACTCTACTTCATTCCATTACCCATCTATTACCCATCTATCTATCTTCCCCCAGCCACTTACCTAGAGTTTCATGTTGATTCTAAAGCATAATTAATAGACCAAGAGGGTCCTTATTCATGCATAACCAAATGACATGTGTGCTCTAACAGGCAGGCAATCTGTATAACTCATAAAGCAGATCTGATTTTGACTTATTTGTGTTTATGCCAAGAATTTGAGGACTTGAATAGTTGACATCTAGCACCATATTGGCGGCTTTAAAGCTAATACACAGATTTGTGTCTGACATTAGGATCTCAGTGGAGCAGCACCTAACACTTCCCTAGTCATGCATCTGTAAGTCACTTTCCAAAGATATGGTGACCAAGTAGCATGACTGTGGGGCAGCATAAGCACAGTAAGTATATTTCCAGTCGCCCGACACAAGCCCAAAGGAAGCAGAGTTGCTTCATCATGATATTACTCTCAATCACAATGTGGCATCGATTAAAGTTTGAGCAGTGCCCTCTATAATCCAAGTATTTTATGCTTTCTAGGCCCTCAAACTGGGAAGGTATTGGAATCTACAGATCATTCTGAATCTGGCAAGATGATAGCATTCATTGATAACTAATAGTCATAGCAGACCAAAGACTATGGTAGCCAATCTCATCTTCATTTCTTAGTAGGAAAGGCAAGTCTGAATTCCTCATCCCTGCCAGGTCCTGTATTCTCAAGCTAAAACCATACCCTACACCTCTAGCCAAACAACTTCTACTTCTTCCAATGTATTGAAACTATATATTTATGTTGAGGTTGCAGTTAGTGACAGAACTCAATCTATCTTTACTGTTTACCTCAGGGCTTGTTGACTGTCCTTAAAAATAAATACAGCCTGACTTTAGAGACTGAGATCTATAATGGTGAAACAACCTTTGAGGGCCCTTATAATTGCCCATTAGCTGCATACAAAGAAGAAAAATCCTGGGACGCCTGGGTGGCTCAGTTGGTTAAGCGGCTGCCTTCGGCTCAGGTCATGATCCCAGGGTCCTGGAATCGAGTCCCACATCAGGCTCCTTGCTCGGCAGGGAGCCTGCTTCTGCCTCTGCCTCTGCCTGCCTCTCAGCCTACTTGTGATCTCTCTCTCTGTCAAATAAATAAATAAAATCTTAAAAAAAAAAAAGAAGAAGAAGAAAAATCCCTGGAAAAGAAGTTGAGTTCCCAGTTGACTCTGCCACTCACAAACTATTGAAGGTTGGGATCTGCCAGTTAATATCTCCGGCCACCTATTCCTTCATCTGCAAGATGGAAATAATATTACATTACACTACTGACTTCAGAATAGGATAGGTGTACATGGAAGACTAAAAGTGCAAATACATGTGTATACACACACACACATATACACACACACACAGTGATAAGTTGTTCTTCCCTTACACTGGGCTGAAAAACAAGATTATAAAACTTATATCAAAGGAGGGGACAGAATCCACAAAATGGCCCATATAAATTCCAGTTGCTAAGACACTAAGTGTCCACTATGTGTGAGACACTGTACTCTGCTCAGGGAAGTATAATAATTAAAATGACTGGACAATTCCTGACCTTAGCAAATTAGGAAAAGGAAGGATAAAATTTTAGACTAACTAATATTTTGCCTAATGTGACAAGTGACCATGATTCTTGGCTTCTTAAGCAGGTGCCAGGACTCAGGATGCTGTTTTCCTTATCTTCCCATCAGCCTAAAAGGACACAAGTCTCCTTGGAGCTCTTTGAGGCCCTACTCCATGTGCTGAGGAGTAGAGACCAACGTGGGGCTCTGCAGGGCAGGAAGGACTGAAACCATTCTGCTCATCAACAAAAGTAAACGATTAGTGTTAAACCTGATCCATAGATTTAAAATGAACTATTCACAAACTTTCTCATTTTAAAATTCCTTAGGGGAAAAAATAAGCACCAATGATTGCTGATTAATTGGAGTGTTTGTGGGCAGAACAGCCTCTCCCAGCTCCCCAGGAGCCCGGCATGGCCACAGCTGTTCCTTTTCCCTTGCTGACCCTGGTGTGCTCACTAGAAGAATGACAGAAGCAGCATGAGAAGTTACGGAGTGTCTCCCAGCAGGTAGGGTTTTGGAAATAGATCCACCTACTTCCAAAGTGATCTGTGGTCACTGTTCAACTACTGAGAAACTGGGAAGAAACAGAAATAAACCGATGGGAAAAAAAGTCAGCCATGGAGTCAAAAACTTGAACATCAAACAAAGAAGCCTCATAGAAGAATATTTCCCTTGTTGAAGACATTTTGCTGCCTGGGCTTACTGTTTCTGGCGATGAAAGGATAGAAGCTTTGGGGGCAAAACATCCTGGACTCAAGTCCCATCTGCCATCTAAAGGGCTATGAGTTAGGGCAGTAACTTTTGAAAAAAAATTGGGATATGAAAATGAATTGGGATAATGATGAAAAAAAAGGGATGATAATCCCATATGAAAAAAAAATTGGGATAATAATCCCCTTGTTTGGATTGGAAGCAATACATATGAAGTAGTTAGCAGAGAGTTTAGCACTTAATAATCCCTCAATGCAAGGAAACTTTTGTTACTTACTGAATCAACTCACAACCATCACTAATTACCTATATACTGTATACTAGATTTCCCTGAAGGGAAGGGACTCCCTGTCTTCGCGAAATAGATCAAAAGGGGAAGGTGTACATGGTTTTCAAGATTCAGTGACCCCACAAGAGAACTGACTTATTATTTAGGGTTCGCCAAATTACTCTGTTTCCTAGTTATAAGTCAAACTCCCACAACAGGAGCATTTTCCTTAACAAGTCACCCATTTCTCACTGAAATCCATACTGTATTTCACACTATGTTACCATATAAGATGTTACGACAGTTTGGGGTTTCTCAACCAGATCGCTTTTGCTCTACTGGGTCAGATTAGTCTTTGTTGTCCTTTGCTCTATAAGATGTTTAGCAACATCCCTAGACTAGCCACTCGATCTCAATAGTAAAGGTCTGCCAGATTTGGGAAATAAAAACACAGGGTAGCCAATTAAATTTAAATTTCAGATAAACAATGAGTAATTTCTTAGTATATGTATACATATGGGGCATACTTGTTCCAAGAAATTACTCATTTTTTTTCAATTAAAGTAACTGGGCATCCTCTATTTTATCTGGAAAAGATTCTACTATAGAATCTTCCCTATTGTGACAACCAAAATATCCCCAGATATTACCAAATGTCCTATGGGAGGAAAAACTATCTTCTACTTACGAACCACTACGAAGATGGATTCATCTACAAGATGAAACAGAAGCACAGAGGGACTCTTCAGGTGGGCTAACCATGCATGTACACATCAGAGACTGAATTCTCCAAGAACACAGGAACCGAGATGAAGCCATATGTTGTCCCCTGTACACTTAGGGCAGAGAGTACACAATTCACACCTAGAGAGTTTGTGATCAGTGGGTGTCCCAATTCCTAAATGACCTCTGGCTATTAGCCTCAAACTTCTATTGTGTGGAGACATTCTTGCTCAAAGAGGACCCGGAGGCAGCAGTTTATATCCCAAACCTCCATATCCTCTTCTCTATGGGTCATGCATTGAGAAACACAAGGCTGAAAATGTTTGGAAAATCCATTTCCAAAAAAACCAAAACAAACAAAAAACAGTCAACCTCTACATATTTTTGTGTGCTTAGGAAGGCTACTGAAATCATCATATGAAGTCCTTCAAGGAAAAAAAAGCCCAGGGGTTCCATTCTCCATTTTTCCAGTCCATCTGTAGGAAACTGACAGAATCTTGACAGCAGCCAAATGAAAGCTTTACTGAAATACTCTTACCAAAGGGGCAGTTTTCACACATTCTAAAGGTATTGGAGATAGCTGTATAAAATATAGCATGGATTGCTCTGAGAAAACGAGTGGCCCTCATAAAAGAAAATGCTTCTGTGGTGAGAATTTAATTTGAAACTAGGAGGAAACAATAATTTGGCGAAACCTAAATAATAAGTCAAAAATCAATTCTCTTGTCAGATCGCTGAATCTTGAGAACTGTGGTCCAATATCCTGTGTTATGGATTGTGGCTGCAAAAGTACCAATTGCCAGTAAGATGCGCAGCATATTTATAGAATTGTAGAGGTGGAAAGGACTTCAGAAACCCCCCTTTCCAATATCCACTCTCAAAACATGAAAAGTGGATTTCTCCAGATGTCTCAACTAGCTGAAAAAAACAGAGAAGTCAGGTGACTGATCCAAAGTCATGGAGCCAGTTGACAAGAGAAAAATCGAGCCTCCAGCGGCGCCCTGCCTTAGTCCACAGATGTGGAGGATATTATAAGTTGCTGTGGCCAGTACAGGACGACCTCGGCACCATGCCAGGGACAGCCTCTTGCACAGACGCTCACAACGATGTGAGTGGCATTCCCTGGAACATATGTACCATGGTGAGCCAAATCCAAATACCCCGGAAAATATCTACCAGGGTTGCCAGGGATCAGCTCTGGGCCACGGAGCATGACCAGTGTTGGAGAGTAAATTAAGGCATTCACCTTTGACTTTTGAAGCCTAGATAGCAGCTAAATTTTTATAGACCTGTACCATTTTCATATATAAAGCAACATGTAGAGAGAGAAAGTGTCCTTTTTGATTTAACCTGCTAGGATCTTGCTATGGAATGTTTGAGGGAGGGGAATATGCAATGGGCCTCAAAGAATGAGGCCAGAACAAAATGGCTCTGCCTTCCCCTACACTGGGAAGATCTGAATGGGGCTTTGCTCCTGCTGCTCCTGCTGCTGGGATGGTCATGTCCAAACACAAAGCAAGACTTTCTGCAGAATGAGACTCCAGCAATTTTAACATGTTGCAAACACACCATTCCTGTGCACAGAACAGACTGGGAAGAAACATAATCGAACTCCTGTCATTGCCCAAACTACTCTGCCTTCCATTGCGCAATATCTTTCATCCCATGTCTGATATTCATTATGTCACCGGCATTTACAGAACTTCAAGAAGTCTTATCATAGAACTCAGACTGTTCGCCGACAGGGTCGTGTCTACTATAAAATACCAAATAGTCACATAGTATATTAAGCAGAGAAAAACATTAGCAACAGTTCATATGGTTTAAGAATCTCCCTCCATACATGTATTTCAGTTGACATGGCGATTAAAAATATGGAAAAGATAGTTTCAGCTGAATTTGATATTATTTGCTACTGATGAAATAAAACATCACACTTCTGGACCTAATTCACTTTCTGCTTCATTCTGTTTTTCAAATTGAAGTATATGACTGGTTTTTAATTAGCTACAATTGATGGCATCAAAAAGCAGAGCCACTCCCAACACAGTGTTTATGAAAGGTCCTCCACTGGAATGAGTTTCAATGGGGATACTGGGCTTACAGTGAAAAGTGGTTCTGCTCTGTGGTGCATGTTGTGCACTGTGCACAAACAATATGTGATTTTTGACATATCAGAAACTGTACTTGAGCAAAACACCTGGCCACTGAGAATTCAATCCCCCCAAATTTCCTCCCATAATTTCTAAAACCAAGAGCCGCTTCTCCTGCTAAGTTCTGCTTGGCAGCTTTTCCCTCTGTCTAAACTACCTCAACCAAGATCTCCCAACTCATTTTCCAGAAATAATGTATATGCTTTGAGGGTTGAAAAAAATCAAGGCTCTTCAAGCTAATTAGCTTGATTAATTAATATATCACTCCATTTCTTTCAAAACTTGTTATGCTCACCAAAGGCTTGCTGGTCCAACAGAAGAGGAATGAAAATACATGACTAGGGAAATATTACTCAACAAAAAACATAATTTACTGATAGGAAAACTAATATAAGGATGACCCAAATGCCTTAATGGCTTTCTATTACTGGTCCAAATTTAAAATCACTTGTAAACAGAAATATGAAAGCTATGTCTCTGTTAAGATCTCAGAGCTAGAACTGAATACAGGTCTTTGGAAGATGGGAAACAGCCTAAAAACTGTCACATGGGAAGTCAGCTGAAAGAAAAGTTCAGACAGACTTGGTTTGTATGTATGGCTACCACCTGGGAAAGTCACTTCAACTCCCACAGCCTCCGTTTCTCATCTGTAAAATGGAAAAATCACATTTTTAATGTTGGCTAATACTGACTTCTGACCACATGCCAGGCAAACAACCTCAAGTAAGAATTAAACAAGAATGCAGACTTTTCAGTGTGTGTGTGTGGGGGGGTGTATAGATATACATACCTATATACGCATGTATGTATGTTTATGTTGGTTTATAAATGGTTATCATAGCAGTAATATGTGAATGATCATTTGAAAAGGGATAAACCAACTGGCAACTAAACGAGGCAGCACAGAGCCATATTTAAATATAAAAAATCTTACAGATGACTAGAATTACTTGGAAGAAAAAGACATTAATTAATTACTTGGAAGAAAAATAAAGTGGCCTGTTAGAATTTAGACTAAAGTATCTGAGAATAAACTAGCTGATCTATAAGGGCATAATTTCAAAATGAAGCCTTGCTGGTTATTTCATAGAATGCCTCTTTCTTGGGACCAAAAAAAAAAAAAAAAACAAACCACACAACTGAGAACCCAGTCAAGCACATTCTCCTTTAGCCTCTGTATTTGCTTTTGCAGGGAAATATAAGTAATGGTTCTGAGCCATTTACATTTCATTTTCTTTTGTTCTACACACTATTTATCATTCTAGAAGACACGTGAGCTTCCATAAAAAGCTCTGGTTCTCAAGAACTGTCTAAGCTTCAGTTGTGTGTCCTATTACTGTGTCGAGAGGTGATCCACAAACTTATTATTTGATTAAATTAGCTCTTCAAGTTATTATAAAGACTGATATAGGGGCACCTGGGTGAATCAGTGGTTAAATGTCTGCCTTCAGCTCAGGTCACGATCCCAGGGTCCGGGGATCAAGCCCTGCACTGGGATCCCTGCTCAGCGGGAAGCCTGCTTCTCCCTCTCCCCCTCCCCCTGCTTGTGTTCCCTCTTTCCCTGTCTCTCTCTGTCAAATAAATAAAATCTTAAAAAAAAAAAAAAAAAACACTGATATATATCTCTTTTCATTACTATTGCTTATCTACATGAGAAGGAAAGTAGATTCCTTTCCTTGGAGAATGAGCAAAGTTTTAATCAAATATGAATACAATAATTTGGAAGTCAGAGTGGACCATCCAAACACATACTTTTAGTTTTATTTCACGATTATCTTGCATTGCTGCTAATTTTCCACATGGACTTGGGTGAATCAGTTTCTGAATCAAGCATATAAAAGTTGGCAGGAAAAACAAACAAAAAAAGACCCGGTAACTTTAAAAACAGGCCTACAGGGCAATCCCTCCTAAATACTCCACTCCCTGTCTGCCAGTCGCCAGGACCCTCTGTCTCCCCCCATGCCCAGTGACCATAAGAAATCTTTAGCACCCTTTTTTTTTTCTTTAAAGACTTTATTTATTTATTTGACACAGAGAGTGAGAGATCACAAGTAGGCAGAAAGGTGGGGTGGGGAAGCAGGCACCCCGCTGAGCAGAGAGCCAGAAACAGGGCTCCATCCCAGGACTCTGAGATCATGACCTGAGCCGAAGGCAGAGGCTTTAACCCACTGAGCCACCCAGGTGCCCCAGGACCCTTATTCATGTGACAGATCCTTGGTAACTCATAACCACTCTGGGAGAACCTGTAGACTTCTCCTTCATACTGCAAAGAAGGGTCTCCACAGGAATCTAATAACCAAGTCATCACATTTGACTTTCACTTACCAGTGACTATGATTTCGCAGGGTTATTACAAATTTAAATTATGGTGGAGATAAAGGAAAAGTTTTGATTTACACAAAGAGCAACGGCAAAGAATTGCCAGAATTCCAGCTCTGCCTCCAAAACCAAGTTCGGCAACCACTGTAGCGACTTAGCCACAGAGGTTTCTAATGATTGTGGAGAGGTCTTGTGGTATCGATCAGTCAAGACTAGTCCAGAAAGCCCCATGGTCCCCTGTCTGCCCAGGGTCCGAGTAGAATTGAGAGCTTTAAGAACAAATACGCCACGCAGTTTGTAGTCACAAGAAATGTAGATTTGAGAAGACAAATCGGCAATAACTAGAATAATAATAGCATTTTAGAGTATTATTTTTAAAAAATAATGCCAGAAGATTTATAAGATCAGAAGTGATTAGAGGTGGGGGAATTTTAGTTGATCAGAAAAATATTCTCAGAGAAAGTACTATAGGGCAGATAGATAGGATTTGCCTAGATACACATGGTAGAATGTCTTGTTGCCATATCAGGCTGAAAGGAAACCAAGAGAAAAATTAACTGGTATGAAAAAGTCTATGGTAAATATATAGAACCCTGGAGACTAACTGGATAAGATGTGGTAAAATTAGGGGAAATTGGACAATGAGTTTTATAATTTTATTATATCGTACATCAAAATGAACTATAAATTTAAGAGAAAAACATGAAGAATTCCAGTTACAATATGAAACATACACATACAAATAGGAAAATAAAGGAGATTTGGAGGAAAAAAACTTTGAGTGAAGTAATATTTTTCTAAGTATAAAATTAGTGAAAGAAAGCATAAAGAAATAGATCTTTACCTCATAAAAAGATGAAGCTCCAGGAAATAAAAATAGCATAAATAAAAATAAAAGCCTAGCCAGGAAAAATGAGAAATCTATTTGACAGCAACATGGCAAATATAATAGCCTTAATGTATAAAAATAAACATTATATGATAAATACATAAAACTCAATGAGATAAACAATCAGATATAAATAGAAAAGGATCAGCAAAGTACATAACAGGTAATTCACAGAAGTTGTTTAACATATGAAAAATATAACAAATATAACGCATGAATTTCTCTAATAATAAAAGACATGCCCTTTGAAACATTTCAGGTGATAACTACTGACAGAGGGGATATGGTAAAATATGGTTTACTCCTGTAAACTTAGAATCAGAGGTCAACTAGTACAACATTTCTGGAGAACCAGAAGTGTGCACGCTCATTACAGTTGCCCATATCTGTAATGAGCCTATAATATGTTCATCACATTAACTCAAGAATTTTATTTTGGGGGATCTATTCTAAGGAATGAATCAAGTATAAAAAAGGATCTGGCACAAAGATGTTTATCATGGTATCATGTTTAGTAGTGAAAAGCTTGGAGCAAATGTGCAAAATTAGGAAAATGATTAAATAAGTTATGACACTCCTATAAAATAGCACATTCTGGAAAATTCTAAATTCTACTTATAGAGAATTTTTAAAACATGAGGATATTATTTTGATGTAATGATGAGTGACAAATATTATAAGAGTGAAGAATAACAGCTGAGAAGTCTAAGTGCCTGATTTTCAACTCTGGATTTGCCTCCTACACAGGTACTTAAATACTACATGTTATATAAAAACAGAATCTAGTATCTGCTTTCCATTCAATTTACTCTGTCTCTTGTGTTCTGTATCTCCATTAAAGTCACCATCAATCTACCTACAGACCCAGGACAGAGTCTTGGATGTCATCCTCAATTTCTTAATTTCTATCATCTCCCAGGTCACATTGGTCATTGTTGGCTGTCTCCAAAATATCTAATTCGTCACCATTATGATTCTGACACCAGCATGTTGGTTTACCTCCAAGAAGTTTCTAACCTAAATTCTGGAAATAGTCCTCAAACTGTCTCTCTGAGTCCAGTTTTATCCCAGTAAAATCTGTCCTATAGATTTTACCAGAATGTTCTCTCTAGAATGGAAATCTACTGATGGCACTTTCCTGCTTAAAGCATTGTAGAGGTTCTCTGTCGTTTGTAAGCATAGGTTCAAAAGGTGTACGCTTGGTAAATACTTTTGATGTTTTGGCCCATACCTACCATTTCAGCCTCATCTCCTCAAAGTCAATATGCTTTTCTCTATCTTCTAGGATGTGTATGAGTCATTTATGTTATTAATTTATTACCTTAAGAGGAAAGAAGAAATTTACCTCTGTTACTAAGTCCTCCCAACCCTCCTCATAGAAAATGTTAAAAAAAAAAAAATCCAGCATCCTCTCCTCTTAGGTCTTTCAAACTGTAGAATGTGATCCATTAGAGAGCCATAAATCTATTTATAGCAAGCATGTTCAATATAAAAACAACACAAGAAAAAAGTATCAGTCACTGTACATAGTTATGGTGAATATTGCTTCTTTTTTTAACTTTGTTTCAATTATTTGTGGGCCATATCCAAGAAAAAAATTGAAAGTCACTGCTCTGAGTTCCTAAGTATTTTGTAAATAATTTTATTATAACACCTAGATTAATGTGTCTGGTTATTTATCTCTTTCATCTACTGACTTGTGTGGCCAGAGACCAAAAACGTAAAAAAAAAATATTTCCTACTCCTTTTTATATTTTTGACTAAGACTACAGCTGAAAACATACTTAACACAGTTTATCACTCAACGGATGTTAGAGGAAAGTGTGCAAGCAGGCAGCAGAGTTTTGTGATTTGGGCTATACAATGAGTCGATCTTAGATCCTCATCCAAAGGCATAAGGTTCCAAAAGGGCCTAATAGACTGCATTATCTGTTTCCCGAACATTGATCCCAGAACATGGACTGGGGAGAGAGCTTTATGTCAAGACTTTTGAATAGTACTTCATTTCTTAAGTCTACCCCCAAATTTTTATTGTAAATCTCTAAGGTAAAATTCTGGCAACATTTAACGTTTGGTTTGGAAATGTCCTACAAAACGTCCTGTCCCCATAACATGAGACGTATTGTTATTGTTGTTGTTCTTCATCGTCATTATTGTCATCAAAGAATGGCTGGCTGGGCAGAATAAAGCAGAGACGGCAGCCTAGGTAAAGCACACTTTGAGGCTGAGAGTAAAGGGAGCTGAGATCTGCAAATATTGACCCACCCTCTGTTGTATCATTAGCATCTCAGCCCAGGTCTGAAGCCCCCATTGTTGGGACAAAGGTTGTGAAGTCAGTCCTGCAACCACACCAGAGCAGGACTAGCATATGACTATACTGAGTACATAACATAGGCATAGGAGGCCCAGTTCTGCCTGGTCAGTTTCTTCAACACTGCTTATGCTCCTGCTCGGCAATGTGAACCACTCCAATGTTCAATTTATACCCGGTGCCCAGTGAAATATATATAACTCAGCTGCCAGGAGACTTTATCCTTAGGAATAGTGTATTACTTGATAAGGTTTTATTTCAGCATAACAAGATTCTACCCTTGAATCCTGAAAAATCGTCCTTTCTGTAACGCTACACCAAATTCATGCATCATCTGCCCTTTAGTCAATTCAAATGGTCTAGAGCAGAAATTTCTCATTTACTGTAGGATCAAGGTACAGTCTGCAAGAAGCAATTTATAATTTCACAGTGATGCCACTACAGTTCAAACATGATTTGATTTCTTTTCCTTAATGAAACCCTTTAACTTATGAATTCAGCAACACTAATTATTCCACTTAAGAAATAATTAGCGCCCCCCTTCTTCCTTGTCTAATTAATACCTTGTATTCAAGCTGCTAGCAAAGGTTACAATGCCAAATAGTTCTATATAATTCTTTTTTAAAAAATTGATCCGAGTATATTCCCTAATGGTAGGTATATTAGCCTTAGAGCAGCTCCTTCATGTCCGACAAGCACTGAGATTATTTCATCCAAGCTGAAAGAGATTTCCATTTCTTCTCTGCTGCAAACCCAATGGACAGTCCCTAGAGCTAGGTGAGAAAGAATAGGGGAGAACCATTTCATACATTGGGTGTAAAAAGCTAGGTACATCATGAGCTCACACAATTTTAGATCTGAAACAGATCTTGTAAGTTGTTTCCATTTTATATAACTCACCATCCTCATTTTACAGGGGAGGAAACTGATGTCCGAGGACAGTCTACACAGTTTCTAAATTTATCCAAGAAATTCAAAGAGACATATGTAAAGCCCATGGTTTTAACTCAAAGGCCAGCGTTCTTCCACTGACTCAAAGAGCCCATCTCAAATGACCACTGATGGTTAAAAATTGCAAAATGTGGAATGGAGGAAATTGTCTTTGTAGGGATTTCTGACAATTTAGCAGTTTTTTCTCTGCTGATTGCTTATGTGCTTGTTCACCATAAGCGACAATTTAAAGAGGTCTCTTGATTCAGTTGGCAAGATGATGTAATAGGGATCAACCAACTTGAAATTTAATTATGTATCCTACTAACTTGCTAGATGGTTTGAACAACAATGCATTTATCTCAAATAGTAGAAACTTCATGCATAGAGAACACTATACAATCACAAAATCTGAAGACCTCAAAAAGGTGTCAAGTCTAGAAATACCAAATAAGGTTCAGATCCTCTGGTAAAACTCCAAGTCAAAGCCCCAGATTTCTTAACTGCTTCAGACTCATATATTCATTCCCATCCCCCTGATGCAAGGTTATT